>JAVRXN010000008.1:6655000-7225000 GCA_033556935.1 Timema podura | reverse complement strand
AACATACATACATACAAACAAACATACATACATACAAACAAACATACATACATACAAACAAACATACATACATACAAACAAACATACATACATACAAAACAAACATACATACATACACAAACAAACATACATACATACAAACAAACATACATACATACAAACAAACATACATACATACAAACAAACATACATACATACAAACAAACATACATACATACAAACAAACATACATACATACAAACAAACATACATACATACAAACAAACATACATACATACAAACAAACATACATACATACAAACAAACATACATACATACAAACAAACATACATACATACAAACAAACATACATACATACAAACAAACATACATACATACAAACAAACATACATACATACAAAACAAACATACATACATACAAACAAACATACATACATACAAACAAACATACATACAAACAACCAATCCCACCCTCACAACACCCTACCACCCCCTCACCCTAACCAACCCCAAACCCCTCTGTACCCCTCAATGCCAAAACAAACCACCCTTAAACGATGCCAAACCAGTCCCACAGTATAACCTCAAACAACCAAATCACACTCAAAAACCACCCGTCAACCACCAAACGTACAGCACACCACCCCACGCAATGTAATGATCATGTGGGACCAAACAGCACAACAATGTAACATATGTAACCCAATGTAAATCCTGTATATTACTAGATGTCACTAGGACATGTATATGAATTTATCTTACCCCTACAAATAGATGGTGACTATTAGGGAAATCCATAATATAAAAATCCAAATAATAAATGCGTAATAGATGATTTATGGAACGTTATTAACCTGTGAAATCGATGGAAAATAATTTAAAACTCAATAACTTTAAATATTGGCCGGTCAATTTTTTAGACCTTCAAAAACATAAATAAATATTTTCAACTAATTCCCAGATGTTACTTGACTACACAGCTGAAATGACAGTAGCTCACATTTGTAAAAGATATTAAATATACTTTCACATATGCATTCGTCAAGTCATGTGATCTGAAACGGTCATCTATGATAATTTATATAAAATAAAAAAATAAAATTGTGTGGGTTCTACTACCCATATGGACTATCCTGATTTAAACATACTTAAGATAATTGCGTGATGATAAAGTGTGGAACCAATAAACACCTTCAATAATTATATCCATTCGAGATTTGAGGTCCGACCTCAAATTAGACTAGACTAAACTAATGCCTTAGTCCGCGTGCCCACAAATACAGATGTTATCAGTTTTGACCGAAATAGTATGTTTGTAGTTCTGAAACATCCACTGCCATGCTCGCACTGATCTTATTTTAGTATAAAACAAAAGAGCAAAAATAACAAAGCAAGAGGGTTCTAAAGAGACTATGCGTGTAAAGATGTAAAACATCTTATTATGGACGCTATTTCTCATTAGTTCCGCTTCCAAGTTTCTCGAAGCCCAATATTATGTGTGGCTAAGAAAAAAGTTTCTTTGATGGAGATAGAACTAAGCTACATCTAAAAAAAATACTTCAGTCGACATTTTATCTGCATTTTTATTCAAAATAGATTTTGGAAGAAGGCCTTTTTTCTCGTAACGTACAAAATTAAAGTATATTATGCTGTTAACTCTATTTTACTAGAATTGGTCAGGGAAAGCCAGTTGGGCCTATCATTTCATCATGTGTTATCATAAATTTTTTTTAAAATGTTCACTAATAATAATGTTTTGATATACTATTTTTTTAAATTTTTATTGGAAAAACATCTTGGAATTTTACCAATTGGATAGAACTATAGCTTATAGCAAATATAGCTAGACTCATCCAATCTTATAGGTGAAATATTTTCTAAAAATAAGACACTAAATACATTTGTGTGACATTATTGTAATTAGGCCCGCTGTTAGATGTTCTTACTACCAGCGAGTGTGTGATATTCTTGCTGGAAGCCATGTGTTAGCCATATTGAGTGATGTTCTTGCAATTAGCCACATAAGGGTGATATTTTAGAAACTAATTAGACGGTGTGATGTTATTGCCACCATCCATGTTGTATGATATTTTTGCCACCTAGTCACATTGTGTGATATTCTTTCCACTAGCCGTATTGTGTTGTGTTCTTACCAACAGATATATAAATATATTCTTGCAACTAGCAACACTGTGTGATGTTCTTGTTATCACCTTAATGTGTGATGTTTTTCCGTCTATACACATTGTGTGATTTACTTGCTAGCAGCCACTTTAAGTGATGTTCTTGCCAATAACCATTATGTATTATGTTCTTGTTACCAACCACATTAGTGATGCCATTGCCACCACTTATACTGTGTGATATCCAAATTGTGTAATTTTCTTGCCACCAGCAACATTTTGTGAGGTTTTTGATACCAGTCTCATTATTGTGTATTCTTGCCTCCAGCTACATTGTGTGATGTTGGGGGCACACCAGCCTGCTCTGGTTTGGGTCTCTAGTTACCCAAAGGTAAACAACTTGATGGCATTGGCTGCGGCAACTTTGACGACTCAGTTGGCGCGGTTAATGACCATGGACTGTGTCAACATATTAGAAGTCACACACGTCCACTTCACGGAGCCCTTTCAGAAATACGTGACCTTCTGACCCGAAACTCAGAGATAATACTTTTTTTTTTTAATATTCTGCTTACTTTCCGCTTTCCAGAATTTTTTTAATTAGCTTTATAACTTTTTTTAAATTTCAAATTTTAAACCTGCATCGGTGAACACGTGGACTAAACGTTAGGCTCATCTATTCTACCAGTGATAGAAAGGTTTGAATCCAGGCAGAGTGTACTGATATTACTTACCCTGAATGGCTTCTCACGCTAATGTTGAAACATTTTTTCAAAATTATATTTTCTTCGTGATTTTTCTTATTAGTGTAAGCAGCCGGTTAGTCCAGAAGTATAAAAACATAAAGTATCGTAACACGTAGAAAGATTGATTGAGATTAGTAAGTACAACGGATAAAATTATTCATCTCTTAATGTTTACAAAATTCAAGTATTTACTCTCTCACATATTATGCGACACATATAAATAAAGTTGTTTTATTGAAACAATTACATTCAAAATTGTTGACTAGATTTTTTTTATGTTTGCAATCGATTCCGAAAAAGTAGCCTTTGTGTGTGTTGTCTGTGTATTTTTACCAAGCTCTAAATTGATATCAATATCGTTTTACAACTCAAATGAATATCAAATATAAAATTAACAATAATTTATAATAATGAACACTAATATAATGATAATCTTTCCAGCTAATAGCCTGAATTTATTTAATTATTTGAGGTATTTAACGTGCACTTTCTGAACCGCTGTCATATCGACACATGATAATTCTATGTGCGAGAGCCTACCTACCTACCTAATTTTGCTTGGAAAGGTATTTTTACATAAATTTTAGGGTTCATTTACATGCCACAATCGATATGGACCAACCTCTTTACTTCCCCACTGAAGAAAGTGATGCTACGGATTTTTATCGCTTAAAAAAACTCTGTCAACCCCAGCTGGGTATGAAGCCAAGAACATTGTTTCCTCGAGTACTTTGCCACAAGACTTCCAAGGTCATAATACCGTGAAATAAACAAGATTGGATAAAAATAAATTATATTACATTCAAGATTCTGTCGATTTTACTTTAACTGAAAGAAAAAAACATATATTTTAAATTACCACGGTATTTTTTTAATAATTATATATAGTTATATAATTATAATTGGTATGACCTGAAGTAAAAATGAGGTATTATGACTGCAAAAACAACAAAAGTAAGTAAATATTTCGATACACCTCCAAACCATAAAAACATTAATAAAAATAGGTTATACGTAGAGTCTGTGTCGAAGTACATTTGGCTATCCCATTTTAAAATCTTTAAATTATATATATAAACTTTTTTATTCAACAAACTTGGTATTTACACTATGTTTTCAATGACTTTCAAAAATATAAACGTTCAGCCAAAGAAAGCTAAGAATTGATAAAATACAACTATTACGTCTGGTGACGTCTTTTTTTACTAAGTTAAATAGTGTCTTAGGTCTTAGAGGACCTCATATAATTTGGGCCACAGGTTATTAAATTCATTTGACAGCTTAGCTCATTCAATAGCATGTATTTTCACTAAACTAAGAGTTCCGGGTTCAATTCACGTTATGGCTAAATATGTATCATTGGTGAAATGTGGGTTTACCCTTTCATAGTGATAAATTAATGGCCGGGGACTAAATGCTGTGCCTGTCCTAGTATTAAGTTAGATTATAAGGCACATGAAGCTACGGCAGGCCTAGCCAGCCGATTATGGAAAATACATAGCTTGAATAAAAAAAACTGACCCTGGCCACAGGCTGGAAACAGTATTGGATGTGAAGTAAAAGGACATTGAATTTATTTATATAAAAGGCTATAATATAACGGAAGAATAAATATACATAATTCCATTTATAAAAAATGATCATTTCCTTGGTAATCTCAATCTGATTGCAAAAAGAAAAAATATTAAAGAATTCTATTACGTAGCATTCCCCTAGTTACCAAACAATATTTACTTTAAAAATATCATTAAATCACCACTAATTTCGGTTATTTTAACTTGTAGAGCCTCTCTTTTGTTCATATGTAGTTGTTTTTCAAAATGTAATCACTCCTGAGCAGGGTGTTGTGGGTCATAGCTACAGTACGTTCATGACAATATATTTACCAAATTTGATTTAACTCAGTGTAATTATATTTTCAAAACTAGCTATGTTTATATAATGGCTTCTCAATTATATCCGTACTAACTTCAATACTCGTGAGTAGACAGTCATAGATGTCTTTTATAGATGTTTTTTAACCACAAAAATAGCTGAACTTTTTAATTTTAAACATTTTTAACATTTCTGATTATAATAGAAATATTTTTACTGCACCACTTCTAAATATATGTCAGGGCTATCCTAATTAAACTTGACTAAATAGTGTAGGGATTCTAAGGGTAGGACTTGGTGGAAATGTACTCACATTTACGTGAGGTAATGCAGGGAAAACGTGAAGGAAAAACACACCTTAATTACACCTGGCCATGAATCTAAAGTAGCCCCATGGCTTCTTTGGTGCTGACTGACAGTTCACAGCTGACTTCTGACAGTCAACATTTAGGTATATACCTAAATTTTAACTGTCAGAAATGACAGCTGCTAAACATATGTTTTTGCAGATCATAGGGTTCGGCGTAGGGATACATAATTTGGTTTGGTAACTTTTCAGAGCTGTCAATCAGCACCAAAGAAGCCATGGGGCTACTGTAGCTACGACCTGCCAGTCATTGGAAAACAAGACTATACGACACTGTTTAAGTGGCCATCAATGTGGGTAATATAATTTTTTTTTTTCTAATTTGGGGTAATTTATGTGCACTTTTTGTACTAAATAATTATATCAATACACGTCTTACAAACTAAATTATCTCTAGAACAGACAAAAAAGGTCAGTTTCACAGCCATTAATTCACTACTATAATCGTAAAAGGGTGATCTCCAATTTCACCCATTACAATTTTCATCTATGCCAGAAATCGAACTCGGGATCTTTAACAATGCAAGCAGTGGCACTACCAACTGAGCTAATGTGTTCGACGAGGGTGATAGTGACTTCAATACAAAATATCAATATAAACTAAAAGTTGACACTTGGATGACTGAGAATATATCAATCCGTCGGTAATGGGCTAAGAAGAAAATGTGAAAAAAAAAAAGGTGAATGCTAATCTAAAGCTCGTGGTCGTGTATCTTCACCACCCGCCTTGTCCAAAGTATCGGGGGCCCCAGTTGGTGTTTCAGTAAAGTTTCCCCCACCTTCCCTTGTTGGTAAAGTATCAGTACTCGAGACACGATCTATGAGTCTAGGGGCTTACAGGGGGGGGGGGGGGGTGAGGGTGTCAGTAACAGGTCCAAGGGAGGCTGACACGGTGGAGGTAATCGGGCGAGAGAGAGATGGTGAAAGCTTGATGGTTCTCCGATAACTAACTGAACTGACCGAGAGGTGGTTGTTGTAGGACTCGGCTAGGATTAGGGAGAACAGTAGGTTTATATCACATTTACCAAAGTTACTAAAACTGCAATCCTATTTTCAAAGGAAGAGCCTCATCATACAGATATCAAATACACCAGATCTACTTTAAGATTGGGTGCTAGTGAACGTGAGTTTAGGGCAGTATTTTCGAAGTTTTTATAGCATAAACATTTATTTGGCCAAAAAAAAAATTAAATATTTCTTCTATAGAAACATAGAGTTTAGTTTTACGCATATGCTAATCTCAACAGTTCTTTAATATCTGTCAAGGGTGTCCTGGAATTTAGTGACAACTTTTTCTCTGCATTTAAAAAGTTTGTCACCAAATGCCGCTATGCTCATGAGAGATATTCAAGAACTCTTAAGATTAGCATGTGCGGAAAGCTAAACTCTATGTTTCTATAGAAGAAATATTTTATCTATTCTAGCCAAAAAATGTTTATGCTATAAAAACTACAAAATTAATGCACTAAGCTGGTGCTCACTAGCACCCCACTTTAATATATTTATACGTCAGATCATGTGATCTACAGCTGTCACTTTTGACAAACAATATAATACTCATGAAAATATACTTTTTTCTGATCCGTGTCTTGTTCTACCCGAATCTTACAGCCCTATGAGCTATCCGCGTGTTACAACCCATCTGGGATATTCACGTAATACTGCCTATATAGAATATCCGCATCTTACACCCCACCCTGTCTGTGCTATCCACATGATACAACCCATCTGGATATCCACGTAATACTGCCTATATAGGATATCCGTATCTTACACCCCACCCCCATCTGTGCTATCCGCGTGTTACAACCCATCTAGGATATTCACGTAATACTGCCTATATAGGATATCCGCATCTTACCCCCACCTCCGTCTGTGCTATCCGCGTGTTACAACCCATCTGGGATATTCACGTAATACTGCCTATATAGGATATCCGCATCTTACACCCCACCTCCGTCTGTGCTATCCGCGTGTTACAACCCATCTGGATATTCACGTAATACTGCCTATATAGGATATCCGCATCTTACACCCCACCTCCGTCTGTGCTATCCGCGTGTTACAACCCATCTAGGATATCCACGTAATACTGCCTATATAGGATATCCACATCTTACACCCCACCCCCGTCTGTGCTATCCACATGATACAACCCATCTGGAATTCCACGTAATACTGCCTATATAGAATATCCGCCTCTTACACCCCACCCCCGTCTATGCTATCCACGTGTTACAGCCCATTTGAGCTATCCCCGTCATACAACCTATAAGGGATACCAACGTCTTACAGTACATCTGGGCTATCCAAGTCTTACAGCCCGTCTGAGCTATCTGAATTTAACCACGTGGTAGGAATTGGGAAGTTTGAATTTAGATGAATTATCCCTGCATTTTCGGGAAGGAGATTGGAAAAACTATTTAGGTAAAAACCCTCTCAGTACACCTAACCGAGATTCAAAACTCGATCTCCCCGTCATCGACAGTACAGTCTATTGGGAAAGTAAAACCTTAGACCACGTGGCCACCAAAACGGGTGTTTATTATTGACACACCTAAGATTTAATCAACCGACTCTATTAAACGTAACTTTAACTCATGACTCTGGAGTTTTTGTCGAGTGATTAAGGCGAAAGAAACTCGCAGATAGCTTATCCGATATAGCAATGCTACAGTAGCCCCATAGCTTCTTTGGTGCTGACTGACAGCTCACAACTGACAGCTGACGGCTTTGAAAAGCTATCAGACCAAATTATGTATTCCTACGCCAAACCATATGATCTGCAAAAAACATGTGTTTAGCAGCTGTCACTTCTGACAGTCAAAATTTAGGTATATACCTAAATGTTTACTGTCAGCTGTCAGCTGTCAACTGTCAGTCAGCACCAAAGAAGCCATGGGGCTACTGTATGTTTTTTTTTGCACCGCGTCTTACTATCCGTTCGGGTTATACGCTTAAGTACTAATTACGCTAATGGATTAGGAATTGGAAGGGTTGAATTTAGAGGAAGTGAACCCGCATTTGCGTGGAGGGAGAGTGGAAAACCATTTAGGAAACACCACCCCCAGTTCACCCGATCGAGATACGAACCTCGATCTCCCCGTCCTCGGTGGTAGAGCTCAACACGACTAGCGCGTTAGCCAACTACGCCACCGAGGCGGGTTACTGTATGTTAATTCAAAGGTATGTAGTTAGAATCCAGCGCCGGACATACTTTCCAACTAGATCACTTGTAAACGAACTGAGCAGTATGTCAATAAAGACATCTACAGTGAAAAACTGCGATGAGAATATCTGCTGTTAGATCCAACTATTTATGATGCACGTATGCAACAGTGAACAGGCGATAACATCCGGTGGAATAAATCAGTGGCGGTCGATTCGCATAGCCAGAATATTTGAGTCGGTTACCGAAATGGGACGTATTCATTTAGTACCTCACTCTGCGAACGGCGTCATGGACAGGAGTGGTTGGGTTTATGGGCTATACATCATTGAGTAGTGTTCATGGTTGGAAAGTTTTCTGGAAATTATTTGAAATCAATATTAACTCTAGGCGGTTAGTAAATAATGATGGAATGTTGTATATAAACCACTTGACCCCCCTTTCTTCGCAAGGGTAAGCCACAGTGAAAATATATCAAATTAGGACGTTCAAATGCTGACAATATTTTGATAGTTATTCATTTTACAATCCTGAGATAATTATGCCAACCACAGATCAGATATGATGATTAATAAATTAAAATTAATTACATCTTTGAGAGCGTATGACCCGAACGGGTAGTAAGACACGATGCTATATATATATATATATATAAAATATATATATATATATATATATATATATAATATATATTGTACATCTTTGAGACAAAATATTGCCTACTTCACAGACTTCAAACGAACGCAATCCATTGACAGCGCAATATTTACCTAAGCATGATCAGACATAAGATAAACAAACTAATAGTCTCTGTGCCTCTGTGGTTTAGTGATCATAATTCCTGGCTAAAGCTCCAGATGTTCCGGGTTCAATCCTCAGTGCTTCGAATTTTTTCTGTGAACAGGTGGATCTGGAATAGAGTCAACTCATCCTCCTGAAGACCAACATGAATAAAGAAGTAGCGGCTCCAGTCTATAAAACTGAGATTATTGGTAGAAGTGTTCATTGTGCTTCCCACATGACACCCTTTATCCGAAAATGTTGGCACTGTTTTCGCCAACGTGTGGTGGCTACTTGGTTGGTATATCTCACTTTTGAGCTGACGCCATGGAGTTTATTTTTTTAAATATACATTGTAACAGAAACATGTTGGAAAAAAGTGCATCACAGCTCACAAAAGAAAATAAATGAAATAACAATTTCTGTTAAGCCCGGGTACGATACGAGGGGCAAGCTGTGAGCGGCAGAGCGTAGGTAGAGCGGTAGAGGGTAGAGGGTAGAGCGGTGAGGGTAGAGCGAGTAGAGGGTAGAGGGGTAGAGCGGTAGAGTGGCAGAGCGGTAGAGTGGCAGAGAGCGGTAGAGTGGTAAGAGCGGTAGAGGTGAGCGGTAGAGCGGTAGAGCGGTTAGAGTGGCAGAGCAGGTGAGTGGAGCGGTTAGAGGGTAGAGCGGTAGAGCGGAGAGCTTGAGGGGTAGAGCGGTCAGAGCGGTAGAGCGGTAGAGCGGTAGAGCGGTAGAGTGGCAGAGCGGGGGTAGAGGTTAGAGGCGGTAGAGTGGCAGACGGCGTAGGGAGAGTGGTAGGGAGAGCGGTAGAGTGGCAGAGCGTAGGTGGCAAGTGTAGCGGTAGAGGAGGTGGAGAGTGGCAGAGCGGTGGCGGTAGAGGTAGAGTGGCAGAGCGGTAGACGGTGGAGCGGTAGAGCGGTAGAGTGGCAGAGCGGTAGAGTGGGGCAGAGCGGTAGAGTGGCAGAGCGGTAGAGGTAGAGTGGAGAGGCGGTAGGCAGGTGGTAGAGTGGTTAGAGTGGCAGAGCGGTAGAGTGGTAGAGGTGGTAGAGCGGCAGAGCGGTAGAGCGGTAGAGTGGCAGAGCGGTAGAGTGGTAGAGTGGCAGAGCGGTAGAGGGTGAGGGTGCAGAGTGGAGTGGCAGAGCTGGTAGAGCGGTAGAGTGGTAGAGTGGCAGAGCGGTAGAGCGGTTAGGTGTTAGAGTGGCAGAGCGGTAGAGCGGTAGAGTGGCAGAGCGGTAGAGGGCAGAGTGGTAGAGTGGTAGAGTGGTAGATGCGGTAGAGTGGAAGAGTGGCAGAGCGGTAGAGCGGTAGTGGCAAGCTAGAGTGAGAGTGGCAGAGCGGTAGAGTGGCAGAGCGTAGAGGTAGATGTGGCAGTAGCGGTAGAGTGGTAAGTGGCAGAGCGGTAGAGGGTAGAGTGGCAGTAGGTAGGCAAGCGTAGATGGCAGAGCGGTAGAGTGGAGAGCGGTAGAGCGTGTGGTAGAGGGGTTAGAGCGGTAGAGCGTAGAGTGGCAGAGCGGTAGAGTGGTAGAGCGGTAGAGCGGTAGAGTGGTAGAGTGGAGAGTGGCTAGCGGAGGTAGAGTGGCAGAGCTGGCAGAGCGGCAGAGCGGTAGAGCGGTTAGAGCGGTAGAGCAGTAGAGTGGCAGAGCGGTAGAGCGGTAGAGCAGTAGAGTGGCAGAGCGAGAGTGGCAGAGCGGTTAGAATGGTAGAGTGGCAGAGCGGCAGAGCGGTAGAGTGGAAATGAGCGGTAGAGTGGAGAGCGGTAGAGTGGCAAGCTAAGCGGTAGAGTGGGAGAGTGGCAGTAAGTGGTTCATCGGTAGAGTGGAAGAGCGGCAGAGGGAGAGTGGCAGATCAGAGCGGTAGATGGTAGAGTGGTAGAGCGGTAGAGCAGTAGAGTGGCAGAGCGGTAGAGGGTAAGCAGTAGAGTGGCAGAGCGGAGAGTGGCAGAGCGGTGAGATGGGTAGAGTGGCAGAGCGGCAGAGCGGTATGGTGGCAGAGCGGTAGAGCGGTAGAGCAGTAGAGTGGCAGAGCGTAGAGCGGTAGAGCGGCAGAGCGGTAGAGTGGCAGAGGGCAGAGCGGTAGAGGGTAGAGTGGCAGAGCGGTAGAGCGGTAGAGCAGTAGAGTGGCAGAGCGGTAGAGCGGTGGCGTAGAGCGGTAGACGGTAGGAGTGAGAGGGCAGAGCGGTAGAGCGGTCAGAGCGGTAGAGCGGTCAGAGCGGTAGAGTGGCAGAGCGGTAGAGCGGTTAGAGCGGTAGAGCGCAGAGCGGTAGAGTGGCAGAGCGGCAAAGTGGTAAGCGATTCCGGCAACAATAAAAGCGGTAATCTTCTACATTTCACAACAGTGCTCTCGTCCAGTTGCCAACATGGAGTCAAGTTGAATATGATCCAACCTGTTTCCACAGATTCCTAGCTACGACAGTGTTTTAATAAAAATCGTTGTGGCAATCGTTCCAAAAGCAGTCTTTGACTGTACCTACAAAATCAAGACTTCAATCTCAATATCTGTCAATCTATGTGAGGATTTGAATTTTTTTTTAAATGTATTTTGGTGAAATTTTAATTTTACCAGTTAGAATATTTAACTTGACCAGATGACACTTGCACATCACCAGCCTTCAATTTACTTTCCAACAAGAGTTCCATTTTGAGAACACACTGTTCACTGAAGACATCTATAAATGAACTCAAACCAGAGCTGAACCCAACAATGTGATGTCTCGAGCCTGCGGGGAACGGTGAGCTGTGAACGGTGCCATGCGAGCTGTGAACGGTGCCATACGAACTGTGAACGGTGCAATGCGAGCTGTGAACGGTGCCATGCGATCTGTGAGCTGTCTGTGAACGGTGCCATGCGAGTCTGTGAGTAACGGTGCCATGCGACTGTGAACGGTGCCATGCGAACTGTGAACGGTGCCATGCGAACGGCGAGCGGTGTCATGTGAGCTGTGAACGGTGCCATGCGAGCTGTGAACGGTGCCGTCCTGCCGCTCTTGTCTATCATAGCCAGGAAACGTCTGTCTCCGCATTAAACAGCACAAACAAAAACATGAGCGGCGCCGCTCTACTTTTCTACCGCTCGCTGCTAGTCACTCGCCGCCCGTATCGTAGCCGAGGCCTTACCAAAACATACTCTGTTAAAAAACTTATCGGATAATAAGAATTATGTTTTCCCAAAAAGCAACAGGGTCCACCGATTCATGTCATTAGTAGTTGTTTATTTTAGTTGTGATGTCGATCCTAGATAGGTACTAATTTATCTTTTGGTTTATACCTATTTAACCGCCAATGCTAATGGGTCCAATTGAAGGTAATCTTCAGTTTCTGTATTTTTCCAAGCCTATTCAAAATTATAATTTTCTACCATATCGATAAGTTTTTTTCTATTAATATAGAATATTCTTGGAGCCACCTTCATTTCCTACACCCATCTTCCTCCTATTTTTAAATTCCAAACTTTCTCATTTATGGTTATGTGGAGTGGTATTTTAATAAGCTTAGCAAAATTAGGTGGGTTTTTTTCAATGCTGAAAAATAGATTTTCTACTTGTTTTTGATTGATTTAAATCTACTCCCCCTTACCTTTTACGATTCCTACATTAACATTTGGAAATTTTAAGGCTTATTTGGTTATACATGTGAAATTTTACGGACCTACCAAATTTCAATATTTAACTACACCGGAAAATAGTTTTTTAAATTATTTGTATCAATGGTTTCATGTTGAAAGCTGCCGTGTTCAAAGCGGCTAAACAAAAAATCGAGTTTTGTGCAACCAGATTTTTAACATGCGTTTTGGAAGCGACCCCATTATCTTATGAGTCATTTTCCTTTTATCTACCTAACCTATTGCTTTACTGAATTTATCTACAGATATTTAATCTCTGTCAATAATTAGTTTTATTCTTATTTACAATCAGTACAATGTACAATGTTCAAAATACTTAAGTACAAATTTCTAATCTTATTTATTCACGTAGCTTATTGCATTAAGATATATTTTCAAGTCCTTCGTCTTTTAGAAATCCCGGAATATTTTATCAATTCTTTTATCCAGTTGTATGCAAGTCTCGCGCAGTTTTTTTTTTTTTTTGCAGGTTCACCTATTTCCTTAGATTTAAGTTGGTCAGTTTAGGTTATGTTAGATTAGGTTGGTTAGGTTAAATGGGTTGGATTAGCTAGTTGGTTACATTTAGTTATAGATCGAAGTATTTTAACTACAAATTGTGTGCTTTACGCTATTTATTATTTACGATTAGCTATGCGTTAAGCATGAATATAAACACAGCCTTACCTATATAAATGTGAGCTATAATTAGGTAAAGAGCGGTAAGTTACCTGTTTAGTTAAAATTTGCCAATTAACACATTTAGCTACTGATGTGAAGGATATATAATGAACAATAAGCTGACAGTAAACGATAAAAAATGTGACTTTGATAAAGTTACTTGTGTGTTTGTTGTATCCTATCAAATAAACACTATGTAGCCTATCTACAGTAGCCCCATGGCATCTTTGGTGCTGACTGACAGCTCGCTGAAGTGCCTGGAAAACTCCAAATTATGTATCCCTACGCCGAACCATATGATCTGCAAAAAACAAGTGTTTAGTAGCTGTCACTTCTGACAGTCAACATTTAGGTATATACCTAATTGTTGACTGTCAGAAGTCAGCTGTGAACTGTCAGTGAGCACCAAAGAAGCCATGGGGCTACTGTAGCTAAATGTTGACTGTCAGAAGTCAGCTGTGAACTGCAAAAAAACATGGGTACTTAGCAAGACTTGAGTCAGCTTGCTGTCAGTCCAAACATTGGGTATGTAGCTAACTGTTGACTGTCAGAAGTCAGCTGTGAACTGTCAGTCAGCACCAAAGAAGCCATGGGGCTACTGTACATATGTGAATACGAAACAACCAGACCAAAATATAATTTATCTTTGGATTTAATATTGAAATGTGTTCTGTAATTACTAGCCCACTTGGATTTGTTTTGGTGATCAAAACTAATGAATTCTACATTCAATAGGAGAATAGACTATCGATCAGGTGGTTCAAGATATAATCTTTGGAAAACTATCATTTTATTGGATTTTAACAGGAAATAATATAGCCTTTGTCCGTCCGGGGGGTATAAGATACATATTATGAGTGAAAATCCTGTCTAAATCGGTTGAGCGGTTTTTCGAGCTTATCGCGAATATACAAACACGTAAACAAATCTTATTATTTAAGTGTAAAATATTGTGATCTTGACTTAGATTAGCAGTTTGTATATTTGTTTGTAATTTATAAAGTCATAAAATAAAATTAAACGTTATCAAGGTTGACTGCAAAGAAAATATATTTGATTTTCTAATATTCTTGCAACCAAAATTAGGGTATAGACAGACGTTGACATGTCTAATATGTTTTACATGCATCAGGAGTTGTAGCCTACAATTATCAAACGTTGTACAGGCTTAAAACGTTATACATGTATATGTGTTGTACATGTATAGCCCGATTTCGGGTGGAAAAACAGTTTATTAAATTCAAACCTATTTCAGTCAAGATTAATAACATTTTACTCTTTTTATTTGTGGTATTTTATAAGTATTGAAAATATTTATCAAACGTTAAAGCTGCAGGGTAACCTGCTTTATGTATGAATATATTAAAATTGTTTTAGTAACTTTAGTAACTACCAACATTGTTCATTTCCCACTGAAATCAACGTATAGCAAACGTTCTAATGTCCCTTTTACATCTATCAGACATTGTACTGTACATGTATCACACTTTGTATAGGTCTCAAATTCGTACATTCTTTGTTAAGCTACATACACGTGTCGTTCGATGTTAAAACACGATGAACGTGTCTAAAAAGTAGATGATGGCGCCACATTACAAGAGAAGACTTGAGTAAATTCAAGGTCTCGCTACACGGTTAATTTACGGGTGAGTCTACTAGTATGCACTTTGATTAATGCCTCCAAGGCGGAGGACGGGCTAACTTGATTAAAACGAGACGTTACGAGACTTCTCCTGTTTAAGGTGAAACTACACCTAAGGTTTTCAAACCATTGTTTCAAAGTATGGTTTATTCATCGCATCATACTACCCGTCTGGAGTGTCCGCATAATGTACACTACTGTATAGCTAGGATATCCGCATTAATGGACACGCAGATTAGATGTCAAAAACCTGGTCTATTCTGGTTTTGCCGGTGAGGATATTCTCTTCAAATTGGTTCCCCACTCTCCTTCCATGCGAATACAGTGTAATTCACTCAAAATTCACTTCCATTCCTTGCCACATTAGTGCAATTAAATGCGTATTGGACACATATTGAAATACGGTGCAAAAAAAACCAAAATAGCAACAGTACTCAAAGTTATTAAAACAACACATACGTATAGTCAGTGGCGTAACCAGATATTTATTGGAAGGTAGGAGGTCCGATTTTAGGGGAAATTTAGTGTGTGAAACGGAATGCTTTTGAATATCAAGTCGTAAGCCTGGTCTTAAGCTTTAGACATTGCATTCTACACAGCCTGGAACAATTAGGGTGTACGCTCCATTTTGTAATGTTTTAAGCGTTTATTAAAATTATTTACAATTAGGTTGTGGGGGTCAAATTTACCACCGGCCCACTTACCCTTCAAAGTACGCTTTTTTTTTGTAGCATGTCTTACTACATGTTCAGATTATATATCATAATGATAATTACTCTAATGAGGTAGTGGAGGAGGAAGGAAGTATTTTAGAGGTAATCTACACTAATTTGTATGGAAGGAGAGTGGGAAACCATTTAGGGAAAACCACCCTTAGTAGACCCGACTGGAATTTGAACCCCGGTCTCCCGTCATTAACAGGCCAGTCTAACACGAGAGTTACAGGGTGATTAATACCATTTGTATATTTAGGGCCGTATGAAAAAAATTTAAAATAAAAATAAAATTAATGTTTGCCTTAAAACTGAACAGGTTTTTTTTTCCCCCCAGTTGTGTATATTAATCAGAATAATTTCAAAAATGAAACTGCACACTACGTCATAAACAAACGGTGTGGTTATTATTTGGTCTGTTGTAGAAATGTTTTCAAATGGTAGCAGGGCCCTGTGAATGTTATTTGTTCTCGCTCTGGCACACCCGAGGCCAGTGATCCGTACCCTTGCGTGTCTGATGGAAACATCACAAGCCCTGTCAACCCCAGAATTAGCCCCCTTACCCCCCCGTCACTCACTGCAACCCTCACAACATAACGATGTGGAGATGGCATCTTCCCTGGTCAAGTGGGCAGTGTGTGGTCAAATACAATTGGGAGAGACCTAGGTTGAGGTTACGGTAAGACATTTTTCCAGCGAATTTACGATTATTTTTTTTTGTGATAGTGTCTTACTACTCGACCATGATGTATAACTCATTCACGGTAGGAATTACTCTCTGAAAGGTCTTTTTTCCTACCAAAATCCTACTATATAATAGATTTCTGGTAGGGAAAAAGGCCTTTCAGAAAACAATTCCTACGCTGAACGGACTTTACACATTTGTTTCAAATAGTGGGGTAGAGGTGAGTAAGGTAGAATTAAGAGGAAATTACCCGCTTCAATGGCAGAATGATTTGAGGCGCCACTATAGAGTTAGACTGGCCTGCTGAAGACGAGAAGATCGGGGTTAGAATCCCAGTCGGGTCTACTTAGGTTGGTTTTCTCTAAATGGTTTCCCACTCTCCTTCCATCGCAAATGCGGTGAAATCACCTCTAAGATGTTTCCTTCCTCATACCGACCCCATTAGAGTAAATATCATATATGCTTATAGCCTGAACAGTTGGTAAGATGCGGTGATTATTTTTAAAAAAGAAGAAATGTTCCCACATTTAGGGGTTGCAGAGTGAAAAACTAAATCAAAAAAAGCTCGATATAACAGCCGAACTTAAAACCCCCTACCCTTGTGTCACTATCAAACTGGACTAGATGATCTTGACGTTTATTCCGTGCTACAACTGATACGGGCTGTAGATCACTATAATTATCATAGGTTCTGTTGTGGGACCAAACAGTGGAATGTAAACTTAAGCGTTCTGTGTATGTAGAAAAAGGGACGTATCATTAGGAGATAAGCAGTAAGTTTATCATGGCGAACGATTATTTGTCAAACAATCATACTGAGGGGAAGGAGTGATCAGTTCTCAAAAGTTGGGGTAAATTTAGAATCTGGGGCACTGAATATGCAATGCATCCACTCTAAATACTAGTAAGCAGCACAATTAAGCTAGTGTTTAAGTCATGTAATGATTGAGCTATGCGTGTAGATGATATATTCTAATAATAGTCTTATATTTATTATTTGTGTTATCTTCATTCTTTATTTAATATGTCCTCCCAATTGGTCATGTGGACTAAAGTCAAGCTTCCTAGTCCAGTATGGCGGTGACGAATTAGGTAAGGGTTTAAAACAAACTCAAGGTTGAATTACTCTATGAGAGGAAACGTATATATATTAATTAGGATATTTTAAGGTTAGAAACAGGTAAATATATAGGTTAAAGTTCAGTTTAACAATGTTTATTCAGGGAAATAAGCCAGCTTAGAACTTAAATTCATCTAAGAATAGTTAAATCCTTGGCAATACCACTAGGAGCTGATTATGAGAGGAAAGCTACAGCATTTATACATTTGCACATGTTTGATTTTAACCTAGTCAACAGTTACGACCAATATTATGCTAACAGGTAGTTTCATACGATATCAAACATATGATAAGTTTGAGCAATGTGAATACAGGTCTGAAATTACTTAAATATAAAAAAAAAGTTTGTTTTCTGGCTCAGAATCTTGCTACCATCCGTCTTTCTTTTTTGGTACATCACAAGCAATTCACACTTAAAATGTACAGTATGTACATACAATACTGTTCATGACCGCCTGGCTTTTGAAACATTTTTTGGGTCCCTTTTTGGTCCAATTTTTGTCATTTTTGGAGTTTTAGGTAATATTTTCTTGGTTTTCGTTATTTTTAGTCGTTTTTAGGTATTTTCGAATAATGTATAGGCATTTATGTTGAATAAGTGGATTTGTAATACTATCAAATGTTTTATAAATGTATAAATACTATAGCGGGTGTGGATGACCTGGATGGGGGGGAGGGGGGTCGTGTACCGTCCACACGTCGCTGTGTGAACTGCGAGTTCTTTTGAGGATATTTGGGTTATGCTGCTGATTGAACACGATTAAAGATAGGCCTACATACAGAATATTAAGGTTTTGACTATAAAAATAAAACGACACAAACACTGATTTAATTAAATTAACCACAACCAAACAAATCACTGAATTAAATATTAAGAGTCATAATTGAGTCTGTAAGTTAATAAGCGAATGAGCAACTATAAAAAAACTAACAAAATAAAATAAAGAACTACTTGATAAGAATCCAAATGAACAATTAAACATTTAAACATGAGTCTCTTATAATGTTTAGTCACCGTACAATTCACAGTTAAAGTCTAAGTCACTTACGTCACGCAGCCACCGGTCCCTTCACACGACACACTGCGCTGACACGCGTCACAGTGGATTCACACGCTTCACTGAAACACAGAACAGAACAGAAACGGGGTCACGTGACGAGTTCTAACCCAATCAAAAGATTTCCGCTTCATCGGCGCGAGCTGTTCAGATGAAGTTCAACTTATCTCTCTTATCCGTTTTGCCTGAGATCTTCGGCAAGAGAACTAATCAGGGCGTCATGGACATATGACAGTGCATGCACTTTAGAGCCAGAATAAAGCAGACAGCTTTGTTCGGCCGTTGTGAGGAGATTTGAATAACTCCGTTAATGTAAAGCTTGTATCGATGTATTGGATTGTGCCACGACACAGCGTTATAATTTGAAAATATACATCGAGAGATTGATCTAAAATATATGCCTATCTACTAGAAAATAAAATATATCGATAATCAGCTGCTTTAGGTTGACGTTGCAACGCATCATGGGCTAACATACAGCGTGTGATTTTGCTGCGCCACTCAAGCAGATTCTGTTTCCTATTTTCGGCGAAGGTGTGAATCAAGCTTTACACGAATACTCTCGATCGTGATTTACTCATTGGATACCCAGCCCACTCACCGAACACGTTGCCCACTCCTGGGAACACCGGCCTACTCCCGGACATGCTGGTCCACTCACTTTACTATCCTCAACTCGAACTGGGGATCCTTCGCTGACCGCCCACCTTATGTATATTGGGGCTCCACAGTTAAGTCTGAATCCTCTATTTATTGACAACTCTACTGGATTCGAAGAAAACGAGCCTAGACCACAGACAAATAATATATCCAGACACTCAATCTCTAGGTGAAATGGTTGCACTCCTTTTGGAAGCTTGAGTCCTTCAACACTAGGATCGCTGCTGTTAGTCCTATCATAACCCAGCAGTGACACTAGCGAAGCCCAGTGTTGAAGGACTCAAGCCGGCAAAATGAGCTCAGCGAAACTCCCGCAAGGTTGAGAGTCTGTTTCTTACTTGTCTGTGGCCTAGACTCATCCAAACTCGTCCCTTTTATTTCAATTATGCTTTCCCCTCTCCACTTCAACACCACTGGCAGTGAGGTTGTCTGCATACCTGCTAAACAAGGATGTAGAGAGAGAGGGCCACGCACTTAGACACCAATCTCGTTACGATACTCAAATATAAATAATTTTTTTTTATCAAACAGCTGGCGGAATAATGTAGACAATGGACTTTGAATTCTTTAGCTTGGATGGTTATAAAATACACATTCCTGGTGAAACACTGCAACCAAGGGCGCCTGCTGGATTTTTCTCCGGGGGGGGGGGGGAGGCAAACCAGGAGGTCTGAGGGGCATGGAATACCCCCAGTACGGCGGGGTCCTCCTCCAGGTCAATCTATTGAATTGAAGCCCTCAAAAGACACTTTTTAAGGCACTCCTTGTCTCCTGAAAATAAGATACGCCATAAGACTTTTTTTCAAATTTATCCAAATTTGACACTTGACCTTGAAGATTTGAATGGCAAATGCTGTTGGAATTGCTCACGCATGAACCAAACTATCAACCCTATGGTCATTAGGTGGCCTGGTGGCGGGCGCTAGTAGTATTCTATAACTCTAGGTTTGTTGGCTGGGGGCACTGTTTGAGCACTAATTAAGAACACTGTTGGGCGGGATTGGCCTACTTCTAATATTTATAGAATCTCAGGGGGGTAAAATTGCCCCCACCGACAACCCTCCAGCGGGCGTTCCTGACTGCAACTAGTGGGATAGGGTTTCGTTTGGAGCGGATAACTTTTATTCTGAGGCAGATATTTGTAAATCAATATTATAGTTTGACAGAGTGAAATAGTTTATTTGTTAAACCCTTACATGGATATTTTTTAGTTTCCATTTGCAACATATGCATTTATTAGGAGATTTTGTTTAAAATGTTAGGTCATTTTTGGTAAATTTGAAGAAACTTTTTATAATTTTCTAGGTTACTTTATAGATAACATTTTTTATCATTCTAGGGTCATAAAAGTGATAGGTTACTGGTGATTAGACATGGCTTGGGTCCTTTCTATATTCTGAGGTAAACCAACCCCTTTTAATCTGAACTGCTTGTTATTTCGTACACCTACTGAGAGATTGGTTGACTCTCGAGACTAGAATATAAATAGATCCCTTACCAAGGGAGTTGTATAGGGCTTGTGGGAACACCTCGCTTACCTGACCTCAGGTCATTAGATTTATTTACAAGGGGCACACTTAAAAAAATGTGGACGTAGACACTCCCATGGTTACTGACGATATTATAGTGAAATTTCTACTTCTCCATCCGTCAAACTCTGAATATTGTGGCGTGATCGTGACATCAAAATACAACATACCACCACCAACTGTCTCTAAATTCATGGTGAACGTTTTGAACACTTAAAGTGGGAGTGTATAGAAGGCGAGAAAAGACCAGAGTTTTTGCAGTTCTTATAGCCGAAATAAAAAATATATTGATGCAATAGAAACATAGTTTAATTTTCTTCACGTGGTGAATATCTGTCATGAGAAAAAAAACGGCATTAGATGACAAACTTTCTGAATGAAGAGAAAATTTGACATTACATTCCAGGACACCCCTAACTGACAATAAAGAACTCTTGATTTCACCGTGTGAAGAAAATTAAACCAAATGTTTATACTGGAGAAATATTTGATTTATTTTGATATAAAAACCTGCAAGAACACTTACCTTTTATCACTTACCCTTCATTCCCACATTAATAAAAGCATAGGTAACCTGGTGGTCTAGGGGTAAGGTCTCAAACTTCTGTGCTGGGGGTCCGGGGCTCAATCCTGTCCCAGCACAGATTTATCTGATTGCCAAACTCTTCCTTCCCCTCTGACAAGACGTGTATTAATCACAACTTGTGAATGTGTGGAATGCCAGGCCTCCACCGTGGTTCGGATCCCACGTTAAACTGTAGGTCCTCCATTTCATCTCACAATCACCTTACCATTACACATGAGCCTAAGTGCGTATAAGGGGACGGCCAGACTGGGCGAGCGACTAAAATATAAAATAGAGCATATTAGTTGTAATGAGAGGAGGCCAGACTGGAGCGAGCGTGCTTGAAAGATAGAACTGTTTCTATTTTTCAAGCGCGCGCGCTCGACCCGGAACAGTCTAGTTTACAGGCTCTAGGCTATATTAATGTATGTTTGGTTCATTGAGTGGTAGGTAAACTTCTCAATTTGACATGATATTTGATTTTTTTATAATTATCGATAGATTTAGCACACTTGCTATTAATGGCCTATATTAATTGGTAAAATCATAAACCATACTTATATTTATGTAAAACATATGTTAAAATACCTAAATAGTATAATCAAAATAGGCCTTTACAATTAAAAATCACCACTAGCGTGGAAAGAGGATGGGAAAACCACAAAAATAAATCACTTGTCAAAAACCACCCTCAGTTCACTGAGCCAAGATTCGAACCTTTGCCTCCTCGTCAACAACTATCGAGAGCTATCTGCTAATCACGCGCTCACTTGCTCGCCAGTTTGGCCGAACCCTAACTCGAACGGGTAATAAGACGCGGTGCTAATAATAATGATGATAATAATAATAATAAAATCCTGGATGGTCCATCGTTGTCAGGAGAAAACGTAACAATATTTCCATTGTGACTTTTGTTATGCCTCAGGACCTGATGTTTGTGAGTTCAAACCCAGACGGGGTCAACGGTTTTCCTTGAGTGATAAAAATCCATAGCACAACTTCCTTTGGAGGGGAAATAAAACCATTGGCTCCATTCAGATCGTGGTATGTAAAAAAAACCTTGGAAGATATTTGAAAATACCTTTCCCGGCAAATTTGCTAAGCCTTTCCACTCTCACTCGTAGAGATTATCGTGTGCTGATATAATCAGTCGGTTCAGAAAGTTCAAGGTAAATACCTCAAATAGATAAATTAGATTAAAACTTTTGTTTCCTTGTCTGGAAGAAATGGCTCGTATTATATCCCAAGTTGACGGTATCTCAAATTTCTAAAACTAAAGTATCAGACTACGTTTATGTTTATGTTTGCTTGTAAGTATAATCCTGCTTTGAAGAGAAATCACGTGATTTTGTATACAGCCTAGCCTGTCTGATCCAAATATTCAAAACATGACAAAAAATGAAAAGACATAAAAAAAATTCTTTTTCTGAATAATGATCATTTTATTGGTAAAGATTTACTATCTAGAAACTATATTTTATTTAGTGAACTTTTGAAACATTGGATCTAATGTAACTTTTAGAAATTATTATGATAATAGATTGTATACTTATATAAATACTTTCTTATTAGAGCACTTTTCACGATCATTCTGACAGAACATCAAATATGAACTAAGTAGATTATAATTAATCATAAATACCTTAACGAATATCAACACACAGTTTGCAAATCGTTGTAATTACGGCACTGTTTATATGGAGGGAGCACACACTCAGCCTTAAACTATGATAGAAGAATGACCTTGAACACGGGACGAATAACTACTAGCTCACTGGTAGAGTCTTGTAAGCCAAAGGTCCAGGGTTCGATTCTCGTGTCCCAATGTCATGTTTAAACTAATTAAAATAAATGAATAACCTAGTTCCCGCCGGGGATAGTCCCTTTTGTTTTTATTTTAGTTTTCATTTTTCACGCCAGGGCTACATATGGAATTGTCATAGTAGCCCTGGCGGAGGATTGTTCTTGACCGACCCCGGCGACTCGATCGACCGGGGCCTCCCATCTCTCTTTTTTCTCTTTTTCGTCCTTGTCTAGCTCCCTATCCTTCTATGTTTTCTGTTATACGTTCTATATGTACATTATGTATGTTTATAAAGGTCCTTTTACTGACCCCATACAGGCGATAGGGTAGGTTTTTTATAATATTTTCCCGCCCCTAGCCCTAAGAATAATACCAATCAGCCCGCCAGGGCGCTAAAAGTATGTCGTAATGTTTAATTTTTTTTTCTATACCTTTTAGTTTTCGAGAGCCCTACGGGGCTGGTGTTTACTGTGTGTCAATTGGTTTCCTGTTATTTACGTGTTTCATGCTAGAAGTTTAAGATAATAAAAACCTCTTACAAACAAACAATAACCTAGTTTAAAAATATTATTAGCTCTATCAAGATCCTAAAACAGAAATACTAGTTCAAACTGATCATGGCTAGTGTGTATCTTGAAGCAAGACCAAGCAAGACCAAACCGATCATAGCTAGTGTGTATCTTGAAGCAAGACCAAACCGATCATAGCTAGTGTGTATCTTGAAGCAAGACCAAGCAAGACCAAACCGATCATAGCTAGTGTGTATCTTGAAGCAAAACCAAACCGATCATAGCTAGTGTGTATCTTGAAGCAAAACCAAACCGATCATAGCTAGTGTGTATCTTGAAGCAAGACCAAACTGATCATAGCTAGTGTGTATCTTGAAGCAAGACCAAGCAAGACCAAACCGATCATAGCTAGTGTGTATCTTGAAGCAAAACCAAACCGATCATAGCTTGTGTGTATCTTGAAGCAAGACCAAACTGATCATAGCTAGTGTGTATCTTGAAGCAAGACCAAACCGATCATAGCTAGTGTGTATCTTGAAGCAAGACCAAACTGATCATAGCTAGTGTGTATCTTGAAGCAAGACCAAGCAAGACCAAACCGATCATAGCTAGTGTGTATCTTGAAGCAAGACCAAACTGATCATAGCTAGTGTGTATCTTGAAGCAAGACCAAGCAAGACCAAACCGATCATAGCTAGTGTGTATCTTGAAGCAAAACCAAACCGATCATAGCTAGTGTGTATCTTGAAGCAAAACCAAACCGATCATAGCTAGTGTGTATCTTGAAGCAAGACCAAACTGATCATAGCTAGTGTGTATCTTGAAGCAAGACCAAGCAAGACCAAACCGATCATAGCTAGTGTGTATCTTGAAGCAAAACCAAACCGATCATAGCTAGTGTGTATCTTGAAGCAAAACCAAACCGATCATAGCTTGTGTGTATCTTGAAGCAAGACCAAACTGATCATAGCTAGTGTGTATCTTGAAGCAAGACCAAACCGATCATAGCTAGTGTGTATCTTGAAGCAAGACCAAACTGATCATAGCTAGTGTGTATCTTGAAGCAAGACCAAGCAAGACCAAACCGATCATAGCTAGTGTGTATCTTGAAGCAAGACCAAACTGATCATAGCTAGTGTGTATCTTGAAGCAAGACCAAGCAAGACCAAACTGATCATAGCTAGTGTGTATCTTGAAGCAAGACCAAACCGATCATAGCTAGTGTGTATCTTGAAGCAAGACGTGTGAATCTCACTTGAATTGACAACTCTTTTACTTACGCTAATGTGTGATGGTAGGGTGATTGTGAGATGAAGTGGAGGACCTACAGTTTAACGTGGAATCCGGACCACGGTGGAGGCCTGGCATTCCACACATTCACAAGTTGTGATACAGAACTACTGTGTATCTTATTTCAGAACGTATAGTTGATCAACCAATATCTAATCTCTTATCATAAGAACTTTTTTTTTAACACCGCGTCTTACTAACCGTTCGGGTTATACGCCCATTTACTAATTACGCTAATAGTTTTAATGAAGGCTAGATTTTTTAGTAATTGTACCCTATTTGCCTGAAGGGAGAGCGGTAAAACCATTTTGATAAAATCACCGTCAATAAACCGGACACCCGCCTCGGTGGCGTAGTTGGCTAACTCGCCAGTCGTGTTGAGTCAGACCACCGAGGACGGGGAGATCGAGGTTCGAATCTCGGTCGGGTGAAGTGGGGGTGGTTTTTCCTAAATGGTTTTCCACTATCTCTTTCGCCGCAAATGCGGGTTCACTTCCTCTAAATTCAACCCTACCAATTCCTAATCCATTAGTGCAATTAGTACTTAAGCGTATAAACCGAACGGGTAGTAAGACGCTTGCTAAAAAAATAAAAAAAGTAAAAATAAACCTGACCAAGATTCGAACCTATATCTCCCGGCAGCAGTCTAGCCTACTATTAGAGTAGCGTGTTAGACCACGTGGCCCTTGACAATATGAAGAGGAGGGGAAGGGGGAAAGGATGTTACCGGAGCGCTGAAAAGCCTTGAACAAGTCCTGAAATCCCACTTAATTGAATCATGTTGGTTAATTATTTAGAAATATGATTCAATTCAAAAGGAAGTTGAGTGAATCAACATGTCCCTATGGTTTTAAAAACCATTCACTTTAAGTTTTGAAACTTAAAAATAAATACAGTACATGAAAAGTCGAACTCATCTCATTTTCGACACTTCCTTCACGCGAAATATCGCATTTCAAAGTAAATAGTTAGACATAATAGAGATTTAGCCTTCTTGGAACAAGATAAAGTATGAAATTTCAGACACGCTATTTCCATAACAAGTCTGTTTTGAATTTATTTACCTTCAAGTCTTCTAGAGGTCATACATGGACCACGTTTTTTTTTTTTCTTAAGCTGCGTCCAGACTAGCGAGCTGGGATTCGAGCCTCGAGCCGGACCTCAATATTCCTGCGAGCCATATTTTGCTTCATATAGTTATGTACTTCGGTGGATGACACAAGAAATGAACAGGGAAAAAATTAAAATTGACTGCCGCGGTATTATTTATCTACTCCTTGCAAAAAATAAAAACAAAACAGGACAGACGATGATGGCAAAACTAAAATGTACTTAAGGCCAGTGGAATATAGTCGAAATATTTCGCTCCGCTAACTGAAATTTCAAGAAATGAGGGGTCAATACAAAAACTTAACTCAAATGTCACCAAGTGATTAAGCATCTTTATTATTTTGATTGAGCCAAAAGTGCAAAAAAACAAAACTAAAAAAGTTCACGTTTAAGAGAATCCATAATTGTGCAGGAAAGACTTGCAATAACATTCATACGGTGGCTCTTATACCAGTATAAAAAACCTATTTAAGGTCTCTAAGCAGAGACCCGCCTCGGTGGCGTAGTTGGTTAACGCGCTAGTCGTGTTGAGCTCAACCACCGAGGACGGGGAGACCGAGGTTCGAATCTCAGTCGGGTGAACTGGGGGTGGTTTTTTCTAAATGGTTTTCCACTCTCCCTCCACGCAAATGCGGGTTCACTTCCTCTAAAATTCAACCCTCCTAATTCCTAATCAATTAGTGTAATTAGTACTTAAGCGTATAACCCGAACGTGTAGTAAGACGCGGTGCTAAATATTATCTAAGCAGAGTATATATACATAGTTAATAAAATATACGATAGTTAGTTTTATGGGGTAGAAATGAGGAAGTCTACCCACATTTGCGTGGAAGGAGAGTGGGAAACCCTGTAGGTCAACAGACCCGACCGGGATTTGAACCCCGATATCCCCGCCTTGAGCACGCCAGTCTAACACAAGCTTGACACGTTAGGCCACTATGTCACTGAAGGGTGCTGGGACATAACTACCCACAAAATCTACCTAGGGTGACAGTCTATTATTTGTTCACCCCTCTACCCAGTGGCAGTTTCAAACTTATTTTAAGTGTGCAACAAACTTTCTAAGTAAAAGTATTACCGTCGTTGTAAAGTTAACAACACGCCAGTAATCATGTAACTGTAAATATTGTTTTTAATAATATACTCTCTGATTTTTAATGATTAAATTAATTTTTATTTATTTCCTTCGGCCTATTATAAAACGAGTTTGCAGTTAATATTTAATATGTCAATATTAAAAAAAAAATCCAAACAAAATTTCAAGGTGTAGTAAGATTTCCAACACGCAACTGCTCAGCTAAATATTTCAAGCGCGCCTGGCGGAAGGTTAATTAGAAATAAACAATAATTTAAAGTTGCAAGTTGGTGGTTCGGCTGGCAAAATCTGGACGCAGCTTTACATTTTGTTACTCCCCTGCCCATGTAATATCAAGCAGACATTTATCCTACTTATTCTCCACTCCCTAACATGTGTTACGTAGCAACAAGAGTTAATGTCATTATTTCATAGGGAAGCTTTTGTGTCACTAAAAGAGTGATTCAGATTTAGTACTAGTCAAAATTCATTTTAAATCCTGAATATAAATTACGTCAAGCATTTTATAATGATATTTTATTATTTTCATTTATAAACAATACTATTATTTTTTCAAAATTTGAACTTAAGTGTGTTACGTAACACTGTGATTTACCCAGCCTCCCCCAATGTAACACTATGTAAACATTAGAGCTCTCCCCTCCCCCCCCCCCTAAACAGCCTTACGTGGTTTATGGATGACTCCTTATGATGTACAGGTGTGCTGTGAATGTTTTTGTCAGGAAATTATTAGTACTTTTTCGATTAATAAACGTTGTTTCTAAAATTGACGTAGTTGTAAACCTTCCTTAATAGGCCTATTTACATTGTTATTTAATCAATTTAATTTGTTTATTGAGCTTTTATAAATGATTCCATTGAACTCCAATAAATATTAAGAATTAATAGCCAAAGCTATTATTTATGATTATTAGTGGGAAATACTCCATCTAGATATCATATTCTGAAAATTGAAAAATGACACCTGGACACGGGAATCGAACCCGGGACTAAGCCAGAAGTCCAGGGTTCGATTCCCGTGTCCAGGTGTCATTTTTCAATTTTCAGAATCCAATAAATATGTTAATTTTGTTATATATCAATGAAAAAATCATAAGAGGTCGTTCCTAATACATATCTATTTTCTAAAAAAAAATTTGTCAATCATGAGAGTACAAATTGTTTCCCAGTAATTTATTTTTTCTCCAAAACTCATTAGTTCACCCGTAAGCCCAGTTTATTTGCTTGAAATGTTTGGGGGGGGAATGGACCTGGAATGTGTCAAAGACGAGCTCTCATCGTTACGAGCAGCTCATGGCGACAGAGTAGCGCTTCCTGTCCCGCCGGACGCAGACCGGACCAACCTACAAGCCCTGCACGTGCCAAAAACAGCTGCGAAAATAACTTGCCGACCAGTTATAGCGGACAGCTCCGTAAAAAAAACACACACACAACACCAGAGCAAAATAGATTAAGAGCGTGACACGTACCGACATGATGGATGCGTATCTCCCCCGTTGACGGATTGATCTGATTGGGATATTAGCTACTATGGTAATCTAGGTGGGACGGAAAGGAACATGAAAAAATGCCAATATTTTTTGCAGTTTTTACCATACAATTTTGTGTGTGTGTGAAATTGTATGCATTATTTCTTAAGTATATAAGTTTTTGTTTAATTTTCACCATAAAATCATACAGCTATTGATTTTTTTTAATGAAAATAATGGAATTTGATGAAAAACTTTTTAAATGAAAAAAAAAATACATCATGGCGTCAGCTCGCAAGCAAGCTATAACAACCAAGTAGCGAAGATGGTGTCAACATTTGAAGATAGAGTGTATCATATGGATACCCCTGGCACATATTCAAGAACTTTCGAGATTGCTATGTGGACACAAACTACAATAATTTACTGAAACACTATTTTATTTACTAAAAAACAATAGTTACAAAAGCTTCAATAATTATGGCGCTAGTTCCCGTTCTCTTCCAATCATTAAACGTGAAGATTAAACTTTGTTTTATAAATCACATACTATTCCGGTATTAAATAAGAGCTCTTTACGTAATTATATATTATTTTTGTATATTTAACTATGACGAAGATTATTTTTTTAAAATTCTGATTTACCATCGTTAGGAAGTGATTAGTGAGTAACTTGCTTTGTGTTCAAAGATACAAAACTATTTTTTATTTAAAATATTTCAATGTCTCTTCTGACTTAACCTGGCACAAGTCATCTGTAGACTTCACAGATGTGAATGAGCTATCTGATTTTAGAAACAAATTCACCAATCACTGTATCTCTGGCGTGTGAGCTGCGGCATAATCCATGTGTGTGCGAGTTTATGTGCGTGTTTGGTGTAAGAATGTTTACTAATTTTATTTTATTTTATCTCTCTGTTTCTACTACTGATCCATAAATACTGTGTTCAAGTTGATTACTGTTTTGGTTGTTGTTTTATAACGTGTTTATCTCATTGCAATATTTTATATGTTTTATGTTCATGTGTATGTTTTCCTCAAATACTTGTCACCTGTGTTTTATTTAATTATAATAATTGATAAATGCAGTGTAATGTTAGCTTAAGACATGGTTAAATGTAAGAGAAGACTTTCGCCTTAATTTTGCAATGTAAATAAAAACAACAATAATAATAATAATGATAATAAAACAAATATTTATTTTTACCCAGTAAAACTTCCTGTTGCTGTACGGGATGAATATGTTAAAAAAAAGCATCATTTTATACTCACAGCTAAGGGCTAGAAATTTATTATTTGTACAGTTTTACAATGGTAAATTTTTGGATGAGTGTTTTATAATTAATTTAGCTTTTAAGTAGTTTTCTGGAATAATCACCTAGTTCATAATACTATCTAATTTCCATGTATTTCAAACTAAAGTAAAATGAAATATCTTTGTTATGAAAAAAAAAGGGTTTGAAGGAAGTGATTTTAATTAAATGTATTTTACTGATAGTTCATCGTTTAAAAAATATTCCTGATTGTTTCAAAATATACATTTAACTCTTAATATATGCATACAAAATCCATGTTCTGAAAGGACCAATAAAGCAACATTCCAAACATATTAATATGTAAATATGGTTGACCAGTAAACAAGTGGGTCATTTCTAAAAGTCTCTTCCTATGAAAATTGTACGTTATATGTCATATACTCGTACAATTGAATTGGATATTGAGGAAACAGTGCTCCTCCAAGCTTTATGGGTAAAATGAGTTATATACATAATCGCGATCTGTAATATGCGTAAGTACCGAGATGCTTCATTTAATTTAAACACCACACTTCGATTATGAATAATTAAGTGTATTAATTTGTTGTACAGGAGAGACTTAGTCTCTGTATAATGCTGGTAGCACAAACGTGGTTTATGAACAACACTAGGTAGTAGGACTAACGTGGCTTCTGCACAGCATTAGTAGCACAAACGTGATTTATGAACAAAACTAGGTAGTAGGACTAACTTGACTTCTGCACAACATTAGTAGCACAAACGTGGTTTCTGAACAACACTAAGTAGTAAGACTAACTTGGCTTCTGCACAACATTAGTAGCACAAACGTGATTTATGAACAAAACTAGGTAGTAGGACTAACTTGGCTTCCGCACAACATTAGTAGCACAAACGTGGTTTATGAACAAAACTAGATAGTAGGACTAACTTGGCTTCCACACAACATTAGTAGCACAAACGTGATTTATGAACAAAACTAGGTAGTAGGACTAACTTGACTTCTGCACAACATTAGTAGCACAAACGTGGTTTATGAACAACACTAAGTAGTAAGACTAACTTGGCTTCTGCACAACATTAGTAGCACAAACGTGGTTTATGAACAACACTAGGTAGTAGGACTAACTTGACTTCTGCACAACATTAGTAGCACAAACGTGGTTTCTGAACAACACTAAGTAGTAAGACTAACTTGGCTTCTGCACAACATTAGTAGCACAAACGTGGTTTATGAACAACACTAGGTAGTAGGACTAACTTGACTTCTGCACAACATTAGTAGCACAAACGTGGTTTCTGAACAAAACTAGGTAGTAGGACTAACTTGACTTCTGCACAACATTAGTAGCACAAACGTGGTTTATGAACAAAACTAGGTAGTAGGACTAACTTGACTTCTGCACAACATTAGTAGCACAAACGTGGTTTCTGAACAACACTAAGTAGTAAGACTAACTTGACTTCTGCACAACATTAGTAGCACAAACGTGATTTATGAACAAAACTAGATAGTAGGACTAACTTGGCTTCCACACAACATTAGTAGCACAAACGTGATTTATGAACAAAACTAGGTAGTAGGACTAACTTGACTTCTGCACAACATTAGTAGCACAAACGTGGTTTCTGAACAACACTAAGTAGTAAGACTAACTTGACTTCCGCACAACATTAGTAGCACAAACGTGGTTTATGAACAAAACTAGGTAGTAGGACTAACGTGGCTTCCGCACAACATTAGTAGCACAAACGTGATTTATGAACAAAACTAGGTAGTAGGACTAACGTGGCTTCTGCACAACATTAGTAGCACAAACGTGGTTTATGAACAAAACTAGGTAGTAAGACTAACTTGACTTCTGCACAACATTAGTAGCACAAACGTGGTTTCTGAACAACACTAAGTAGTAAGACTAACTTGGCTTCCGCACAACATTAGTAGCACAAACGTGGTTTATGAACAACACTAGGTAGTAGGACTAACTTGACTTCCGCACAACATTAGTAGCACAAACGTGGTTTATGAACAACACTAGGTAGTAGGACTAACGTGTTTATGCGCTATAATATTATGACTAACGTGGTTGGCTGTTCATAATAGAAGGTCTTCAAAATTGATGAAATAAAACAAGTAGTTTAAAACAATTTGCATGTGCAATGTTGAGGTTGAGTCGATTTGAGTGAATCTTGTGCCAAATTTTCAAAGTCCTTTGAATTCCTGTCTAATGTAACGATTTATTTTCCATGATACACCTTACTGTGAAATATGAACCTTACATACACAATTTGGAAGATAAAACGCCAAGAAAGAACCCATTGAGATTGTTATTTGAGATTTCTGTTAGACCATACAAACAATCAATTACCTAATACACAATATTAGCTTAAGTTATAGTATTAAATTGATGCTGGGTTGGGGGAAAAAATAATCCCAGCAGTTTTACGTTTTAGTCTTGGTGTCATGTCGACTCACTTTAAAACTTTTAACTGATCTGCAAAAGTTCGTAATATAATTTGTGTATAAAACATATAGGGGTCTAATAAAAATATGTTTTATTTTAAGGCCTTAAAATTAGGGTTCAAACACAGCACATATAACTAACTATTCATGGGTTTAGATATGTAAAGATGTCTAAAACACTACGCTCCTCCTGTTTGAAGACACAAATGCGTCATTTCTACGACGCCCACAATGTTAATCATGACGTGTCAGATCTGACTAGATGACGTCAAATCAGAAGTGATTATTTTGTGACAGTTTTGGTCATGACATGACGTGATGTGTCGATATATTAAAATGATTCTAGTAACTTTAGCAACTACCAGAGATGGTTCTTCCTACCAAGATCAGACTATAGGTTTGAATAATAATAATTATACCCTTAAATTGATGCCAAAGTATGCCACTCAAAGAATGACTTACCTACTTGAATTTTACTAAATACATTTTTTAAAATAAAGTAAAATGAATTATCTGTGTATAAAAAATAAGCTTGATAGAAGTTATTTAAGTTATTATTATTATTATTATTATTATTATTATTATTATTATTATTATATTATTATTATATTATTATTATTATTATTATTATTATTATTATTATTATTATTAGCACCGCGTCTTACTACCCGTTCGGGTTATACGCACTTACGCTAATGTGTAATGGTAGGGTGATAGTGAGATGAAATGGAGGACCTACAGTTTAACGTGGAATCCAAACCACGGTGGAGGCCTGGCATTCCTCACATTCACAAGTTGTGATTAATACACGTCTTGTCAGAGGTGAAGGAAGGGTTTGGCAATCAGTTAAATCTGTGCCGGGATCGAGGATTGAACCCTGGGCCCCCTAGATCTCCTATTAAAATACGAATTGTTGCATGGATGTTCCTTTCAGGACTGTACCGTAAGGAGCATATTTTTATTTTAGTTTGAACCTACCCTCGAAAATATGATAAAAAATTTAGGCTTATTTTTCTATTCTTGGACTAATAGCTTATTGAATATCTATAAAATTTACAACATCTACAGACAACCCAAATTTTGAAAAAAAAAAATCTTTCAAAAAGGGTTCTAGTTTAAAAAAAGTCTCTTAACTTCACCACGAAGCATATTAAATAGAGACCCGCCTCGGTGGCGTAGTTGGCTAACGCGCTAGTCGTGTTGAGCTCGACCGCCGAGGACGGGGAGATCGATGTTCGAATCTCGGTCGGGTGAACTGGGGGTGGATTTTCCTAAATGGTTTTCTACTCTCCCTCCACGCAAATGCGGGTTCGCTTCCTCTAAATTCAACCCTCCCAATTCCTAATCCATTAGTGTAATTAGTACTTAAGCGTATAACCCGAACGGGTAGTAAGACGTGGTGCTAAGTATTATTATTATCATATTAAATAGAATACCTCTCTCTCTCTCTCCCCCCCCCCCCCAAAAAAAAAGTGGTTTCGTCCTGGTTTTCATTCCAACCTTGGATTTTTAACCTATTAATTGTATTTCTCTTGTGTTGAATTTTATATTACTCAAACACTAACTGCTTTATACTAATCAAATCAATAAAAAAATTGTTTCACTAACCCCTAAAAGCTTTTGTTTTATGTAATTATAATTTCCCATATAAATTAATTCTCAAAATATTATCTTTTTTTCTTCAATAATTTACACGCTGGCTTTTGATGTGACATCCCATCAAACTCTTTGAGGAAATAGAAAAATTTGGCAAAGGTGTTTGACCCGGCTTCATTTTCAAAGCATATCCAACACACGGTTGAACATATTGACCAAAATTGTTATCATAAAGTTCCCCCAAACCCCCACCCCCATTTAATACCCATTTTATGGACTAAAACAATAGTGTTTGTCTATTTAGACGTCAGGAACTGTTGATTAAATTTACAACATAACGAATAACACTATTTTAGCTTAATTAAGTATCTTATGTTTTAAAAATCAATCAGAATATTTAAACAAATGGTTTTGTTTCTGTTGGTAATAAATACTTTAAAATAAATCAACGCTTCGAATTGTTTTCTTAGCGGGTTTTAACAGTTAACCATCGTGTGATAATATTCTTTTTAAATATGATTTTCATAATCAATAGCGTTGTGCACCTTGTGTTGAATTTTCCGAGACGTGTAACATTGCCCACACGGACCTCCTTTGCCCGCTTTAGGTTGCCGTGGTAACTGAACATTGCATTCGGTACGGCCCGGCACGGTTCGGTGAGGTAGGGTTGTGAGCGGCAATTCGTAACGGTTCGGCTCAGTCAGACAAGGGGAGAGGGGCTAGGACGAGATCATTCCAAGTCGCTCACTCCACGAGTTTGTTGTATCTGACTCACTTCAGTTTGCAGACTCTCACGTGGTATTCACTTTTTAATCTTAAAACCGGTTCGAAGGTCAATTTTCACTGGCATTGAGGAACGAAAACCATGTGTGAATAGTAGACACCAAATTGTCATTGTTGTGGATTCGGCTATTGATACCAAAGGATTGTGTTTATTGTTGCGAGTGTGTGTATTAAAATCATCCAAGATCTATAGATTTGTGACATTGCGCCTTGTGTTTTCAGTCAAAGACCGGGCTTATAAGACATTTTATTTGATTAGTTGTTTTTAGGGGGAAGAAAGGTCTTTAATATTAAAGAAGATAACAACACTGCATCGTTATTGGCATTGAGCCGTGCATGTGACATATAGACGGGTAAGTGCTAACTTTATTATCATATACAATATTACTAAAATGTTTGCTTTTGTGATTATAAATTATCGTCTTAACATTTTTCTGAAGTGTCTGTGTCTATATTTCCAAGCTTTATATTGTTAGGTAAATATATCAACTAGTTTTTAGTATCTTTTGACACAACAATGATGTTTTTTTAACATTGTGAGCATTAAATGTTATGTAGCAAAGATAGCTTAAAGGTTATGACCAAAATCCAAATCCTCTGAATATCTTTTGTGTTTTGTTTGAAAACAAAATGGTGTTAGACCCTCTCCGCTACACAGACATTAATTTTAACAAATTGTATTCACAGTTTGTATATTGATCCTAATAGCTACTAAAAAATTCTGATTAAACAAGCTTTGTTGATTAGACATTTTGCATAGATAACGCCTCGACTATTTCATGTAATCCAAATTTGAATAGAAGTGATATTAATAATTGGTTTACGCTACATGAATTCTTCTATCTCTTGAGAGTTCCTTTTTCTCGTAAATAACGGTCGGCGCTAATTTAAGAAATAAAACAAAACATTTAAACAACGGCTCGGGATTGCGTGTGCGATATAGATTATGATCTTATCTTGATCCTGGGACATGCGTTAGTCCCAAGAGACATTTCAAATTTGAAGAGTTTATTGTGTGGAGTGCGTTCTTTTGAATATGGTTTTATAATCCTACATTACCTCGAATCCTCAAGAACATATTTATTTCTTTTCAAATTTTGATACTGAAATAAGTTTTAGAACTCATTTTCCTAACAATTTGTGGTTTAGCTCAATGAAGGCCTATTTATATGACAAAACTTAACAACCAGCCCCAATATAATTAATCTACCCATTGTATGGATGTTATGAATGCATTAGACTATAGCAAAGATTGGTGGCATACAATTATTTGTATTTTCCATTCCAACTTAAGATTTATTTTTTATTTTAAAAAATGGGGAAGGGCGTAAGAAAGAAGAACTAAGTTGAATTGTACATACATTTGCTTGGAGGATTTGTAAATCATTGGCAACCCATCCCCGGTACACCCGACAGGTATTCGAACACGTAGCCTATCTATGTTTCCGGTAATCCAGTCTAATGCGATCTCCGTTTCGAGTAAAATAAATAAATGTAGGCTAATAAAGTAAACACCATATTCTTGATGTTTTACAATAATTAGAATCAAAAGCACAAATATTATAATAAAGCTGAATAGTGTCAATTAATAAATCTTTATTAGAACAATAGAACAATTATTACAGTTAAATTAATAAACATCACTTGTTGATGGTAAAAAAAAGTAAATAGTCAAAACTCAATTAAAATGTTTATAAAGCTTATAAAAAGTCTTAACATTAAAAAATAATCAAAAAATTGGTCTTTGTTATTTAAAAAGTTTATAAAAGTTTGAAAAATGAATGGATGAAAATTAATATTGTCAATTATTATGTTCACGGTGCCTTCATAGTTCGTGTATTTATGGAAATCTTTCGACATTTCATCTCATCATTCGCCTGTACGAAATGGTGATTTTAATTCTAATTATATTAACTTACCTGCTTTGGTGGCCTCATGGTCTTGGCCGTCACTCTTGTGTTAGAATCGACTGCCGATGAATGGAGATCGGGGTTTAAATCTTGGTTGGATGTACTGAGGTTTTTTCTCCAAAATTGTTTCCCACTCTTCCTCCATGCAAATGCGGGCTCACTTAATATAAATTCAACCTTCATAATCCCAAACTTAGTAGCGTAATTTGTACATATATATGCGTATAACCTGAACTGGTGGTAAGAAGTGGTGCTAAACAAAATTTAATTCATGTTGTCAAACGTCATTAATTTAACGGTGCTTTGGGACAATACCAAAATGTATTCTATGTTTCGAACAAGAAATTAAATATTCGTTAGTTCAGTGAATATTCTGATTCGTAGAAACGTGGATTTAAACTACCATATCTTATTTTAACGTAATATTATTTTCGATTAGACACATTTGTGTGTGTTGTACACACATTTCTACTATTTGAGGTCCAGTACAGTTGGCAACAATGTTGGTTATCAATTAAATTGACCCACACTGATGAACACACGGATTAAATGTCAAGATATTCTAGTCTGATTTGCCTGAGACTGGACAAGGTTCGAATTCCGGGCCGGCGTAGAAACAAAAAGTTTCCAACGCCTTCTGCGCAAATGCGTGTACATATCATATAAACTAGCTGAATGTTTCTCATCCTGTCAACGTAATTGAATGTGTATGTATCCCAGACGGATAGTAAATCGCTAAGAAATAGCATAAACTTATTTATTCATATCCAGGCATGATCGTTGTCATTGGTAATTTGTTCAGTAACTGATGCTCCTTGCAAAATCGGCTACGATTGTCGATGCATCCCCGACACCGTGTCAATCATGTGCATTGAAATAAATCAGCTCTAGGCCAATTTTATTTAGCGTGCTACACAACAGTCATTTTGTTGACTTCAAGGCCTAGTTCGCTTGCACACATGATTTAATTCCCCCATTCACACGGCTGATATTTTTCGTATTTAATTCTCTAGATAAACTTGTTACGAAATAATGTCAACTATCGCCAAATAACCAGTGAAGTACAGTAGCCCCATGGCTTCTTTGGTGCTGACTGACAGTTCACAGCTGACTTCTGACAGTCAACATTTAGGAAATAGTCACCGACCAAAAAATAAATTTCTTTCAGAAAATGGTTGCATTAAATTTGTAGAAAATGCTTACGGTTTATTTTAAGAAAATAATAAAAAAACATATCCTTTGCGCATGCGTGTGTAATTATAACATAGCTGTAAACTATACCTTCACGTGTAGAAAATTACGCACAAGTTTCTATAATATTTTTAACACCGCATCTTACTATCTCTTCAAGTTATCCCCATATGTACTACTGACTTAGGACGAGGAAGGTTTAATTTATAGGAAGTGTAACCGCATTTCCGTCGAGGGAGAGTGGAAAACTATTTAGGAAAAAATCACCCTCTGTACACCCGACTGGGTTTTGAACTCCGATCTCCCTGTCATAGGCAGTCTAGTCTAACACGAGAGTGACGCCGTAGACCATGTGGCCACTGAAGCAGGTCCCATGATAGGACCTAGTTTTTTCCTCTCTCTAATAGTCTCCATGGTAGTTGGTCGTTCACACGGTAATAGTTGACTTGCACGGAGATTATTAGGTACTGAATTAAGTACGAAAACATCACTCGCAGTCAGCTCGTAGCATTTTGAATGCCGTTAATGGGAGATCAAGGGTTGAATCTCTGCTGAGTGCAATTATTGGAAATGTTTTTTGAATGTGATTTATCTTAGTTTTCCCGTTGTCTCTCCACACTCAAGGCCCGTAGCTGGGGAAGGGGGTTTGGATGTTCAACCCCCCCTCCCCCCGAAAAGTTGACAAAAATTAATACTAGGCCACCTTATGTTTAAACAAAACAAGAAAATTCGAGTAGCCTACCAATATGGTATTTTAATATTTTAATTAAGGCCTACATTTAATTTTTTTTTGTGATTGTGTTTATTATAAAAAAAAATCTTGGTAGATTTTGACAAAATATTAACAAAGGAAATAGGAAGTATTAGAAATCATCTCTAAAATAATTCATGTTGTGTCAGTTGCGACAGAATCTTAGATGTGTAGGGGAAGCGTAATTAACAAAAAAATAATTTTGAGGGACTTGTTCACCCCCCCCCCCCCCCCTAACCTATCTTAATGGCCCTAGAAATTTTTATTAAAATTATACTTTACTAGAATCTATTTAAATGGCCTTCCCTCGTGTTTCTCTGAAATTGTAATGCATCTAAAAGATAATTTAGGGCGCCTCTCGCTTGATTTTTTAAAAATATTAGGCTAGCTAAATAGTAAAAAAATTTGAATTAGTGCGTCCACATGTTAGACAATCATGAAAGTCTTTATAATTCACTTTAGATTATTATTAAAAGCAGTCTCTCTCATCTTTATTTAAAAAAATTGTAGTTACTGTTGTCTTTATGGGGTATGAGATATAAAAACTGTTATGGAAAATGTGTAATGACTTTTCTCCTGTTCTCCTACAGTACCCTTAAGTTTTTATGGATTACTTAAAGTGAATAAGTCTAAGTGGATTGGGAACCTTCAATGAACCTTCATCATAAAGTAAATTAGAAAATCTATCAGTACTGAGAGGATGAAGAGATAAACAGGACATTTACCCACTACCAAGATCAAAAAATATTTTAATAAGAACTTAAATTATGGTATGATGTAAATCTATTATTATAAAACACTGAAGATGGGACAAATTTACTGGCTAAATTTATGATCAAGCATACAATTGCAACATGATTTTCAACAGGTATTCCATAAGTCAGGGCTACCTATTAAAAATGTCCCTAAAATTACGAAGTGGAATAAAGTAGAGTTGAAATAATACCTTAAATAAATTATATACCTCTTCCTCAAAAGTAAATTTCTGGGTTCGCCTTTGTTTTTTCTCTGACAGTTGAAAAATGAACTTGAAACAATTCCGTACCCATCCGCCTCGCAAATGTTTTGTCACTTTGACAGGAGATGTCAATTGGCGGGGCCCTATCACTTCTAAAATCGACCAAACATATTAGTGAGATAGATGAAAATGGAAAATCTGTTTGGACTTTTGAGTGATATTTAAAATCTAGCAGTGATAGGGTATTTAAAAAAAATATATTTTCCACTTGAAATTTGTCAGTTAAATGAACGTAAATATGCGTAAACCTACATTGTTTAACTTTAATATCTATACATGGATTAACTTGTACAAAGGGCTATATCCTTTTAGAAAGCGTTATTATAATTTTTAAATTATAATTAAAGTTTCTTAGAGTGTGAAATACGTAACAACTATTGAAAAATTATCAATTTCTTGCCTCTGGTGTCTGGGAGCATCGCCCCTTAAAACTCCAATTTGCCACTAATCAATCAGCTAAACAGCATTAGTTAGTTTAGAACTACACCCCTGTAGTAATTAAATTACTAGAAAAAACATAACCTAAGTTTAACCAAACAAAAACTGCCAATATTTTAATAAAATAAAACCTATCGAAACCTCTTTAAAGACTTGAAAACAATGAAACATTTTTAAATAGGGAAAAGGGAAAAAATAGTTAGCGGCAACATCTGAAATTGTCTGTTCATAATAAAACAATGGCGCAAGGATGATGAATGCATAGTTCATACCGAGATGCACATACTTATTTATTTGAACCAACCGTTTGGAAAATATATGCCAAGATGCTCGAAGTTGTGTTTGTGAAATAGAGAAGGAATGCTTTCTTTGAACCCATGGTGCCTAATTATCTCCAACCTATGAACTTCTTAGGACTAAGTCAAGCAATATGCCTACATTCACAAAAATATTAGCTCTAAATTATAAGGTAAAAATTAAACCAACTAATAGGATCTCCAGATTCAATAAAAACAACTAGCCAATATTTTACCTAACTTAAAAAAATTCCACGGTGCAAGCGAGCTATACCGACCGAGCGTCCGCCGTTGTCGGTGAAGATCGTGCAAACATTTGCGGGTAGAGGGTGTCATGTGGTCAGCACAACAAACCTTCCGACCATTAATCTGTTTTCTAGACCGGATCTGTTATTTATTCATTCATTCAAGTAGCTCAGTTGTCTTCACGAGGCTGAGTTTAAACTCGTTCTAGACTCCACTGCTTTACAGAGAAATTGTGCAAGCGCCGGTAATCAAACCCGTGATCTCTGGCTCAGTAGCCAGTAGCTCTGATCACTAGACCACATAGCCCGAAATAATATTAAAATTAAACTAGGAGTATGTATTATTTTTTAGCACCGCATCTTATTACCCATTTGGGTTATACGTTTAAGTATTAACTAAGCTAATGGGCTAGGGATGATGAAGGTTGAATTTCTAGGTAGTGCACCTGCATTTTCTTGGAAAAAGGGGGCGACTATTTAGGGAAAATCACCCTCCCTACACCCGAACGAGATCGAACTACAATCTACCCGTCATCGACAGTGTAGTCTGTTGCGAGAGTGGCGCCTTAGATCATGCGGCCACCGTAGCGGGTTACAAGATGAATTCATGTTAATTTAGCACTAATGTAGTTAAACAAGATTTTAAATTTTAGGAAACCAAGGTTTAACTGAAATGTTTAAAAAGTAAAACGCAAATAATATTTGCCACATAGTTACAAAAAGTAACTAATTCAGACTGATATTTAAAAAGCGTACAACCCGAACGGTTAGTAAGACGCGGCTCTAATAATAATAATAATAATAATAATAATAATAATAATAATAATAATAATAATAATAATAATAATAATAATAAATATACATGCAACAAAATATTGTTGGGTTTTTCTTCTTCAAAAAGTCCCACACAAGACGGTTGTGGGTATTATATTGCCTGAGGGCCGCACTTGTAATCTCCTGGCCACAATTTATTAAATTACCGCAACGCTGCCAAGACTGCGGCAAGCCTAAAGTTCACTTTCGAATATTTTTTGCTAAATTAAAAATATAGGTCAAATATTTCATACGTAAGGTCATTCGAGCATCAACATTTTATTTCACAATTTTAACAATTGTAAAATTATGAGCTATAAAATAGTGATTCGATTATTTCAAATCATTACAGTCCACGAGTTATAAGGGGTCATACTTAAAATTATGGATTCGCACAGACTCATTTGTATTAAGACAATTTTTTTAAACTCCAGATGTAGTTTTTCAGAGACAACCAGAAAAAGAGAAATTATTTAACTTTCTTTGTTTGTGATTTGTTAGTATATAGTACTATGTTAATTGCAAATTTTTTGGCCTGGTAGTAAATCTAAGGAAGGAGCGAGAGGGCTGCATGCGCTCCTTGAGATTTTACTTCTTCTTAAGTACAGTAGCCCCGTGGCGTCTTTGGTGCTGACTGACAGCTCACAGCTGACGGGACGGCTCTGAAAAACTACCACACCACATTATGTATCCCTACGCCGAACCATATGATCTGCAAATCATGTGTTTATCAGCTGTCACTTCTGACAGTCAAAATGTAGGTATATACCTAAATGTTGACTGTCAGAAGTCAGCTGTGAACTGTCAGTCAGCACCAAAGAAGTCATGGGGCTACTGTACACAACCCGAAGGTTGGTTTTATGGGATGTATATATCCATCCGGAGCTGGGCATGGACTCAATTCTTCGGCTGGTTAGCGCTACCTACACTATCTGGTAGTTCAAAGCACATGCACTGGGGAGTTCATTAAGTGGGGTGGTTCCCCTTTGTCTTCCACATTAAAATTTTATGAGTAAGAGTGAAAAGGCTTACCAACTTATCTACAGTAGCCCCGTGGCTTCTTTGGTGCTGACTGACAGTTCACAGCTGACTTCTGACAGTCAACAGTTAGGTATATACCTAAATGTTGACTGTCAGAAGTGACAGCTGCTAAACACATGTTTTTTGCAGATCATATGGTTTGGCGTATGGATACATAATTTGGTCTGGTAGCTATTCAAAGCCGTCAGCTGTCACTCAGCACCAAAGAAGCCATGGGGCTACTGTAGAAAGGTATTTTAATTTACCTTCCAGGGCTATTTTACATGCCACAATCGACATGGGACCGATGGCTTTTCTTCCACTAAATTGTGCTATGGATTTTTGTCGCGAAATAAAAATCCGTCGACTCCTGCTGGGTTTGAACCCACATCTCTTGGGGTGAGCACCTTAACCCAAGGCCACAGAGTTCGGCCTTGAAACTTTATATATATTTTACAAAATCTTAGGAGTTGAAAACTGGCAACAAATACATTTTATTTTGGAAAGAAAACTTTTCGTTTCATAATTTTATAAGTTGTGATGCATCAAGATTTAACTTTTTTTAATCAATTAATTAAGCTACTTATTTTTGTAACTTTAGTTATGTACCGTATGAAGATTTAAAATTTGAATGCGCCTTTCCACAACCATCACTACTTGGAAGTATTAGGCTAAATCTGCCAACGAATAGGCTTTATGCCACAAAACAAAAATTGGTGAGTTTTAAGGTCTACCACTTAAAAACAAATACTATAGGCCTAGTTAAGTATTTGTGTTCATTTATAAATTCTTGTGTTTCAAACAACTAAAATGTGAATTTTATCTTGAAAGTTTTAATGATTATTATTATTTATTAATATTAATAGATCAGAATACCTATTAATAAATACTAAAATAATTCAAGGTTTTGCGTTTTTCAATTTTCAATTGGACTTCCTATTAAAATAAATAACTTAGGCCTACTACTCGGTAAAATAATTAAAACACTAAATTTTTTATAATGTTTTCCCTCACGCAAATTCGGGTACATTTCTTCAAATTCTATGCCATAACCATTAGTATGGTTAGATGTGGATAGCAAGGATGGGTTGTAAGAAGAGGTGTAAAAATATAGTTTTATAAAGCAAAACCATTATTTTACTTCACGTTGTTTGTGAACTTGCAAATATGTAGACAAATTTTTAAATATCTTTTTTTATATAGCCAGTATTCTTGCGAACTAATCCGAATGATTTTTTCACAACCTTTTCAATTTTTTCTATTTTCAATTTGACTCCAGTATAAAATATAATTTCCATTAAAACATTTATGGATCTCTTAGATTTCTACGACAAGTTACAGTGATACAATGATTTCTACACCATATATTTTTAAAGAAGGTGACACGTGGTCTTTGATGCTGGTTCTCTGTCCCAATTTCCGTGAAATTATCAGAATTAGCCGTGGCTCGGTCACATGTTAAAATCATTCTCGGATTCCCAGAAACTCCATGTCGAATTTCAATCTTCTAGATCACCGGGAAGTATGAAAAAACCCTCAGGAAAGAAAAATAGACAAACATGGCATGGATTTTAAATTATATATATATACTTAGTTTTATTTTAAAAAGGTCATAAATTCACATGAAAACCACCCTCAGTGACTGAGATTCGAACCTCAATCTCCCCGTCATCGGCAGTCTAGTCTACTGCGAGAGTAGTGCCCTAGACAAAGCTACGGCCATATCAAAGCAGGTCAATAACGTTTATTAACAATTTTTAACAATTTATTTTTTAATCTTCACCGCGTCTTACGACCCGTCTAGGCTATACGCATTTTAACTTCGTTATCGGGGTAAGAATGTAAAATATATAAATTTTTAAAATAAATGTTCCCACATTTGATTGAAAAAAGAGTGGGACATGATAGCGAAATTAGATGAGTCTGATATGTGGCCTGCTTGCCCACCGATACGGGTAGTATCCATGTATTTAAATGGAGTCAAATAAACCTTGTAAGACAATCCGTGACATGTTGGTATAGGAACATGGCAAGCTCTCTCTCTCTCTCTGACTTGATGGTAGACAGTTTTAAAAACTGTTTCTACTCCCATTTGTTAGCTCGCTGTGTTCTGAGCTGTGACCCGTGCACCCGAATTAATTCCAGCAAGTTATTATCATTGAGAGGTTTACGAGCACGCGCGCTATCCAGCCACTTGGCTAGACAATTCATGCACGCACACGGACTCAAACCACTTGAACTACATGACGCGATTAAATGTCAGGCTCGGGTTTTATAGGTTATCGAGGGTTGGGAATTCGAATCCCGTCAGGAGGTTTATTATTTGCTTCCCACTTTCCTTCAGCGCAAATGCCGACATTTCATCTAAATTATACCATCCTCATTCATATTCCATCATCGTTTTTAAATAACATATAGTCAGAATGGGTAGTCAAACGTGGTGGTGAAAAAAATAATTACAAAAACGTCATATTAAGACTCAGTTAGGACACGCTAGCTAGCTTTCCCCATTATTTCCTTTTCTTGGTCCCTGTGACTAGACATAAGGGTTCGGCCAGACTGACGAGCGAGCGCGCAAGTGACTGGGTGGCCAAACTGGCGAGCGTGCGAGCGCGTGATTTGCAGATAGCTCTCTTAGTTGTTGACGAGGAGGCTCCGAATCTTGGGAACTGAGGGGGGTTTTAGCAAGGGATTTATTGTTGTGGTTTTCTCATCCTCTCTCCACGCTAATGGTGATTCTTATATGTAAAGGCCTACTTTGATAATATTGAAGTATTTTAACATATCAGTTTTACATATATATATATGTATATACACATATACTTTTTAATTTCATATATATATATATATATATACATATAAGTATGGTTTATGATATTACCAATAATATTGCTTAGCGCCTGTAAACTAGACTGTATCGGGTCGAGCGCGCGCGCGCGCTTGAAAAATAGAACCAATTCTATCTTTCAAGCGTGCGCGCTCAGTCGCTCCAGTCTGGCCACCTCTCATTACAAGCCATGTGTTCTATTTTATATTTTAGTCGCTCGCTCGCTCAGTCTGCCCGCCCCCGAAGGCGCGGAAAAATCTCTGCTTAAATCCTCAATAATATTAGCAAAGTGGATATAGGTTCTTAAAAAGCAGGTACTACCGATTAATCTTCTGTCAGAGCCACAAACAACTAAATTTTATAGTATGACTTTAGGCCTATTAAATCTTATTTTTAATACACCTCTAATCATATTAATCCAATAAAATTATACGGTTGTTTATATGATAGATTACATTTACATTTAATTTATTCTGGCCTATAAATTAGCTGGTGTGGTTATGATTTCTATGAAATTTTACATCTGTGGATGAGGATATCGGGTGAAGTTCGTGGATGCGCATATAAATTGAAGCCTTTCAGGTGTGCGGCGTATGAGGATACTATTGTGGTAATCCTCCCAAGGCTCTATTGATAGTCTGTTCACTGTCACTAAAACAATTATTACAATCCTTATTCATAACATAGACCTCGTACTGTTGGCTGGATCGTAATGATGATTTAAAACACTGTTCAATCAGCTCTTTTCCCTGCACCACGTTACACTACCAGTTTGAGCTATCCATATTTAATTGAGGGGGTGGTGGAATAAACATGATAATCCTCATTGATTTAGATGCGATGTTTTCACTATTTAAAGGCCTATAAAATCCTGAAATCTTATCTAGAAGAAATAAGTAACATATTCATGGATTTGAGCTATTCTCAAGGTCTTGACTGACTATAAAACAACTTGTAGTTCAAGTAGTATGCAACCAGAAACCACTGCTAGCAAATTTTGTCGTCAAATGAGGGTTATTATGTTTTTTACCCCGACCCCATCAATCACTCTAATGGGGTAAGGATGAGGATGGTAGAATTTCAAGGAAATGTGACCGCGTGTGGGTGAAATAAGAGTGGGAAACCATTATTAAGACACACTCAATTCACCCAGACGGGATTCGAACCTCTCCACCAGTCATTCCAGCCTATTGCACAATCTGACGCCTTAAGCCGGTCATCCACTGGTTGCATTTTCATCCGAATTATGTTCGTCACAAGTCGGATGGATACTTGCGAATGATCCGGTATCATTGAAAGGTATTGAAGGGTCCATTGCACCCGAAGTAATTCGTGCGTCTTCGGGCGAAAATGTCCGAAGTGCGAACGATCCCATCTACATGAGATTCTTCGCAGTTATTCTGACGAATTGTATTGTGTAGTATAGAGTTCGAGACGTACTCCAAAATTGATGTTGAGAAACTTTTAATTTTGATAAGTGAACGAAAGTTTTTTGGGACATGAGGGATAAAAACTGAAGGAGATGAGAGGACATGAGAGATGTACAACGAAAGTTATGGAAAGAAGTTGCTGAGGAAATGAACGCTGATGGTAATTCACAAACAATTAAGTATATAGAGGAAGGTTTGTATTAATATCGATAACAATTATTTATTTAACTATAGCCTATTACAACATTTTACAGTCACATTATTACTACATCAAATTAAGTTTTGACAATTTTAAATGGATTTATTTTAACTCTATTAAACGATAACTTATACATTTTAAAATGTTTTTTGTTTTGTTTAAGAAAAAAGGGTATTAAATATATCTAAAAAAAAAGGTATTTTGTGACTATTTATTTAAACTTATTTTACACAAAGAAGTGTTTAAGTTCACTGACCAAATTATAAAAATAAAAGTGTGTTTTCACCCACAAGTTAATTTGTTTACTCTTTGAGGTTATTAAATTTGCAATAGTCACAGTAAAAATTTGACAGCCTATAATTCTAAAACGGTTTCACCCGGTAAATTAAGTTCAAGATTATTAAACGTTCACTGGCAGATAAACGCACCAGGCCAGTAACAGGCACAAACTAAGGTCCCGTGTTCGATTTCCGTGTCCAGGTGTCATTTTTCAATTTTCACAATATACAAACTAACTAGATAACACAATATTAACCCTCCTGATTAGGCAAAACTCGGGTACCAAAACTTATAACTCACTGGTGAATATTCACCCGGAGTAGTATTCCAGGGTTAGTAATTATATTGTGTAAAAAAAACCGAGTATTGTCAATTGTATCATTATCGTGAGCAAAAATACGTTTTGAATTTATCTCTGATAACATATGCAGAACCAGTGCCTCTATTTTCACTTTGTGTTCCAAATCTACTGTTTTCCTCATGTGTTTGTTGGAAAGTAGATGAGACTACTTGCTCTTCATCTTCTTTATCAATTATAATGTTATGTAACAAGCATATACATTTAACAATTTTATCGCCAACGTTAGGCTTTACTTCATTTGCTTTTTGCAGTAGTCTCCATTTGCTATTAATAATACCAAACGAACATTCAACAACTTGTGCTCGAGACAGGCGCCTATTGAAAATTGTTTCTGTTGGTCCAAGTGTTGATACTGGGAAAGGTATCATTAAGTAAGATTTCAGTGGATATGCTTCATCTCCCAAAATAACACGACGTACTGAAATATTTGTTCCTGGTAGTGAGTTTTGTCTTCCAACACCCAATGCTCCTGTTTCAAGCGTTTTGGAAAGATTAGAATGTGAAAAAACCCCAACATCACTTTCTTTGCCATACGCTCCTATATCAATAGCAATAAACTTGTAATTTGGCCTTGCAGCTGCTTGTAAAACGATTGAAAAATACTGTTTATAATTGCGATACATACTGCCCGAGTGTTTTGGATTTTTTTATGCGTATGTGTTTCCCATCTATACACCCAACACAATTTGTGAAGTTCCACTTATTTCAAAATCTTTCAGTTATAGACATAATCTCATCGTCTCTTGCAAATGGGATGTGTACAGAATGCAATGCATCCCAAATAGCCTCACATGTCTCATGAACAATTATTCCAACCATAACGTCTGAAATTCTAAATGAATATCCCAATGTCTTGAGCGAGGAGCCTGTTGCCAAGAACCTACAAAATGAACTTATTTTGCCTTTACATACTACTCAATATAAAAATACATTTTCTACATAGTTGGACGGAAATCGCATTCTAATTGCGGGACGGAAACGGGGAATGAGTCAAAATAGCAGGATTGGTACGGGAACGGAAAATTATACAAAATACACTTAAGCCTTATTTTATAATAACATATTTTAATGGAAACTAATAATTAAGATAATGTGGTAAGACTTGTAAACGTTATAACATTATTAAACTTAATTTAAAAAAATAAAATACTACAGTTACATAATAAAAACATAATAATAGTCTATATTATGTATTTCTAAATATATATAATTTTTATAATATATATAATTATATAACTCCTACCATATTATTAGTTTAATTATTAGTTCCCTAAATATTTATATATTTTTAGGGAACTAATAATTAAATTAATAATATGGTAAGAAGTGTAAAAGCTATAACATTAAACGTAATATAAATAATAGAATACTATAGTCATATATACATATATAAAGGTATAAGGTGTGCGAATATAATTTTTTTACTATTATGTGATTTTAGTAAACATGTAATTTTTTTCTGCGGAAGATGTAAAAAAGAAAGGGAGAGGACTTTGAGACAATTTTCGAAAATAATTCCAAAAAACCAAACGACACAAATCTGGAGATGGAGCAGATTCTGTAATTACTTACAATGGCCATATTATAAATTCTGCTTTTTTTATCCGATACTATTCAGCGAAGGAAACTTCATGGAAATGTATCACCTGTAAAAGTGCAAGCAATAACGACTCAGAATATGTCGACTCTGAATCAGTGAATAAATGCTATTATTGAGACACCAGACATTGCTTGTTCACAAGAATCAGTCCCACATGAAACCAATCAGCAGCCATCTACATCGAGTATAACCTAAAAATAAAGAAACTCCTCAAGAGATACAACTAACATCTATAAGCTAAAAGATTAAGAAAACAATCTGTGGATGACCAATTTCTTGAAAGCCAAGCTCAAAATATTTTTGAAAGTGATAAAATGAAGAAAGATAGTGAGAACCAGTTTTTGATTAGTCTCCTGCTTATCTAAAGAGCGTGCCGAATAACTGAAAACTTGATAGTTAGGAATAAACTGCAGCAAATATTTATTGAAGAAGAAGAATTTGCATTCAGGATGTTCGCATTCACAGGGAAGCGTTCCGTTAGTGTACTTCCTCAGGGACCTCCTAAGTGTAATGTCAAACTATTTAACTGAAGGATCAACATCCACACAACCACGTCCTCGCCAGCATTTAAACAATGAAACCTCTTCACATTTAAAATGTATACACAACTTGCGAGAAATCAGCCTCTACACAGTTATTTAACATTTAATTACGTCATTATTTTGCTATTACATCAAAAAAATGTACTTCAACCATTGTAATTAGCTTGCCTTATTACCCAACTGAAAACGTTCTATATGATGGAAATATTTCACACAATAAATTCAATTTTAAACTAATGATTTAATTAAATATCATTCAAAATTATCTCAAAATATCACATTTTGAATGATGATTACAAAAACTTGTTGTTTTACTCTTAAATGTCACTAAATAAAATTAATAGAAGTTCTTCCTAGGTATTTCCTTTCGCTAATATATGATTAACCCAACAATTTCTTCTATTTCGATTCAGTCGCCTTCTAACTAAATACGCATTTTTCAAAGTAATTATATTTTCCATTTACGATTGTTTCCTGAAATGAAATCGTGGGTGATTTGATTCTATCTGATACATTCGTTTCAGTAGACGATACCACATATGCGAAATCTGACGAATCTGTTTCTTCCGATTTCTGACTAATTAATTCTGACAAAAACGCAGCCAATGGACGACTAGCCTTTTAAGCGTCTTGCCGCGTCTAGTGAGCAGAAACCCGCTGCGCCGCACCTTGCCACATCTTGCCGCACCCTGCCACGTCTAGTGGGCGTCCAGCTTAAGATCGCTCTATCGCCGAGGCGGGGTGTTAATTTGATGACTGGCATTGCGGTTGTCATTATTCAACATTACTTCAAATTCAACTTGTCTTATGGCCCTTAGACAGTGTTACTAAAATAAGGAGGTAGACCAGGGCTTTTAGTATTCCCCCAGTATTTTTAAGGGGTGGAGCTGGGGAGGGAATGGTCCTTATTTCCTGCCATTGTGCGCATTCCGTATTCACCTCATGTGTGTAATGGTACTAAGACTCCTGTCCTTACAGTATTTATCGGTTTCTCTCGAGTTCGAGTCCCGGCTGGTACCTTGGGTATTTTTATCTAAGAGGAGTTATCCCAATGGTCACCAGGGGTTTGTAATTTAGGCCTAAGTTAGGTTTAAATCTCTACTGCCTTACAGCCTTCATAATCACTATCATCATACATCCATTGCGGTTACGTGTAGACAACCTCCATCGGGTGTACCCTGGGCAACGCTCTGTGCCACCAGAGCGGCCAATAGTCTGCAATCTACATACAGGCGACTGAACTGGATTATCAGGTACTTTCTGGTCAGTGATGTCATACGCTAAAATAAAAACTGTAGTGGTTTCGTTAAGCGGGCTTCATTGTCGAGCATTGAGAAAAGTTGGACATTTAGAAATCCCAATTATTTATAAAGTCATTTGATATTTTTTAATATTGTTTTCAACAACATTTAGGCGAATGTTTCAGTTAAAATGTCAAATTTTAAGTTTAACCATTATTACCATATTATCTTAAAATTTTCTGTTGTGACTTATCAAAACATGACTTTATTTGTTAGAGGAAGTTATAGCTAGGTTTTTAACCCTTTGCTTGGATCTAAAAATTACAAATTCTGCGTAAATTGTTACTGTATTTTTTTTTTAACTTTTAAACTCGAAATTTAAGCTTTTTAACTCGTCAAAACCTGCTAGTAATTTTCGCCTTAATTTTGTTGAAAAAAAATAATTTATTTAAAAATATCAAACGATTTCTTATATAATGTGGGAAATTCCTGAACGTCTGCAGCGCGTCTCCCGTGATCTGCCATACAGCCCTTTAAGTCTTAAGTCCTCCAACAAGAGATGTAAAAGATTTCTTTAACAGCAGTTGTGTTTTTAAAGTCAATTGGGGTTCCAATAAGCTACTAGCTTTGGCATTGAGGAAAAGTACACAAATAAATTGATAGTATTTAATTTGCATTTTTTTTTGTAGGACAGATGTTGAACCTCTCAAACGCCCCCTTTTCCCACATCTTTTCAATAATTTCCATAAGATAGGCGTATTTAATTAAATCCCTTCATTAAGTCCACGACATACGGCTAGTATGATTACTCGCTATATTATAATAAACGTTGATCGATAAATTGACAGTTGTAAAGGGTAATTTAATACCGTTCACAGGTGTTCATTTAAAAATAAATAATAACACCTAAACATGGGTTGGATTCCAGCGGACAGGTGTATTTTTTTTAGCTTTATTTAAATACTTACAACACGCATACAGATCACCACTACATGTGTAACATTGTTCCATGTGTGGAATTTTTAATAGGATACTGTGTTTAGAAAACATTAAATGCAAGCATTAACTACCGGGATTAAATCCTCAATGGAAGTTCCAAGGTAAGCCGAGCAGAAATCATTTAATTACCTCTATTTTTAGTCTTTTATTTAACTGATGGCGTAATAAAATAGGTAATGTGGACTATTATTCTGGCAGGAAATTGTTTTTACGGTTAAAATTATTGGCCTTTTATTAAAATATTAGTTTACAGGTAATCTATTAAAAATGACAACTTCGACTTGAACAACTTGTGCTGATATATGAACATTATTTTAGTACATTTTTTCACTCTAAAAAAAGTGTCTCCCTATCTAAAGGTGCTGCCTTCCTGCAGGTAAAGAAATCCCCACACTATGTTTTTTTATGAAAATGCAGTTGTAATGCTTCAAAATAACAAAAAAAAAAATCCTCAAATAAATTAAACTTCGATATTTTATCTATAAAGTCTATGAAAATTAACTAATTTTACATATATAATAGGCCCATATACGTTATGAATGAAAATTTATCCAACTCTAAATAACAGGTTTTTTATGGTCATTAGTCAACTTCAGTTTGGTGCAAAACCTATTTAGAAATAAATAACTACTATTTAAATATGGCGAGACTTGCTGAACTTCTGCAATGAGTTTCAACGCTCCAGAGGGTGAGCTACTTAAACAGCAACCGTATCTGATTCATTGTTCGCGTGTTGGAGCTCTGTCCTGCTATCGATTGTAACATTCTCCCAGTGTACATTGACATAATGCCCTCGATGATGGTCACGAATGCTCTCGCGCATCCTAAATAAGGGTCGATCGTGAAGGGAACAATGACGCATTAGTGGCATCCCAAGTACGCATGTGCAGATTTCATTGGACCTACAACCACATTAATTGAGTTTTATTTGACTTTAATTGATTATATAAACTTGTGATTTTTCATTGCACTTGACGCGTCTTTGTTATTAATGTCTTGTACCTGTTAGTTGTAAGGATCTTTGACCTGATTGTGAGGGGTGGTTTGCGGGCGTTTACCGTGTTTTGGCGGGACTGTACTAGTAAATTGTTCCCCTCCCTCCCTATATCCATTTGACCAACCACACACGGTGATGATGTGAGTGAACCTGTGTGTATTGGCTTGAAAGGACGAGTTTGATACTGAGTGAGAGTAAACAATTTATTAGTACAGTCTGGTCAAGTCCGACTTCACCTAATGACTGTCCACGAGCGACCACTGTTACTTGTCCTCTAAGGGGCCATTTAACCAAACATTCATTGGGTTTGCTCTCATTTGGGAATGCATTTTTGTTGATACCGGTCCAATGAGAGGTTCATTGAGTGATAAGAATAATGTTCACGTAGTTTTATCAAGTTCTGCTCAACCACACCGCGCCATTGAATGGTGACAATCCATGATCTGCCAAATATATTAATATCATCTTGTTTCTCATTTGATGATCGATATTTATTGAAGTTAGTAAAAGCAATAGAAGCACCTTATAATCAATGGCTCATAATGTCAACAAACGTATTAGCATTTTTGGTTTTCTTGAACAAACATCCGCCAAACGTTTTATTTAACCCTTGAATGGTATACGATTGTTTTAGCGAACACAGGGGCACATTTGAGAACAATTGAGATTTATCAATAAATGATCTCAATTGTTGAACAATTAAAATGTTTCATTGAATCTGTGCATGTACCAAATGGTTTGATCTGGACCAATTAGCTTAATTCTAGTTACAGTAGCCCCATGGCTTCTTTGGTGCTGACTGACAGCTCACAGCTTACAGCTGACAGCTCTGAAAAGTTACCAGACCAAATTATGTATCCCTACGTCGAACCATATAATCTGCAAAAAACATGTGTTTAGCAGCTGTCACTTCTGACAGTCAACATTTAGTTATATACCTAACTGTTGACTGTCAGAAGTCAGCTGTGAACTGTCAGTCAGCACCAAAGAAGCCATGGGGTTACTGTAGGTGAAATGTTTGCTTGGAAAGCGAACATTGGAATAAAGAGTGCCCTTGGAAGTGGTTTTAAATGCGAAATTGACTGTCTAAAAACTTAAACTGAGGAACTGAGTTGTTACGATCCTTTTTTAGAACTTATTTTCGGCCATGACGTGTGTGCTTCGTAGTCTAGTTAGATATTAAGGAAAGTTAACCATCTCTAGTACCCACAGCAATTGTTGGGCTTTAAGACCCCTTGATTTTATAGGCTATTTAAATTTCAATTTAAACCCCTTGTTTTCTGTAGCATCTTCAATAAAATCTTCAAGGTGTTAATGTAAGAGTAGAATACTTTGTATAGTGAGTTGGAAATCAAACGTTAAACAAAAATTGTATTATTGGCCCGAAACGCGATCAAGCCAGATTTGGTATGCCTCAAGTGCTGCGCTATACTAAATACGAGACACCTACTTAGACCAGAATGGAACAGGCCAGTTTCATATGCGAAATTAGTCATTCCATTCGAATTGGTTTGGTGTCATCCTGTATTCAGTATAGCGCCGTCCTAGAGGCGTATTAAGTCTGACTATGAAACTGGTCCCGAGATTATACTTCAGAGACGTGATAGGCTATTTTTTTCTGTCAACATTGATAACATTTTCCCATATTATGATTGTAATACTATATACCAAAATCGACAAAGATATATCACATGATTTTACGCATGAAAACATTCTAGTAAATTTTCTGTCTTCCTATGAAAATATGACTTATAACATATTTGTGAAACATCACTGGTGGTATTGAATGTAAAACCGTCCAGTTTGTTGCAGCAGAATGTTATTTATATAAATTCTATTCTGCCAAATGTGTTAGCATTTGTTTGTACAATATTATAGACAAACAAGTATTACTAACTTTGCTATACACGTAGACAAGTATTAAATATATCAAATAGACTACCCTGTTAATTAACCCCTTCCCATTTAGAGGAATTTATCCTCATGTCAGTAAACAATAACAAAGATCAAAGAGCCATTTACAAAATTTAGATTAAGAGCGTACGTAGAATCATGTAGCTATTAACTTTACACTTGATAAAAAACATGTAAAATTACCTACTTTGACAAAACGCCTCTATATTTATTTAATTATATTAAGTGTCAATTGCGGAACACTTTACTTGCCGAATAGATTCTCCCAACATGCAAAAGGGGGGTAATTTTACTGTTATCTTTCGTCCTAACTTATTCAGAAGAGGATGGCGATAGAAGCACTGGACTCAATAACCTAGTTTATGACTATCAAGGAAACGAAGGACTCTAATATAAATCTTCGCTAAATTTAGCAAAGTACTTTACTTGCGAAGCTTTTAATTTTATTAGATTTTTTTTTTCGTTGGTCCTACAAAACCTGATACACGTTAGCTGATAGGCATGCATTTAATCTGCCAAAGTTTTTGAAATTATGACTAGGAAACTCAGACAAATTTAAGCTATGGGTTCCACAAATGTTCCGAGAATCAAATGTCATCTTGTTAATTTTCAAATTACGAACTATAGTAGCGTTAATGTAATTGTTTACTGAGCTAGGCCGTTTTGTTGAATCTCGACATTAATATAGTCTTGCCTTTTCAGAGTGATTAACCTGGTTTTATACAAAATCATTTTCATATACCAAGCCATTTATAAGATATTATCTCTGGCGAGTAATTTGTATCCAATATGTTTTTATCGTGACATTTACACGTTGTGGGAAAACAAGAGCAGATCAGAAACGTGTTCACGTGACATGTTATAAACCAATCACTTGATCTCAGCGTGATCTGATTGGTCAGAGTTGAATTGGTTTCAACTTTGTCAGCTCCTCACCGCACCAATATTAAATGAAACTAGCATTTTTTGTTTGTTGATTTTCACGGCGAAAAAACACCAATTGTTAAAACACGATAGTGTCAAAACCAGACAAGTTTATTCGTTCGAAAAAAAATGCTTATAATAAGCTTTTTTCAAGTTTCCGTTGCAGATCATTATGGGCTTACACCACATACGTCTGTGATGCCACTCAAGTTTCTGATCTCTATTTTCGGTATTTTTTTGTGTCAAGCTCGAGTGGCAGTATAGCTATAATCTGATTTTGGTTGGGAGAACAATTTAGAAAATATACACTTCTTTGAGGTCATTACTAATATTATTTTACTATATTATTTGTTTTATTTTTGAGATATTTATAATATTTATAAAAGTAACAGCTGAAATTACCTTGACTTGATGAATATATTAAAATTGTTTTAGTAACTTAAGTAACTATTAGATACTGTTATTCCTACCAAAATCAGGGTATAGCTAACTGTATTAATTATTATTATTATTATTATTATTATTATTATTATATTATATTATTATTATTATTATTATTAGCACCGCATCTTACTACCCGTTAGGGTTATATGCACTTACGCTAATGTGCAATGGTAGGATGATTGTGAGATTAAATGGAGGACCTACAGTTTAACGTGGAATCCGAACCACGGTGGAGGCCTGGAATTCCTCACATTTACAAGTTGTTATTAATACATGTCTTGTCAGAGCTGAAGGAAGGTTTGGCATCAGATAAATTCTGTGCGGGACCGAGGATTGAACCCCAGACCCTCAACATAGAAGTCTGAAACCTTACCCCTAGACCACCAGGTCACCGGAGCTAGCTGTAAAGTCTGATGATCGCAATGATGACGAGATTATAAGGGAATTTAATAATGTTTGATGGGGTGACCTGGTGGTCTAGGGGTAAGGTGTCAGACTTCTGTGCTGAGGGTCCGTTGAATTCTCGTCGACACTATTATTGATTCCAATACTCTTTTCAACTTGAAGAAGGTGTATAATCACAACTTGTGACTGTAGGATTGACCCCACCTCATCACGAAGAGGTCCCATTACCCAATAACCACCAGTACACATAGCTGTAAAGTCTATATCGAATGATGAAATAAATAAAATTTAATAATGTTTGATGGAAACGATATTTCCAAACAAATATGGATCACCCCAGTAAAAATCAGCTTTATTTTGTCTTAAAATATGACCAGTGACGCCGGGACCTGATATTTGTGCAGGGTGAGTGGGGGTGGGTGGAGGGAACTAACCCAAAAAATGATTTGCGGCGCTTTCCTCCCAAGCCAAATATTGTCCGGGGCCCCTTCTCCGGCAATTGTTTGATAATTGGTGCCTCTTGACGCTCTTTGGAACGGTCCTAGCCTGAATATTAAAAAAAAATTATAACACTCTAGTAGCTATTTGGAATGATCCTTTTCAGAAAATGAATGAAATTTGGATGCACTTAAAAGTTTACTAAAGAATTCTTCTCCTGGACTTATTTTGAAAATGAAATTCCTCTATAAACTATTTAGAATTGTCCTCGTCTGAACATATTATTTAGAAATACCCTAGAAGAAATTTGGAGTAGTCCTCCTAGAAAGCTTCGATGCCCCAACATATATTTTAAAGTGATACTCGCGTGGACTTTTAAAAAAATTTCAGGGCTCTAAAATGCTATTTGGAGTTTTTTTTTACTCTTATCATATTCGTAAATATAATTGGTTAGTGAAATACATATAAAAGGGGGGGGGGCACTCTCTTCCCTCCGGGTTCTACCGCCCATTAGACTTAACTAACTACATTATTGATCATCTCATTTAAAGGATGCTATATTAAAGATGTCTGAAAAGTGCCACAAAATGCTTTGATTAGAATTGTTTATGTTGTCGACAATCTCAAAATTCAATTTTATTGGATACATTTGAAATATTTTGAAAGTTCAATGAGATCTGTACAAAATATGTCTGGCAAAAAGGGTTCAGTTGTCGAAACTCAAGATCTAGGCGGCGCTGACAATAATTTACAAGCACAACGGGGAAATTGCTCTTCCCTCCTTTTTTCGAAGCGTCTGTAGTTAATTATTATCTCTATGAATTATTATCCAAGCTTCCTTAAGTTTTGTTCTCTTTGTTGGTAATCCTTTTCTTGTATTAAGGGCGTGGAGAGGTGGATTAATTCCACACGATTTAGCGCATAGTCGGTGGCGCACACTCTCTTTATGTTCCACTCCATTGGATTTTTAGAAAATAACAAAAAAACACGCCAGAGAATGAAGGAAATAGTGTCCCAGACTGGGGATAAATTCTTGAAGATGGCATCCGTGCGTGCTTCGTGCTGGACATTCTTGATCAGATTCAAATGTCGACGCTGTGTTTAGATCCTGAACAAAGCGGGTACATGTTGAGATGGATGGGACAGACGTTTCCGGTTCCTTCCGAAACTGATATCATAACGACGGCCGAATCGTCGTAGAAATAACTCTGAGGTACATTTAAATGTAGAGTTTCCAACATTGGTAAAATGTCGATATATTAATCTTTTTTGCCGCCAGAATTGACAGCTGGAAACATTTGGCTTAGCTGTGAATACATAACGGATCTTGAATATTCCTAAACTTTGAAGGGAAAAAATCATGCTGTGGCAATCCAACTACATGTTACTTTTAATGTCCATATGTCCTATACCCAAAACTTTAATGTGGACAATATTAAGTTTTTTTTTTATGAAATTAGATTCTCTGTATTTTCTTTAAATTGAATCGCCTTATTTGGTTTTATCAATAGCATACTCTTAGGTAATGGACGCTATTCCGAACAATTATGCCAAGTCACATTTCCTTATTTTACTATACATTCATTTAATATCTAAAGACATTGAAAATGACACGTTCTCAGAATTTATTATTATTATTATTTATTATTAGAATTATGATTTATGGATAGTTAAGCAAAGGACGCACTAAAAAAAACTTTCCTGTTATTAACTACAGTATGTAATGCTGAAACACAGTATTGCAGAAACAGCAATACTTGTAAAATTAAATATAAGTTTTCCCCTATTTTCGCGTCACTCGTAGGGTGACCCCGCGGCCCGGCCTTTTCATAACTAAATCATTTAGAGTAGGTTCTAGAGTCTTCACTCTAGATTGGTTGTATTTGTGTACTTCAAGTATATTTCTCATCTCCAGTACCCAGTTCATTCCCTGCTAGAGCCATAACGGCTGCGTCTCTCCACTGCAGATGGAAACTCTCCATACCCTATCTACAGTAGGAGTGTAGGTGACAGCTAGTAAAAGTTATCATATATACTCTCATGTATACTAGGGGTCTGCGAACTTGGGTTTTTTCATTCGAGTCGAGTATTTCTAAAAGCTTCCGAGTTCGAGTATATTCATAATTTTAAAATGTTAAATTGTATATTAAAACACATGTTCTTAAAATATGAATGACACTCATTTTTATAAAGAGTATATATGTTTTTAAATTAGAAATAACACTTATAAAACACAATTTAAAAATAAAAACAACACTCAAATAAAAACCTAATAAAAATAATTAAAATGGTTTCAACAATAATGTCATTAAGGACGCTAAAATTACACTAACAATTATAAAAAAGTTAATAAAATAATAATTTCATGATGGCTTGGAAATGTACAGTAAGACAGTGCAGGAACACTGCACAATAATGTAAGTAAGTTGATAGTGAAGGAAGTAACCTAACTATTCAGGTTGGCTTCCTTCACTATCATTTTGACATTATTGTAAGTGTTTCTACACTGTCTTGATAAAAAGTTAATAAAATTGACGTTTTAATAAGCTAATATTTCCCCAAAATATGCTTCAGTAACTTAATTTACCCTGTAAGAAAACGTAAGAATCATATCATCAATTAGAAATTTGAAGTGCTTTTTATTTGTTATTATTCCTTAATGTAATCGTGAATCATCGTAATCATGTATTTTGTTCCATTTCCATTCCTCTCTGCGTAGTTGCACATGCGCGTTGTACGGGCTTTCACTAGACATTATTTTTACTGAGAAATTTACTTCAATTTTTAATGCTTATAAAAGTTAATGCTGACACTTTAGGATAAAAATAATATGACTAAAATAATATTTCCAGCAAACAATATGAAATAGTAAATGCGTTTTTAATATAATTGTTGTAAGCTTGGTAAAATATGTATAGCAATAAATAAGATCAACATTGATTTTAAATTGGTTAACTAACATAATTATATAACCAAACAGTAACTAAACTAGAGCTAGTTTTGTAGCTAAACGTATTAATTAATACGAGTTTTAAATATCTTAAGTTTGAAAACATTTAATATAACAATATATTTTTGATATTACATTTTTAATTTAACATAAAATTATTATTTTAGAAAGGGACCAGGTAAAAATAGTAAAAAGAATCATTCAATTATTTAGTAATCTTCTCAGCTATTTTTATTTTCATTGCTTTGTCATGGCAATACAAGTAAACAACTTCAATCAAGTATAATTCAAAATGGATGACAATATTTAATAAATTTACCGGTCTAAAGTGGTTTTAAAACTCTATTACGTTATTTATGGGAAAATCGAAATTAATTTTTAACAATTTAAGTAACCGAATTATTTATAAGTGAAAATGCTGATATTATCTCAATTAAATAGACAATTCTTACTATTGCGTTCTAAAAATTGGTGGAAGCTCGAAAATGACGAGACTACAAAACTTTCGATCTCGAGCATAAGCGACGAGCTCGGCTTGAAGCTCGAAATACGAGTCCCCGCAGAACCCTAAGGTATACATTCGCAAAACTATATGATCTCTAAGATCATTTGTTGATTTGTTTTCACTTTAGGCAGTAGAAACTTTTACAACAAACAATCTATTATTATATTTTTCTTTTAATCTTTTTACATTATTGACCCACAAAATTTATGAAAATGACCTTTTGGATGGTTCTTTTTTATGGAAACGTCGTCTGTGGCTCACTTAAAAATGAGTTTCAAATGAGATCTTTTAAAAGGCTGCATTTTTTTTCTCAAATAATATGGCGAACCCGACGAAATGAAGGCTTTTGATGACGTCATGTAAACCGTCTTTAATTGTGTTCATGCACACGTGTTAACAAAATATAAAGTTTATTTTGAAACTAATATTTTATATGGCTCTTTCTCTAAATCATAAAAACATTTATTTATTTTGAGGTGCCAGCTATAACAAAACAAAAGTGTAAATACAATACTTTTTAATTAATTATTTAATGCACTATAATATATCTAGCTAAACTTTAAATGAGCATACATTCTATAGGTTTAGTTAAGACGCCATCCTTACATCTCATCTGTGGAACCAGCTAATCGTATTGGTAGTCGAACGGTCTAATTCAGATATGTCCGCCCTTCCCTTGACTGAAACTGCAAAAGTTATTGGAAAGTTGGGCGGGGGCCATGCGTGCTATTTATAAGACTTAATACCTAAATTAAAAAATCACTAACGGATAATTATTTAATTTTTTCTATCCGCTTCGGTGGCCACATGGTCTTAGACGCTACTCTCGTAGTGGACTAAACTACCGTTGATGGGGTTCGAGGTTGGAATCCAGGTCTGTTGCACTGATGATGGTTTTTTCTACTCTCCACGCAAATGCGGGTATACTTCCTATAAATCTAACCATATACATCCCTAAAACCATTTGCATAGTTAGTACATCAGCGTGTATCCCAAATGGCGAATAGACGCAGTGCTAAAATTATTTTTTTTTTTTTACAAATACATGTAGGTCTATAAATTACTGAAGTATAAGTAGAATCAATCTGAAAAGAAACATAAACCAGATAAATGAAAATTATCACTCTTTTGCGTCAGTTCCGAGAGCACCATTTTTGTTTATTCCTGTAGTTTGAAGTATTTCAATTTGAGATGGCGAGCTGAGGACCAAACCCGGGAACCACAAGTAACCCGGGGACTCGGGTTGGACACTCATGGTCTACTTATGTGTCACACTCTCAATATACTGAACTGTTGGTGGTTCTAATCCTTGAGGGTTACTGAGGGTGGTATTTAATTAATTGTTTCCCACTCTCTAGCACGCAAATGCAAGGGCGTTTCCTCTCAATTCTATCTTCTCCATCCATAATCTAATAGTGTAAGGTAATTTAAATACAAAGTTACTTCAGCGCATGAAACCAACATTAAATTCTGGCTATCATTTATCTAAAGGCAAAGCCTGAAGTGATTACAATTTTTAGTAATAGTTTTGAGTTTAGAAACATACTTGTTTACTTTGTTTTATTTTTCAATGATTGTTAAAAAAAGATAGCGCATAATGAATACTAGGCTATTTTCTAATCATTAAATTGCAATAAAAATTGTTTAAGATCTATTCAATTCACATACGCAATTTATGTTGGTGTGATTGATCTATAGCGGTTTCCACTCCGGCTACCAAATAAAGAAATAGTACAGTTTTATTATACCTCCATTCGATCACGCGAGTTCATACTCGTCGTTTTGCCACTGACAAACGTTTTGCTTCTCGACCTAAAGGCCGCATTACACCTAGCAGGCTGCAGCGCTGCTTTCTGGCGTCGTTTTGCAGCGCTGCAAGATGATCATGTAATATACCTAAATGATCGGCGCGCGTATCAGAAAGCTGGCAGCGCAAATATCTAACGAGTTTGATATTTTCTGATCGGACGACTGCTTTCTGCGCTTCCAACTTGCTTGCTTGGCTAACCGCTGAGAGACTATAGACAAAAGATGCTTGTAGGTGTCTTCATTCATACGTAGGTAATTTAGGAAGTCATAAACATCTAATTCAGGTAAAATCGTCACAGTATGTGACATAGTGTTCCGTTTTAACACTAAATTTCGACTCCACACACGTTTCTTTCTGCGTTTTACAACACTACGATATTTCAATTTTTGGCAGTACCCGTACAATATAATAAGCTCTTCATCTTCTTGTTGTTGACGAGACATCTTAGCACCAACTGAACCAGCAAAACAAAGTGTGGACGATAAAATAACTCCCCCTCCACTGAGCGGCAAGATGACCATTCGTCAGAATGCAGCTTGTGTGTAATAGGTAACCCAGATTTGTCAGCTCACAGCGCTGCAACCTGCTACGTGTAATGCGGCCTTTAATCAGTTGTTTCCAATGATGGCCTCACGTATGTACTGCTCACTCCTACTATGAACAATCTACAACTTCTTACATCTCTGGAGTAGCCTAGATATAAGAATAGCCTGAACACTGGACAGTCGGTAAGAGCTGTAATGATATAAACCATGCCTTCTTGCTATACCTATCTCTTAGCGCTTACATATACATTGAATAGGGTAGGTAGGGGCAAAGAGATTGCTGGTATGGTTTATCGTTACGACTCTTAATAGGACCCTTACACGGTCAGATTGTCAGTCCTTATAGGGCCCCTACAAGATCAGTCAGATAATTAATTAATACTGACAGTCACACTGATCGTGTAGGGGCCTTATTAGAATGACAGTCTGACTGACGGTATTAATCAGTATTTACACCGAGACCGTACACGGCAGTCTTAGCGTCATTATTTGTATCAGTCTCAACTTCTACATGCAACGTGCAACAACTTGGATGATAGTAAAAAGGCGTGTGCAGACTTTGTTTGCTACTGAGACTGAAGGAAATACTGACGAGCGCACACGGTCAGTACTACGGTCAGTACTACTGTCAGTATCTCCCACCACTTGCAAGACTGATGTAATCAGAAAATTCGGATCACATCAGTATTTTTCAGTCCATCAATACTGCCCCTACACGATCATTCAGACTGTCAGTAATAATTATTACTTTATTAATTTGGCAGTATTTTTCTCTCAGTAGAAAAAAGGTCTGTAGGTACACTGGTATACATTTCCTCAACAAATCACAATGTTATACTCTCTTCTTGTTCTTCTGAGCTTGGCGTGTTTAATTAAATTCCCACACGTCGCGTTGGACCTAAAATTCTCAAAGTGCTGCTGACGCTGCTATGAAATGAACACAAGGAACTTGAATGGAAACTGCCAACCAACTATTGCTTTAACAAGAGTTGAAATCTCGCGTTTCACTTGACACTCCGCGGGCGGTTTGTTCGTCAGCATTCGGACTAGAGCCATTTTGTTTTACGTATCAGATTGATTACTTGAAACTATCTTGAGCAGTGATTATCAACCTGAGGTACACACGAGAAATGTTTGAATACTTAATTCAATAGAGAAACTATCTGTATTAAAATAATGATGAAGAAACCTATATTCAGATAATGATGCCAACGGTCATAAACTAATTTGTGAAGTAGCTACTATGAAACCTTACCACTTGGCAAGGGAATTAAATGTCAATATCATATATTGTGGTTTGCCAGTGGTGGGAATTTCAGGGTTTGAATTCCGGACGGGTGTACTGAGAGTATTTTTCCAAAATAATTATCACTTTGCCTTATCGAAAATGAAGGTAACTTTCCTCAAAATTATACATTTTTCAACCTTACACAATTAGTGTAATTAAATGTATATGCCTGCAGTCATAATATACTCTTTGTTTACTCTTGTAAAGTTTCAAGCTTACCTTGCATTATTTCACTATGGCCTGGCTTATAAGATAGAGCCACCTTTTAGGGTAAACTGAGTGTACATTTTGATTTTGAGAATATTTAATGTTATCAACAAAAATATAACTATTTTCAAAACATTAAGATTAAAGTATATATTTAAACAAACCGGAATATTCTATAAATTATAAAAAATTCCAATAGAATAAATTTATTTAAAACCACTTCCATCATACTTAACCCCCCTTCCCCACCCAACTCAAAGATATTTAGTTTAGTTTCGATTTGAAAGGCAAGTAAATTACTCTTCATTTAGATAATGGAAGACTAAGTGTGTATTATGCGTTTGCATACATAAATATTAAAAATAGCTGTAAACTAGGATCTGCGCTAGTATCAACTTAACGCATCAGTTTTAGTGATACATACTTATTTTATTACTGACAGTCGTCATGATTGATTTTTTTTGTCTTGGCACGGCATCTTACTACCCGTTCGGACTATGCATCTATGCCCCGTGGTATAGTGGTCAGTGTACCCGGCTACGAACGTTCAATTCCCGGCTGGTACCATCAGTAATATTCCCGAAAGGGGAATTATTCCAACGGTCATCAGGGTTGGGTTAGTTAAGCTTAAGTTAGGTTTAAGATCTCTATTGGCTACAGAATTTCATAATCATTATCATCCCTTCATCTCATTGCGGGTAGGGATGAGGAAGGTTGCATTTAGAAGAAGTGTATGCGCATTTTCGTGTAGAAAGAGTGGGGAGCCGTTTAGGAAAAATCACCTTGGTACACCCGACCGGGATTGAACCCTGATCTCCTCGTCATCTATGGAATGGTCCATTGGTATAATGACCTCTTGGACCATGCGGCCACCGAAGCAGGCTAGTTGGTTAATACGGTGATAGTTGACTTTAACTCATCTCGATATTGAAATAGGCACGAAAACATCGCACGTGTGTTCGGCATAAGACTGCTTATAGGGAGAGCGTATGGTCATATGGTCATATTAAAAAACAACCAACCTTACTCGCATCGGCGGGCACGCGGTCAAAGGCGTGAGGCTCGTCCGATCGGTGTACTCACCCCCCCCCCCCCCAATCGTTTCCCATTCTTCCCAAATAGATGAGAGCAAATTTTCTCTAAATTATACTTCCAACATCTCCACCCCATCAGTGTGGATATATTTATATCCGGATAGGTTGTAGGACACGGTGCAAACAAAAAAAAATCATGTGAAACTAAAATCACTAGTATAATATTCTGATTATAAAAGTGGTATGTATACAAAATAGCCTTATAAATCAATTAAATGTATTATTTAAAAATTATATTTTACAGATTCTACACAAAAAACGTTAAAAATTCAGGTGTAAATACCACTTACACAGAAAAAAATAATTGTACAGGTTACCAAAAAAATAATGGACTAAAAAAATATTTTGCTATAATCAAACTAATTTTGTAGTCAACATTAAATCTTTTGTAGCCTGTACAAACCTGTTTTTTCTGTGTATGTACAAAATACAAAAACAAATTGAAATGAGGACGTATTTGAATAAATGTTTTACCATAGCCATGTGTTATTAACATTATTCTATCTGTCTGGTTGTATTTTCGGATGTGGAGAAAGTATCACCAATTTAATAATATATATAGTTTTCTTTAAATACCATTGATTTTTCCCCGCAACACCTTTGTTTCAAATGAGTAATTAAACTCCCAAATAGGAAAAAAATATCTTTTCCGCCCCCACCCAGTTTTCCGCCCCCACCCAGTTTTCCGGCCCCCACCCAGTTTTACGCCCCACCCAGTTTTACGGCCCCACCCAGTTTTACGGCCCCCACCCAGTTTTACGCCCCCCACCCAGTTTTCCGGCCCCCACCCAGTTTTCCGCCCCACCCAGTTTTACGGCCCCCACCCAGTTTTACGGCCCCCACCCAGTTTTACGCCCCCCACCCAGTTTTCCCATCCGTACGTGTTATACACAATTTAATTACGCTAACGGGGTAGGAATGGCGATTGAGGAATGTTGAGTATATGTACCCGCATTTGCGAAAAATATGTATGAGTACATTCAGCTGGGATTTGAAGTAAAAACCCGCAAACGCATTTAAATTAACCTAACATAGTTCGCGTGCCCGCCGGTGCGTGGGATACAGTTTTATATTACAATATTTTAGTTAGATCATTTACATTTTCAGTAATTTAATAAATTGGGAAAAAACAAATCATAATGCCAAGTTTGTAACTATTGCTCCTGGATAGGTTTAAGTACAACAATCCTTAAAAAAAAAGTTTTTTAATTTTTTTGCATGTAAACCACAAAAAAGAGAGTAAAAATTACCCTTTCTATCCTATGCTTATGGTAATAGATACGATTACGGGTTCGATGTTTTTCTTAGGATACTAGAAGTGAGTACTTTTTCAACTCAACACTTTGGCTCAGCTGGTAGCGCAGCTTCCTACAGAGCTAAGGGTCCCGGGTGTGGATCCTGGAATGGACAAAAAAGTATTATTGCTAAAATCGGGGCTTATCCTTTCACATCTAAGAATAAACGACCTTGGGTAGGTTCTTTTTTTCAGTAAGTTTGTAAGTCATATGATAACGACTGTTTAGAAAGTGCACGCTTTATAATATTTTTTTTCCACAAGTACTCTTTTGATACAATTTGTTGTACTATTAGAAACGAGTCAAGTATCGATATAATAATATATCGCTCGTAGTTGAACGGCAGGTAAACAAGTCGCCCTTCCAGTAGGTTAGTGAGACATAGTCTAGCCATGTGGTCGATGGCACCAGTCAAACTGCCCCGAACAAAGAAATGCTCTTCGGTCCCTGGTTGGTTGGCTTCAGTGACCTTGTACGACACACCGGGCTCACAACCGCTGTGCTCTGACGGAGGATCAAGAGTCTTGGCGGCGGAGTTCACATGTTACCGCGACAGTCGTTCTCTGAGCGTTGTTTACATGGCACCCTTATCAATGGAGGATCAGAGTCTTGCGGCGGGGTTCACATGTTACCGCGACAGTCGCTCTCTAAGCGTTGTTTACATGGCACCCTTATCAATATTACTCTGTTCTGAAGGAGGATCAGAGTCTTGGCGGCGGGGTTCACATGTTACCGCGACAGTCGCTCTCTGAGCGTTGTTTACATGGCACCCTTATCAATATACTTTGCTCTGAAGGGAGGATCAGAGTCTTGGCGGCGGGGTTCACATTTACCGCGACAGTCGCTCTCTGAGCGTTGTTTACATGGCACCCTTATCAATATTACTTTGCTCTGAAGGGAGGATCAGAGTCTTGGCGGCGGGGTTCACATGCTACCGCAACATTCTCTCTTGGAGCGGGGCTCACATGGTACTATGAATATTGTTTTGTGATCGGCGTTCACGTTGTACAAGAAAATGATTGAAATAAAGTGTGTAGGAAAAAGACCGCAAGGGAGGCCAAGAAATAAATGGGAGGAGCAGATAACCTGTGCAAGGGAGAGGAGAAGAATGGAAACAGTTAAAGGAGGAAGAATGGTGGAAGGATAGAGTAAGATGAAGGCATTTTACTACACTGATCCGGCTGGAGATGAAAATTTTCCGGAAATTTTGAATCTGAAAATTTTCTGCCGTGTCGATTTTCGGTGGAGGGGTTAAATATTGTAGCGGTAGCACCTATAGTCTATTATACTTGGAAAATATAGTATGTTAACTACAAACGAGTGGGTTATTAGAAGGGGTGGGGGTACAGGGTTGGGAGGGAGGGAGGTAGGAAGCACGGAGGATAGGGGGGAGGGGGGGAGACAAATGTCGGGCCAACCTTAAATTATTTTACTTAACTTATTGATGATAAAAAATTGAAGTATGATTTGTGATCATAACGGGTCGACAAAGGCTCGCATTCATTTGTTTCCTTACTACTTTTAGCACCGCGTCTTACTACCCGTTCGAGTTATACGTCTATGTACTAATTACGCTAATGTATTCGTGAGGAGGAAGGTTGAATTTAGAGGAATTGCACCCATGAGAGTGGAACACTATTTAGGAAAATTCGCCCTCATTGCAACCGACTGGTATCGAGCACTGATCTCCCTGTCATCGGCAGTTTAGTCTATTGCGAGAGTAGCGCGTTAGACCGTGCGGCCACCAAAGGTCGTTTGATGATGTGTCTGGTGTTAACGCCCATAGCAGAAATAAATCTTAAAATTATAAACGTTGCCATTTAGGATAGAAATATCTCGATTACATTAGTTCCATTTAATAAGTTGAAATTATTTTACAGAAATAATAATTGAGAAATTTTCAATTTTGGAAATAAGGGGAAAATCTTCCAAAACGGAAAATTTTCCTTCTCATATCTCTAGATCCGGCCACAGGCTGGAAAGAGCTGATGATGATGCTGATGAACCTTCTCTGAGAGGTATTTAAATGGTAATATCATTCTTTGAGTTATGTTTAAATGATACCGAGACAATCGTCCTCTATTATTATTATTATTATCATCACCGCGTCTTACTACCCGTTCGAGCTATACGCACTTACGCTAATGTATAATGGTAGGGTGATTGTGAGATGAAATGGAGGATCTACAGTTTAACGTGGAATCCGAACCACGGTGGAGGCCTGGCACTCCACATATTCACAAGTTGTGATTAACACACATCTTGTCAGAGGTGAAGGAAGGGTTTGGCAATCAGATAAATCTATGCCGGGACTGAGGATTGAACCCCGGACCCCCAGCACAGAAGTCTGACACCCTACCCCTAGACCACCAGGTCACCAATCGTTCTATAAGCTGTGTTCACATCCTACCGTGAAAATCATTTTCTAAATGGTTCTAATATGCTGCCGTGACCATTGCTATCAGAGCTGTATTCACATGGTAGCGTGACACTCTTTCTCAGAGCGGTGTTCAGATTGTATTGCAGTCAAATCTTTCTAAATAGTGTCCCCATGTACTGCGGCTACGTTTCTGGTGTGATTCTATTTCACAAAGCACAATATTTGAATGTAACATCTGAAACGCTTCAAATGAGATCAACGTGCAATCATGGTTGGACTTCGCATGCCACATTAACTTGTTAATTTTTCCACAACCGCGATTCAGATTGGCCTATGATGGGTTTGCTACACAAAGTCCTTTGTTTGGTTGAATTTTGTTTTCATTCTGCTTTGTAAGTGTGTCAACTAGTTTAATGTTGATTGGTGGTCAAAGCAGTACACGCCATGCGTGACGTGTTGTCGGCATGAACTTGACAGTGATTGCGGGGGTGACAACGTTGAGGCGCACGCACACCAACAGGCGTCGGTGTTGCCAGAAAGTGTGGTGACCTTGAGAAACGATCTAACCTTATTTATGCTTTAATTTCCTAACGAATAACACTTTAGGAGCACCTAACAAATATTTTTCATTGTAACGATTGAAAGTCACTAATTTCAACCCTTGTGGAAATCATTAGTCTCTTCTTAGTAAAACTAAATCGGGGATCCCCTAGCAGACGTGTGGTCCAGAGCAAGCTTCGTTTGCACTTATCTGACCCCCCCCAACCTCCAAAAATGTTTGTGGTATAAAGTATTATTACAGTAGTTTGGACCTATATACCAATTTTCAGCCGTAGAATGTATTAGGAAATTCCCCAAAAGGTTAATACATGTCATAATTAATGCTAGAAGCCACGTTTTTAATACACACAAGGGCTGATTAATCCCCCAACCCTTCGTCCAATTTTCTTCCCAAACTAACTTTTATCAGACGGTGACCTGGTGGTCTAGGGGTAAGGTGTCAGACTTCTGTGCTGAAGGTCCGGGGTTCAATCCTCGGTCCCGGCACAAATTTATCTGATTGCCAAACCCTTCCTTCACCTCTGACAAGACGTGTATTAATCACAACTTGTGAATGTGAGGAATGCCAGGCCTCCACCGTGGTTCGGATTCCACGTTAAACTGTAGGTCCTCCATTTCATCTCACAATCACCCTACCATTACACATTAGCGTAAGTGCGTATAACCCGAACGGGTAGTAAGACGCAATGCTAATAATAATTTTTATCAGTACAAAGGTACAAATATCAACTATCAAGGCCGTAGCCAGCCAATAATTTCACGGGGGTTTGGTGGGCACATCCCCCAATTGCTGGAGGATAGAAAAAATTCTTAATATTAAACACCACTAGAAGTTATCTGAAGTTTTTTTATGGCAACATAATGCCCTAGCTGCCAAAGGCTAGGACAAATTATAAAGACTGAACACACCTAGAAGCTATATGAAGTGTTTTTTTATGGCAACATAACCACCTAGCTGCCAAAGGCTAGAAAAAATTCGAAATAATAAACAACTCTAGAAGATCTCAGAAGTTTTTTATGGTAACATAGGCCCATAATTTGTACTTGTACCTTAATTTTGATATTGTTTGAACCATTAATAAAGCCATATATATATATATATATTTATTGTTCATAATATTTCGGGGGGTTTGAACCCCCAACTACCCCCCGACTACGGCCTTGTCAACTATGCAAAGCTGGAATTAAATTGAATAATACGTTCAAAATGTATGGTGAAATAAACAATTTATCATCCCAACTTTTTTTTTACCTGTCACCCAAGCAATTGCATGGCCCCTTCAAATCGCGACGGGCACTGTGCGGCCGTTTGCATACCCCTAAGGGCAACCCTGAACTAAATAGCTAATCAAACGAGCTATAAATAATTTATAATAATACTTTCTTGCGGATTACTGTATAGCTTGGCCCTTTAATGACTAATAAATTGAGAGAATTAAAAAAACAAACAAAAAAAAAGCATGTTTTATGTTTCGTGGTTTTGTCAACAAAAGATATCAGAGTGCATACAATAATAAATACTATACAGTATTCTTCTCATAACTGGTCACTATAAATTATAACATAAATAAATGACTTTTTAATATCTTACAGAAAAAGTCATTTAACAGATTACAAGCGCGAGATGTATTGACGTCATCAACTGCCTTCTTCTCCCCAGTTTGCCATATTTATTTTATTTATTTATGAAGTGAAGACAACCTTTAGAAGCTCTCGATGTAAATCATTTTAAGTTAACTACAGACGTTCGCTACCACAAAAAAAAATCCAAACTGTTTTTTTCATAATTTTATAATTCAATAATGTAAAAGTGCTTAAAATAAAAATAAATAAAAACGAATTGTTTGTTGTTAAATTTTCGATTGCCAAAAGTGACAACTGCCCAATATATGGGCGTGCAGATCGTATGGTTGAACGTATGAATTCTTAAAAGTAAATTTGTTATCTTTTTCTAGCTGTTTTTTAGGCTATTCGAAATCAGGTATAGATATAATAAGATACGGGAAGAATTGTGCAAAACGACTAGTTTCTTAGTACCGAACTCTTACAAAGAACCCACATGGTAGATATTGATCACGTGTTGTCTGGTTTACTTGTGACGGTGTGGTCAGTGCTTGAATTTCGACCGGCTATAATGAGGGATGTGTTTTTATAAATTATCTTTTGATCTCCCCCTTGTAAATGCGGGTACACTTCCACAAAGTTCCATATCCAAACGCAAAGGAGCCCAGTAAAAATTTACTAAAAAAAATTATTTTTTAAATTTTATATAATAAATAATAATAATACACATTTTTATGAATGTTTAGTGATGGACTCGAATCTGCTTCACTGAGAATCCGGTCTGAATCTAAACTATTATTTTCTAATTGCTGGCCATAAGGAAGTTGGTGTTTGCATCCTGGACGGGTGTATTGAAGGGGCGGTTTATTGGACGGTTTCAAACTCTCCCTCCACTCAAATACTTGCACATTTCCACTAAATTCTACCATCCTATCCGTACCACTCTAACGTAATAATTATATAAGGGTACTACCCGAACTGATATTAAAAAACACCTACTGAAACATGTCAATATTAGGTAGGTATAGCAAGTGGTCCGGACCCGCATCAATGGGCTAAAGATTCGTTACAAAAAGGACAGTAAGGAGGTTTTATACCACCCTGAAGCTGCTAGTACCATCAAAACAGGACAATAAGCTTCTAGTATCGCCGATACTGCATCACTAACACGCTAAGGAGACGATACAGCAGCACGGGGACAGTAAAGAGGAGATACCGCAGCACGGGGACAGTAAAGAGGAGATACCGCAGCACGGGACAGTAAAGAGACGATACCGCAGCACGGGGACAGTAAAGAGACGATACCGCAGCACAGGGACAGTAAAGAGACGATACCGCAGCACAGGGACAGTAAAGAGGCGATACCGCAGCACGGGGACAGTAAAGTGGCGATACCGCAGCACGGGGACAGTAAAGAGGCGATACCGCAGCACGGGGGTAGTAAAGAGGTGATACCGCAGCACGGGGACAGTAAAGAGGCGATACCGCAGCATGGGGGTAGTAAAGAGGTGATACCGCAGCACGGGGACAGTAAAGAGGCGATACCGCAGCACGGGGACAGTAAAGAGGCGATACCGCAGCATGGGGTAGTAAAGAGGTGATACCGCAGCACGGGGACAGTAAAGAGGCGATACCGCAGCACGGACAGTAAAGAGGTGATACCGCAGCACGGGGACAGTAAAGAGGAGATACCGCAGCACGGGGACAGTAAAGAGGTGATACCGCAGCACGGGGACAGTAAAGAGGCGATACCGCAGCATGGGGGTAGTAAAGAGGTGATACCGCAGCACGGGGACAGTAAAGAGGCGATATCCGCACTAACGGAAGTAAATAAGGTGATACCGCGACTGATATTAAAAGAATACCCCACGGAACATGTTAATATAGAGGTTGATACCGACGCATCGGGGGACGTTAAAAGGAGTAGGATTTACCCAGCACGGGGCAGTAATAAACAGGCGATACTCTAGATCGGACAGTAAGACATACCGCTAGAGGAGAGATGATACCGCAGCACGGGGACAGTAAAGAGGCGATACCGCAGCACGGGACAGTAAAGAGGTGATACCGCAGCACGGGGACAGTAAAGAGGAGATCCGCAGCACGGGGACAGTAAAGAGGCGATCCGCAGCACGGGGACAGTAAAGAGACGATACCGCAGCACGGGACAGTAAAGAGGCGATACCGCAGCACGGAGACAGTAAAGAGGAGATACCGCAGCACGGGACAGTAAAGAGGAGATACCGCAGCAAAGGGACAGTAAAGAGGAGATACCGCAGCACGGGGACAGTAAAGAGGCGATGCCGCAGCACGGGGACAGTAAAGAGGCGATGCCGCAGCACAGGGACAGTAAAGAGGCTATGCCGCAGCACAGGGACAGTAAAGAGGCGATGCCGCAGCACAGGGACAGTAAAGAGGCGATGCCGCAGCACAAGGACAGTAAAGAGGCGATGCCGCAGCACGGGGACAGTAAAGAGGCGATAACCGCAGCACGGGGACAGTAAAGAGGCGATGCCGTAGCACGGGGACAGTAAAGAGGCGATGCCGTAGCACGGGGACAGTAAAGAGGCGATACCGCAGCACGGGGACAGTAAAGAGGTGATACCGCACCACAAGGACAGCAATAAGACAATACTCAGTTTCCTTGACGCAGTGCTAGGTGGGGGGGAAGGAAATATACAATGTTGGCTGGCGTGTGCTGGCTCTTGTTTGATACCAAGTTTTCGCCTTTAGCGTTATTGATCTGTCGGAGCGGAGCGCGGCTGGTGCCAGGAATCTTCTTTAACCCTCCCTCCACCCCCTTTCCTGCACCCTTCCCGACCAAAAAAAACCCCTACCCTTCCGCCTCACCAAGAAGGGCCTTGATCACTCTGTATCACAAGATTACTTCCCTTGTCGATGCTGATTCACTCGACGCCATTAGTAGTTGGAAGTCAGCTTGTAAAGGCTTGTCGGAGGATATTGCCAGCCCATCAAGAGAACACTCTTTGTGCTTAGAGATCGTGCAGAGATTTAGATACGAAATGTTGCTATACAACCCATGAATAGAGCAATGTTTGTGCTTAGAGATCGTGCAGAGATTTAGATACGAAATGTTGCTATACAGCCCATCAATAGAGCAATGTTTGTGCTTAGAGATAGATCATGCAGGGATTTGAATACGAAATATCATGCAGGGATTTAAATACGAAATGTTGCTATACAACCCATCAAAAGAGCAATGTTTGTGCTTAGAGATCGTGCAGAGATTTAGATACGAAATGTTGCTATACAACCCATCAAAAGAGCAATGTTTGTGCTTAGAGATCGTGCAGAGATTTAGATACGAAATGTTGCTATACAACCCATGAATAGAGCAATGTTTGTGCTTAGAGATCGTGCAGAGATTTAGATACGAAATGTTGCTATACAGCCCATCAATAGAGCAATGTTTGTGCTTAGAGATAGATCATGCAGGGATTTAAATACGAAATGTTGCTATACAACCCATCAAAAGAGCAATGTTTGTGCTTAGAGATCGTGCAGAGATTTAGATACGAAATGTTGCTATACAACCCATGAATAGAGCAATGTTTGTGCTTAGAGATCGTGCAGAGATTTAAACACTAAATGTTGCTATACAACCCATCAATAAAGCAATCTTTGTGCCTAGAGATCGTGCAGAGATTTAGATACGAAATGTTGCTATACAACCCATGAATAGAGCAATGTTTTTTTTTAAAACATCGACAACAGTTTGATTATAAATCATAATTTATACTATGTTTTTTATTTCCATGTTATTGACGAACCACCCGCCTCGGTGGCGTAGTTGGCTAACGCGCCAGTCGTGTTGAGCTCGACCGCCGAGGACGGGGAGATCGAGGTTCGAATCTCGGTCGGGTGAACTGGGGGTGGTTTTTCCTAAATGGTTTTCCACTCTCCTTCCACGCAAATGCGGTTCACTTCCTTTAAAATTCAACCCTCTCAATTCCTAATCCATTAGCGTAATTAGTACTTAAGCGTATAACCCGAACGGGTAGTAAGACGCGGTGCTAAATATTATTATTATTATTGACGAACCTTCACACGCTGGTTCTACTTTTGTGTCAACGTGCCTTCAACGCATTTAAACTTAAGGTGCGGCAGAAAGGAGCTCAAGTTATTTTACAGTTTTTATAGCATTACAATTTTTTGACCAAAATAAGTCAAATATTTCTAAAGTAGCAACATAGAGTTTAGTTTTCTGCACATTCTAATATCAACAGATATTGAATACTTGTCAAGGGGGTCCTGGAATTCTGTCAAAACTTTTTAAATAAAGAGAAAAAGTTTTGACATAATTCCAGGACACCCTTAACAGATATTCAAGATCTGTTGACATTAGAATGTGCAGAAAACTAAACTGTATGTTGCTACTTTAGAAATATTTGATCTATTTTGGCCAAAAAAATGTATTGCTATAAAAACTGTAAAATTACTCACGCTCCCTTCTGCCGCACCTTAATAATTTATGCTATATGGATTCTAACTCTTTTAATGAAACAAATTGCACTAAGAGAAAGGAAAATAGGAATAATAATTGTTAGTGGTCGGCCTAATTAAGTGCCAATTTTATTCTGAAATCACGCATCTTGTGAAGTTGTCATGTATACTATATCGACATGTATAAGACAGCTGGAATGCTTCACCGAAATTTAAAAGCTAAGGGCCCATTTGACAAGCGTATTTAGCAGCGTGGCAGCAGCGTTGCTAAAGCCGCGGGACATTTTCAAATTCTGCCAGCCACCAAGCCGTTCACGTGACTCACTCGACGCTGCTAGCAACGCTCCACGAAAATGTCTGAACCCTTTAGTAGCGCGCCAGTGACATGGACAGCACCACGCTATTTGCTGTAATGTTTCCATTAAATAGGGTGAAATAAAGTGGTCTGGGAAGGAGGTGATTGCATTTATTAACTAATTTTAAAATAGGGGTTTATCCAGCTTTATTATTTTTGGTCGTATTAGCTCGAGATTTTGAATACACATGTTTTTAGGGTGTTTATTTCTAATTTACCATCCCTTTTTACATAAGATGTTAGGGCGGGACCCCTTCACGCTTCACATGTCAATACAAACCAGCCATACAGTTGGCCATGTGCTGATTGCTAAGAGCAAGCTCTACAGCTCAGGAAGATTACTAATCTCAACTATCATAAAACTAGATTAATATTTATGTTTTTACCAAATGTCTAATTTTTAGGACAGAAAAATGAAAAATGCAAAAAAAAAAAAAGAGAGAAAGGAATTAAAAAAATACATTATTAATATTTTAATAAGACACTTGAACATCGACGCAAAAAAACATGCGAAAATATTTGTAAAATGTGTTTTTGGTCTCTCCTTATTTAGTTAAATGATCCTATTGAAGTGCGAAAATACTTGTAAAATATATATTCATCTTTCCTTATTTTTTTAAAATAACGCATATAACTGTCCTGTTCCTAGCCTTGTTGAAATCAGAGGTTGAACCTAGTACCAATGGTATCATGTTTTAAAATAAATTATCTTATGTAATAAAATAAATGCAAATAGTTCGTCCTTGAAGTCAATTTTATTGTTGAAATCTTAGAAGAAATTGTGGACTAGCATTGGAATCGTAGCAGCCGGGATGCTGCCTTGTTACTCATTCGCGCTGCTAAACATACTCGTGGAGTACTCTTTCAACTCGCAGACCTACCCGAATCGGTGGACATGTGGACTAAATGTATGCCCTAAGGCTCCCCTAGCTGGGATTAATGGTCACGATGAGATTAGGGTTTGACTTATGGGCGGGTATGCTGAGGAGCTTTTTTCCTAAATGGTTTCCCACTCTCCCTCCATGCAAATGAAGGTATATTTACCCTAAATTATTTCTTTCTCGCAGATACTTAAGTATAGCTAAAGTAGCCCCATGACTTCTTTGGTGCTGACTGACAGTTAATGCTGACTTCTGACAGTCAACATTTAGGTATATACCTAATGTTGACTGTCAGAAGTGACAGCTGCTGAACACATGTTTTTGCAGATCATATGGCTCGGCGTAGGGATACATAATTTGGTCTGGTAACTTCTCAAAGCCGTCAGCTGTCGGCTGTGAGCTGTCAGTCAGCACGAAATAAGCCATGGGGCTACTGTAGAATACGTATAACCCGGTCTGGTAGGGAGATGCAATTAAAATAAAGGGTACATTTTACATGGGGTTTAATTTCATATTAATTTGTTCCCTAAGAAGAAATTATTTTTAAAAATTGCTTTAAACCCGCCTCGGTGGCGTAGTTGGCTAACGCGCTAGTCGTGTTGAGCTCGACTGCTGAGGACGGGGAGATCGAGGTTCGAATTTCGGTCGGGTGAACTGGGGGTGGTTTTTCCTAAATGGTTTTCCACTCTCCCTCCACGCAAATGCGGGTTCACTTCCTCTAAATTTAACCTTCCCAATTCCCAATCCATTAGTGTGATTAATACTTAAGCGTATAACCCAAACGGGTAGTAAGACGCGGTGCTAAATAAATAAAAAAATTGCTTTAAATCCTGTATCGACATTGCCATCACAATTTTGTACAACACAACTCTCCGCCACCGATTGCAAACGCGAGGCCTGTACTTGACCATCGGCTGCCATTTGATCTTGTACGACCTGTACTCATAACATGAACCCGCCATGGTATGACTAATCTAAGCCCATATCAACTGCCGTGCGAGCTTATCCTGCTTATACATGGCTGCTCGCACGTGGCTGAAACTTGGCTAGTGTTGTTCGTGTCGTGTGCCATGTGTTTCTTGTGTCGGAAGGAAGTCAGCAATATGGCGGCCAAAGGGAGGGTGCGTGCTGGTTGCGGCTATGTGCGTAGCCAGGTGTGTTGACAGTGAATATCTCTGCAGCGCTTATCTCAACGAGGAAAGGTGTTCGTTTGCCTCAAGTGGGCTATAATTTCTTAAGACTACAAACGATTAATTAGTACAACTCTCAAAATTATCTAATCTTAAACTATTTTGGCTTCAAAGTACGCCGGGATCGTTGGAAAGCTCCGACATTATATTTTAAGCATATTTTTGTTTCAATAAAAAGAAAAATATCCATCGATAATAATAATATTTAACACCGCGTCTTACTACCCGTTCGGGTTATACGCTTAAGTACTAATTACGCTAATGGATTAGGAATTGGGAGGGTTGAATTTAGAGGAAGTGAACCCGCATTTGCGTGGAGGGAGAGTGGAAAACCATTTAGGAAAAACCACCCCCAGTTCACCCGACCGAGATTCGAACCTCGATCTCCCAGTCCTCGGTGGTCGAGCTCAACATGACTAGCGCGTTAGCCAACTACGCCACCGAGGCAGGTAATATCCATCGAAATTACTTTGATTCATTTAGAACTCCTCTTTTGATACTCCACATTTTTCTACTCCCTTGGCTATCCGCATATTTAAACTAATTTTATTTATTTATTTGAGGTATTTAACTTTCACTTTTTGAACCGACTGAAAATACTAGCAAACTAGAATTTCTATGAGCGAGAGTGAAAATACATACCAATTTTGCCGGTAAGGTAGTTTCACATCCAGGGCTATTTTACACTCCATAATCGACATGGGACCGACGGCTTGGCTTCCCTTCCGAAGGAAATTGTTCTACGGATTTCTCTTGCTCAAGAAATATCCACAGACTCTGGCTGGTTTTGAACCCATGAACATCTGGTAGTGAGGTGAGCCCCTTTACCGCAAGGCCTCCGAAGTCGACTTTTACACTAATAAAGTAGGGCGTAGCAAAAGTTATTTTTCAAGGAACTGTCCATGCATTCGCATGGATGGAGAGTAGGAAACTTGGAAATAGCTACAGCTTTCTGCGAATCGAACCCTAGTTTCCTCGTCAACTGCAAACCAGACAAGACCGGTGTAGAGATAAACTTTCTTTCCTCTCACAATATTATGCGTTTATAACTCTTGTGTCGGACGTACTAATGAAAATAAACCCTGCAGTTTCCAGTTGAATGGCGGATTGCATTTCAGCCAAGTTCGAGTTTTATGTATACCGGTATCCACATATTCTAGGGGCTCCAGCTTAGTTCCTGGCAAGAGCTTAAAATCCACTACAAATTAGCTATGAGTCTGTATGGAGTTAGTTTGTTGTAGACCTACTAGTCCAATAAATAGGCTAAGAATATTTTTAATATTTAGTAATTTATGACTAAAGTGTAGTAAACTAAACAAACATACATATATAGCAGAAACCAAAGTGTAATAAACGAAACACAAATACGAGTAGCAATCTCAATATTGAAGCTTGCCTCTCATTTTAAAGTAACCCACTGTGTTTGAACAAAATAATTTTATCCTCTTCAGTAAGTAACGTTCATGTCGTCATTCTCGTGTGTGGGTAACATTCATGTTGTCACATTCGTGTGTGGGTAACGTTCATGCATTTAGTGTAATTGTACCTTCTTGATAAAAGTCTATTAATTGGTCGATTATCTGTGAACTACTTTGTACCATGATTGTGAACCTTATAGTCAGCCGTGTCTAGGTGTTCATCATACCTGAGTTACTTCTCTATCTCCCAGTCTCTTCATTCTCCACTTCTCGCTATACATGTTTCTTTTTAATACGTACATCAAGTTTTCAACAGGAAGTTCGAAGACAGCTGCATCCCTGGTAGGCCAAGTTCCTCTGGGCAGGTTGCGTTGTTGCCAAACAAGAGTGCCAACCTATCCCTTCCATCAGCCATATGCCGTAACTTAGTTATGTTGGTCACTTCATATATATCTAGGCCATCTCTCGAGAAATAAGACCAAACACTGAATATCTCTCTATAAATAGTCCAGACTCGGTGATGGCCGTTCAGCTAGAAAGATGGGTCCTTGGGTTCGGCTGACTTGGGGAATAACATGGTCGGGATTCAGTTTGGAACCAGGCACGGGCAGGTGATTTAACTGTTGGTTTCTCCATCCCGATAGTTTTCAATCGCAACACACACTATCCGACCGAAACAAACTTCTACATCTTCAGGACTTGGGGAATAATTTGGACCCGCATTAATGGCTGTATGGGTTAAATGTCAGCCTTATCATGTCTGATTTGCTGGTGAAAGTCAAGTCGGGTTTGAATCCGAGCCAAATGTACCGACATCTTCCTAAATAGTTCCCCTATTTTATCCACACAAATTTTACATCTTCTCTAAATACTAACTTCATAATGTCTACCCCAGTAGCATAATTAAAATATAGCCCGGACGGGTAGTAAGACAGGGTTGTATTAAAAAAAATATAGGAGTATAAATAACTAGCCAAATTATATTATCATTATCACCGCGTCTTACTACCCGTTCGGGTTATACGCACTTACGCTAATGTGCGATGGTAGGGTGATTGCGAGATGAAATGGAGGATCTACAGTTTAACGTGTGATCCGAACCACGGTGGAGGCCTGGCATTCCTCACATTCACAAGTTGTGATTAATACACGTCTTGTCAGAGATGAGGGAAGGGTTTGGCAATCAGATAAATCTGTGCCGGGATTGAGGATTGAACCCCGGACCCCCAGTACAGAAGTCTGACACCTTACCCCTAGACCACCAACTATAGTTTGGTATTTCTTTTATGCACCTTAACTAACTACGGGTCTGAGCTATCCCCAGATACTAGGGGTGTTTTTTGAAAACAGTTAAACAAACTTGATCCACGTAAATGCGGCGTATGGCCTGTACGAGAGACAAAATACACAAACAAATAATACTCAGGAGGCTGTAGATGTTTCGGTCGGTAAAGTGAATATATCTTCACTTTCAAAATATAAACTACGAATCCAGAATCTTATTGAAATCATATTGTTTGTCTATAGTAGGCTAAAATATATTATAAAATGCTAAAAGTAGCTTTTTAAACCAGTCTCAAGATTTCCTAGAACGTATAAATTCTCTTATAATTTTTGATAGAATGTTTCATGTAAATTTGATAGTTTTTATTCTGAATAGCCTCAACAAAATGAGCTTAACTGCTCAGATTTTTCTTGTAATCCACATAAAAATTTATATTTTCTGAAAGAGCAGACTGAGATCTAAATGTTTATCAATTTAACTTAATCTTGATGTCAAAACACTTAAATTGAATATGTTTTGTGCAGTTGTCCGTTGGTCTGTATGTAAACACTAAACAGGCCGTAAATTGCAAAGAATTGTACCTTTTTTTGGGGGTATATTTTGCTTCGTATAGTACAAGAATATAACCCTATTGAAATTCATTACAGACTTCCCAGTCGTTTAGGGCCTACTATAAAATATTTTCAGAACATTTCTTTTTAATTTTTACTAAACTATTTAGGTGATTTTACGTCAAAAAGATCCTTTAGGCATCTATGTGGGCCTACGACTTATCATAAAATTTGTAGTATATTGTCGATCGGATCTGTAAAATTATATTTCGGTTAAAAAAAATCCGACATTAATATTTCTTTTAAATATAACTAGAACCACTCTACATACAATAGTATATAATGTATAAATATTAGTTCTATATAAAAAAACAAAAGGGGCGTGCACTTGTGTGTTGGACAAGTGTTTAATTGTATTAGTTTTGCTCACCGATGCTTAGCTGATTCACCCCCCCCCCCCCCACCTTCCACCCACCGAAACACCCTTGCCCGCAACCATCGTTCTCGAAGAAAGGAGACCCCACAAAAAGGATCGCTGAAACCGCAACCTCGATCTTTTTTTTATCAATTGAATTTTCAAATTGTCTCTGTGGGACTCTTTTTAGAAATCAAACCTTTCTTAAAATACGAAGCTTAGACGCCTTATTTTCATAACAATCTTTGGCTGGTCAACCAAAGGTCCTGGGTTCGTTTCTCATGTCTAGGTTTCATTTCTCAACAAATTTAAATTAATTGAATTGTGGTTTCCTTTATGTAGACATTGCCCTAATTACAAGGATTTGCGACCTGTTTTGATTTTCATTGAAATAAGAGAATCAAAAGAAAACTGTAGAATTAAGATTTTTTTTACAAACTAACAATTTTTTAATATAAATTTAAAATAAAAACCTACTTTATTTCCTAGCTTTTTAACACTGTATAACATATCATACACTTTTGTATAATTTTGGACACTTCTAATTTGGATTTAATTAGGATCAGTTAAGTGCATTAGAGGATTTCCTAGCGAGTTTTCAGACATCCTCGTTCATTCCATCCCGTCACTGGATAGTACTGTACTAACGTTAGTATCTTATCATACAAAGGACTAACACAGAATACATGATTAGTTGCTTTAATAATCTTTAAATTTTCTTCAAACTACTACTTTCGGTGCTGGAACCACTCACAAGCGGACACACTAGTTGAAATAACTGGGAACACTGAATGTTTTCTCTTGAAAAACAGAGTGTTTTATAAACTAGATGATCATTACATAGTTTATAACAGTGTAGTCATATCGTCTCCGGTCAAGGGGTCCGCCTTCGAAGTCCAGAAGTCCCTCATTCATGGTGTATTTTAAACAGGTCTCTCCAAAAAGGAGACTAAATGTATCAACTTGCATCCAAATAATTATAAATCTTGATTTTTAAATGTCACTATTGCAACTAAAATATAAAAAGATAATATAAGCTTTAACAAATAAATACATTTTCTAACAAGAGCACAACAAAATAAATCTAAGATAATTTACGTTTGTTTTAATGGTTTTGGAATCTTCCCTTTACATAAAAATTCCACTGTGTGAGGCTATTTCTCTGTAAGTAAGCCTACCATACTTCTCTTATAATATACTGGTCTTAAAAAAAAAATCAAACTTAAAATATGTTTATTAACATGTTGGCACTTTTTACCTTAATTTTAGCTTGGTCCAAAACCTTAGCTCAGTCGGTAGCGTGTATGGCCCCTGAGCTAAGGGTCTCGGGCTCGATTCCTGGCATGGCCGAAAATCTGTCCTAGGTGAAATGTAGGTTTACCCTCTCATAGTGATGAATTAACGGCAGGGGGATGGATACTGTGTCTGTTTGGATTTAGCTTAGTTTATAAGTCTTGTGCTAATATAATCATCGGTTCAGAAAATGCACGTAAATAACTCAAATAAATGAAAAAAAAGTTTTTTTTAGCTTGAACCATATTTTTAAATAACAAATTAGGCTAGTTTTTTGTAACTGAGAATTTCTGTATTCCCGCAAAGCGTCTCTAAGCTTGAGTAAGCGGCCCCTTCTAAGGGGTTGGTTGAATTAAGCTGCACAAGGTAGCCTAGAATTAGCGTGTATGAATGTGTATTCGTTTGTAACTAACTTACGCTATGTCATTAGAAACTTAAAAGTTAGTTGCCGCAATTAAAAAGCACGCCATCTATCCCTATCATGAGTTAGTTCTATCAGTCAACCTCATTACACTCGTATCTTAGTTCTTTTCTAATGTTATCCTCCATTAGCGTCTAAAGTCTGTTCAGCGTAGGAGTTGTTTTCTGAAAGGCCTTTTCCCTACCAGAAATATATTATATAGTAGGATATTGGTAGGAAAAAGACCTTTCAGAGAGTAATTCCTACCGTGAATGGAGTTCAGGTCTTCTTCTTCCCATTGGGTTTGCCAGTCAGTATCCTGAACAAGTTTTTAGAATCTCCCCTTCGCGTTTAATGGCCTGCCTCGTAATCTGCGAGACTTGATTATTTTAACAACGTCTTGTGATGAGTACGGTGTATATAACTCATCATTATATAATCTCTTCCACTATCCAGTGGCCTCATCGTTTTTTGACCAACTCTATTCCTAAGCACCTTGTTTTCAAACACCCTTCATTTGTTCTCGTCATGTTTCACACCCATGATGGAAAACAACCGGTTAAATTATTGTTTTGTATATTCTGAGTTTTACATTGTAATCTAAATAAAAATACAGTTGGTTTTGTAAAGAGTAAGCCATGCTCTAGTTAAATGACGTATATTACGTCTAGAAATAGTTTTTCTCAACTTCCCCGGGGCTCGAGCTAACCTCTGCCATTATTTCTCGACCTGCCACGCGTCCTCGGGAGATCTAGAAGAATGACTGGTCGTAATTTGAACGTCAATACCACTCCTTAGAACGCCGGTGTGCCTTTGTTTGGGTACTTATTAAAATGAGAACCTTAAAAGCTCTACAGTTTTTTTTAATGGTTTTAGTTTCTTTTATATTTCTTTTTTTTTTCTTTCGTATCCCAAGGCACGGCCTTTTCTAGCTATTGTTGTTCTTCTTCTAGCCGTAGCGTTTCACACCGATCATAACAGTCGCGTCCATGGAGCGAGGTTTAGCGCATGTGTCTCAAATTGAACACTGACGTTCTTTCATTCACTGAAGTTTACTGGGCTCGCCTGCACTCGTGGCTTATATGTACAGGGTGGACCAAGCTTTCTATACAGCGTACAGGTGCATCAGAACACATGGCTTGCTGTATATCTTATAAAGTGGATCAGCACTCATATGAATACTGTGTAGTGTATAGAGTGGGCCAGCACCTCATATGATTACTGTGCAATGCATAGAGTGGGCCAGCACTCATGATTACTGTGCAGTGTATAGAGTGGGCCAGCACTCATGATTACTGTGCAGTGTATAGAGTGGCCAACACTCATGAGATTACTGTGCACTGTATAGAGTGGGCCAGCACTCATATTATTACTGTGCAGTGTATAGAGTGGGCCAGCACTCATATGCTTACTGTGCAATGTATAGAGTGGGTCAGCACTCATATGATTACTGTGCAGTGTATAGAGTGGACCAGCACTCGTATGATTACTGGCAGTGTATAGAGTGGACCAGCACTCGTATGATTACTGTGCAGTGTATAGAGTGGGTCAGCACTCGTAATGATTACTGTGCAGTGTATAGAGTGGGCCAGCACTCGTATGATTACTGTGCAGTGTATAGAGTGGGCCAGCACTCGTATGATTACTGTGCAGTGTATAGAGTGGGCCAGCACTCATATGATTACTGTGCAATGTATAGAGTGGGCCAGCACTCATATGATTACTGTGCAATGTATAGAGTGGGCCAGCACTCATATGATTACTGTGCAATGTATAGAGTGGGCCAGCACTCATTGATTACTGTGCAATGTATAGAGTGGGCCAGCACTCATATGATTACTGTGCAATGTATAGAGTGGGCCAGCACTCATATGATTACTGTGCAATTTATAGAGTGGGCCAGCACTCATATGATTACTGTGCAATTTATAGAGTGGGCCAGCACTCACATGATTACTGTGCAGTGTATAGAGTGGGCCAGCACTCACATGATTACTGTGCAGTGTATAGAGTGGGCCAGCATTCACATGATTACTGTGCAGTGTATAGAGTGGGACCAGCACTCACATGATTACTGCGCAGTGTATAGAGTGGGCAGCACTATATGATTACTGTGCAATGCATATGTGGGACAGCACTCATATGATTACTGTGCAATGTATAGAGTGGGACAGCACTCATATGATTACTGTGCAATGTATAGAGTGGGACAGCACTCAATATTACTGATTATAAGTGGCAACTATATATAGTGCAGTAGAGTCAGCACTCACATGATTACTGTGCAATGTATAGAGTGGGCCAGCACTCATATGATTACTGTGCAATGTATAGAGTGGGACAGCACTCATATGATTACTGTGCAATTTATAGAGTGGGACAGCACTCACATGATTACTGTGCAATTTATAGAGTGGGACAGCACTCACATGATTACTGTGCAATGTATAGAGTGGGACAGCACTCACATGATTACTGTGCAATGTATAGAGTGGGACAGAACTCACATGATTACTGTGCAGTGAATAGAGTGGGCTAGCACTCACATGATTACTGTGCAGTGTACAGAGTGGGCCAGCACTACACATGATTACTGTGCAGTTTATAGAGTGGGCTAGCACTCACATGATTACTGTGCAGTGTATAGAGTGGGCTAGCACTCACATGATTACTGTGCAGTGTATAGAGTGGGCTAGCACTCACATGATTACTGTGCAGTGTATAGAGTGGGCTAGCACTCACATGATTACTGTGCAGTGTATAGAGTGGGCCAGCACTCACATGATTACTGTGCAGTGTATAGAGTGGGCCAGCACTCACATGATTACTGTGCAGTGTATAGAGTGGGACAGCACTCACATGATTACTGTGCAGTGTATAGAGTGGGACAGCACTCACATGATTACTGTGCAGTGTATAGAGTGGGCCAGCACTCGTATGATTACTGTGCAGTGTATAGAGTGGGCCAGCACTCGTATGATTACTGTGCAGTGTATAGAGTGGGCCAGCACTCGTATGATTACTGTGCAGTGTATAGAGTGGGCCAGCACTCGTATGATTACTGTGCAGTGTATAGAGTGGGCCAGCACTCACATCATTACTGTGCAGTGTATAGAGTGGGCCAGCACTTGTAACTGACATACACATTTTGTCTGAACCGGCTGGATTAACAAAATACTAATATTTGTACATACCACCGGATGGACTATCACACAAGTTGCTTTTAGAGCGTACGGGCTGGTCCAGCGCACAGTCTGCGCTATATTCTTCCACATATCTCTACTCTGGCCTAGATATATATTTTAATAACAGCCTGGAATACAAACCCTGACCTTCCAGTCACCGACATACCAGACCATATGAGCCTTACATTTAATCCGCATAAGCATAAATGGGGGATTTCTTTAATGATGTAACCCGCCTCGGTGGCGTAGTTGGCTAACGCGCTAGTCGTGTTGAGCTCGACGGCCGAGGACGGGGAGATCGAGGTTCGAATCTCGCTTGGGTGAACTGGGGGTGGTTTTTCCTAAATGGTTTTCCACTCTCCTTCCACGCAAATGCGGGTTCAATTTCCTTTAAATTCAACCCTCCCAATTCCTAATCCATTAGCGTAATAAGTACTTAAGCGTATAACCCGAACGGGTAGTAAGACGTGGTGCTAAATATATATATATATATATATATATAATAATTATTTAATGATGTAGGTTAAATTTGTGAAGTATAAGAGTGATTTACTCTGGGCATTCGTGGCTGGAAGTGTGGAATCTGACAGCAGCAGAAGGTTTTTATTGCAAACATTGAGTGAAAGTGACTAATCTCACTATATCCCTATTCGGAAATAACTATTTTCTAACTAATACTATATTTATCACTAAAAAGTAGACCTCGGTGGCTTGGGGTAAAGTGCTCGCCTCAGGACTCGATGTTCGTGGGTTCAAACCCATCAGGGGTTGATGGATTTTTTATCGAGCATTAAAAATTCGTAACACAACTTCCTTCGAAGGAGAAGTAAAGCCGTCAGTCTCGTGTCAGTTGTGGTATGTAAAAAAAAAAAAACCCTGATGGGCATGTAAAAACACGTTTTCCAGCAAAATTGGTAAGCCCTTTCGTTCTCGCACATAGAAATTCTCGTGTGCTGATATAATAAGTTAAATACCTCGATAAAATAAATAAAAAGTGTTATCATTCGAGTCTAATAATACTTCCCAAAGGATTGCCGTATAATTAGCGTTTTCGTAACTTATTGAAAGAGTAAAATATAATAATAATAATAATAATAATAATAATAAAACTGATTTTTTGTTTGTTGGCTGTGGCAACAAGTTATATTATAGTAGATCTACATGAAATAATAAATTTAAAAAAACATAATAATCACACTTGTATCTTGTGATAACTGGGCACCAAAATAAAAATGTGTTTATAACTTAGAAAAAGAGCCAAACAAAATTTTAGTCTCAAAATATTTTTTTATATATATTTAAACAGCGTAAGGATACAACCGCCCTTATGGTTCGTATGACGTCATCAACCGCTGTTTCGGCTAGTTCGCTTTGATTTAATTAGAGCACGTCGCACTTGAGAAGCTATCGTATGAAAAACATTTTAAGTGAATCCTATACGCCGCCCCAACAAAAAGGTAATATTCAAACGGATATTTATTAAGTTATATGTTGCACTAGTGTAAAAACTGTTAATAATTTAAAAACAAATTGTTTGTGTGAATGTTCTGACTGCCAAAGTAACGACAAATCAACGCATGGCCTTGCAGATCAGATGGTTTGGCGAATGGATATATGATAACTTTTCATAGCTGACTTGGTCAATTGCTAAAGTTGCATGTAGCAGATATCACAAACTCGTAGAAAATAATAATTTGCTACTCATTAATGGCATACTTTTATTTAAATATCTTGAAAAAGGTGTTATTTATAATTAACTTTAATATTGTTTGACATTTTTAGGGATAGGGTCTCCTGACCTCAAGTACCCCTCTTGGCTACGTGACTGCAATTAACCATCGGTCACTTATTATTTACGACTTAATATATATATATATATTTTTCATGATTATAGTGTCGTAAAAAGACACATTTTACTTTTAATTAAATGAAGTTGGCTATTAGTAGGACATTTTTGGGTGTGCAGACCCATCAGGAAACCTTCTTCTACCTTGGCCTGATCGTTTATGAAAAAAGGTGCCTTGCACAAACACATTTCCTAGGATTTGCAAACTCATGGCCCGTGGGCCGTATTGGGTTCGTTGGCCGTATTGGACCGACCCGCTTGTCTACACTATTTTATATTACTATTTGAGCCGCATTCTTAATACACACACACAAAGTTTAATTATAATATGTACATTAGTTTGAATAATATAAAACACTCTTAACTACTTAAATTGTGCTATTTTTTTTATCACATTTAATAGTTTAGAGTGAGAATTTTTATTTCCAGAACTTAATAAATACTGCAATTCGAGTAAACCCACAGAAAAATATAGGAAAATATATGTTTTAAATATTATACGGTCTAGTTTGCCAGTGTTGGGGTAGATCAGGGTTTTAATTCAAGTCGGATGGATTACAGAGGGTGGGTTTACCTGAATGATCTCGGACATTTCCTTCATTCAAGTGTTGTTGCATTTTTTTAATAAATTATATCGTTCTCATCCCTCACCCACTAGGGTGATTAAAATGTGCATTTTCCGGACGGGTAGTAAGACGCAAACACACACAAGTTTAGGATACAACTAAGCTATAGCCCGCAACGCGCCCCAAATTTGTAAATCTATCCTTTCAACACGTTTGAGTTTGATACCATTGTTTTAGTTCATGTTCGTGACGTATATTGTGATGTCATCATTTGACAGTCCGTGACGTGGAGCGTGGGGAATCAAAGAAACAAATCAGTCTGATGTCACTTATTACATCATCATTCATCGTGTTATTACAATATACAGGAAGGAATGTTTGATGACATTCATTTAACTATTTGCTTACTATATCAGTTTTCTTTCTTGTTCAGGTTGTCTCGAGTATTCTCGACTCTTGCTGTGAGAGAAGAGGTCGTCGCTACCGGAAATACGTTATAAATAACACAAACTCTTGTCTTGACAAACTTGCCAAGGAGGATTATTCCAATTTAATGTGTGTTGTGTTAGTTGGTCTTTAAAATGAATTGGTTTGTTTGTAACTGACGATAAGCACATTAGAGACACATATGATTAGCCTGTTAGCTTGTACCTCGGTCTCTACCAGTGCTTTGTATTAGGTCGTCTCGTGAGCTGGTTTCGTGGTCTCTAACTATGCTCTGATTGACTCTTGTAAGTTTATGTCGGAGTCTCTATCTGTACTGTAGACTGTCATGGGAGCGTGTTTCGTGGTCTCTAACTATGCTCTGATTGGCTCTTGTAAGTTTATGGTGGGGTCTCTATCTGTACTGTAGACTGTCATGGGAGCGTGTTTCGTGGTCTCTAACTATGCTCTGATTGGCTCTTGTAAGTTTATGGTGGGGTCTCTATCTGTACTGTAGACTGTCATGGGAGCTGGTTTCGTGATCTCTAACTATGCTCTGATTGGCTCTTGTAAGTTTATGTCGGGGTCTCTATCTGTACTGTAGACTGTCATGGGAGCTTATTTTGTGGTCTCTAACTATGTTCTGATTGTCTCTTGTAAGTTTATGCCGGGGTCTCTCTGTACTGTAGACTGTCATGGTAGCTGGTTTCGTGGTCTCTAACTATGTTCTGATTGGCTCCTGTAAGTTTATGTTAGGGTCTCTATCTGTGCTGTAGACTGTCATGGGAGCTGGTTTCGTGGTCTCTAACTATGCTCTGATTGTCTCTTGTAAGTTTATGGTGGGGTCTCTATCTGTACTGTAGACTGTCATGGGAGCGTGTTTCGTGGTCTCTAACTATGCTCTGATTGTCTCTTGTAAGTTTATGTCGTGGTCTCTATCTGTGCTGTAGACTGTCATGGGAGCTTGTTTCGTGGTCTCTATGCTCTGATTGGCTCTTGTAAGTTTATGTCGTGGTCTCTATCTGTGCTCTAGACTGTCATGGGAGCTTGTTTCGTGGTCTCTATGCTCTGATTGGCTCTTGTAAGTTTATGTCGTGGTCTCTATCTGTGCTCTAGACTGTCATGGGAGCTTGTTTCGTGGTCTCTATGCTCTGATTGGCTGTCTTGTGAGCTTATGTCGCGGTCTCTTCCTGTACTGTGATTTGCTAGGAAGATGAACAGTTGTCAATGGTTGGTTGTTCAATTGACTTATACGTCCAAACCGTAAAACCTGTTTAAACATTCAAATCTATGCTCAGCGTTCAACAGTTCGGATGATTGTTACCAAACACTTTCTCACGATGCTCCGGTAGTTCCCCCACATCTTTGGTGGCACTTCACTTAGTTCTTGTGATATTATATAAGGTGGTGACTGGTGATACGGGGAACGAGAGATAAGGACACTGGTTTTTGAAGTTTTTATATCAAAGCATTTTTTGGTCAAAATAAATTAAATACTGCTTCAGTAGAAACATAGTTTAGTTTTCTTCACATTGTGGACTCAACAATTTTTTAATATCTGTCAAGGATGTCCTGGAATTTAATGAAAACTTTTTCTCTTAATTTAAAACGTTTATATTCTAATACCGAAATGCTCATGTAAGATATTCAACAACTGTTTATACTGAGGCAATGATTGATTATTTAGGCCAAAAAAGGTTTTGCTATAAACATTGCAAATACACTGGCCTTTTCTCTCTTCCCCTACAACCCCACCTTAAGTTGCTCCATTTATGCCATCAGGCTGTCATTTAAGGGTATCTTTGTTACTGACATATTATAGGTTCAGACGGAATATATGTTTGAAGATAGCAAATAAATACTTTTTCATATTTCACAGGGCTAAGTTTAGTTCAAATTTAAATTTCTTTAGATTTAATGTTGTAAGATGCCTGCTCCGTTTTTGAATGGGTCGTTAGAAAAGCCTCTCTGGAAATCTCTCCTGGATTGTGACGACATCATTAAAAAAATCTACCGCTCGTGCGTATTGCTAAGCGCAGTCTGTTAGCTCGACGCCGAGAGGGAGATCGAGTTCGAATTCGTGGTGAACTGGGGGGGGGTAAATGGTTTCACTTCCTCCACGCAATGCGGTTCACTTCTCTAATACCCCCATCTAACATAGCGTATTGTACTTAACGTATAACCCGAGGTAGTAAGCTGTGCTAAATAATATAAAAACTGTTTATTATTAGTTCCTTGAAATAAAGTGTCCGTCTGATTGGACTTGTCGGACTCTGATTAGAAAAGCTTAATTTTAATGCTCCCCAATTGCAATAATTCTACGATGATTTCTGATCAGCTCCGTTGCAGTTACTTTGATTTGCCCTCATAGCTTCTCCTATATTAAACTGATAAATTATGGTAGTAAAATATCTTAACAAGTTAATTTTGTTAGCTCATATTTATCATTTTAATTTTGGCCAAGCACTCGTTTTGAAGTAGTCTTATTTTGTGTCGTTGGATGGGCTCTTCTCCCGTCAAGTCAGGATGGATTGGCTCTTCATCCGTTAACGTTAACTGAAGATTGTTTGATCAACACAAACACACGTGAGTTAGACAAACATCCATAAGTGACGACTGATCATATCTCCTTCTCTGGTCAACTTCCTCTGCTATCCTCATGATTGTCTGAAATAACTACTGCAATACTCGTGAAGAAACTCGGCCAATGGAAATCGAGCCTGGACCCATGATTGTGGTAATGTAGTTTGTCTCAATCCTCACATCTTACACGGCTTCTGTAGCAGTTACTGTCTCAAGGCAGGAGGTTCAAGAAGGGGAAAGGGGGGCTACTTTTCAAACCACCTCAGCGTGGGGCCCAAGTCTCGTGGATCGTATGACGTGAAACACATGCACCAGTTTAAAACTGACAACTCGTGTTTCCGTCAAAATACTGTGAACTCTCACTATGCTGTAAAATTCCTATTTCTGTTTTAATCTCTGATATTTCCAGATCCAAAGCCAATATGAATATACATTGTAAGAAATTCAATTTTAAACTGACAATCTCGTGTTTCCTGTCAAAATACTGTGAACTCTCACTATGCTGAAAATTCCTATTTCTGTTTTAATCTCTGATATTCATATCCAAAGCCAATATGATAAATACATTTAAAATTAAATTTTTTTTTAAAAATTTACTCTCTATCCTTGGTTGATACACATCTGTAAAACTGGGAAAACCTAAACAATTCAGCATATTTAGTGTGATTGGCAAAAGTCAGGGAGAAGTCTGGGAATTTCTAAAAAGAATCGTTGAGATTTACATTTATTTGTTCAATAATTTTATAAACACGAAGTAGAGTGCCACTATTAATTCTATCTTCAATTCATGCAATTTTGCGGAAGAGCATGAATGTACTTGTCTTTAATAATCCAATATCGAATTAAATAGAAAACGGCACCTTAAACTTTTTTTCTTCATAGCCTTGTAAAAAGAGCAAATTTTCGGTCCTAGTAAATCTGGGAAGTCAGGGTACTTCCAAAATTTGCTTCAGCGCTAACTTAAATACTATATTCTACGTTGACTTGTTCATATACGATTTTTACGAACACATTTTATATACAAATAATTCATTATTGAACTCAGTGTAAAGTGTTACATTTAATGAGAATCTAAATATAATAACTTAATAACAGCCCACATTTAATCAGATTCCTTACCATGTGTACGGCTTTAAACTGATAGAAAATTATTTACGACTAAAGCTTACTAAAGTATACTCCATTCACGGTAGGAATTACTCTCTGAAAGGTCTTTTTTCCTACCAATATCCTACTATATAATAGATTTCTGGTAAGTAAAAAGGCCTTTCAGAAAACAATTCCTACGATGAACAGACTTTAGTTTTAACACTAAATTGTGATGCTTGGAAGTCAAATCTCATTCTTACGACATATAAAATTTACTTTATATATTAAATCTGAAAACTAAGAAATATTAAAAAAAAAAAGACACCCCACTTAGATTTGAACATGCAACCTTAGTAGTAAAATAATATAATTAAAAAAAAATAATTATTTAACACGCTCATAACCAACTGTTTACAGCCTATGGCCGGGTCAGTTTAGTAAAATGCCTCCATCTTCCTAATCCTTCCACCATTCTTCCTCCTATAATACAAGGAGCCTGCCTACCCAGTGGGTTCCACTTAGACCCTCAGACTCGATCTTGATCTCACCACCAAGTGGTGTAACCCTGGATTCAAGTAACCTGATGGAGGTTGGGTTGAAACCCAGAGGAAAACAGGTCAGGTGCAGACGAGAGACAGGAGACCGGTCAGGGCCAAAACCAACAAGCTTGGTATACTGGGAGTGTGAGGGTTGGTCATTATCAGCACACGTAGCCTCAGTTAGGGAAGGCTACCTACCTCCAAAAGGTCTACCTGAGGACCTATAAGCGGCAGCCTTGCTACTCAGGTGTAGGCCACGACAGGCTTAGCAAGCCGGTGGCCGAATCAAACAGTAATCAAGAAAATAAAGTAAAATGCTGAATTGGATTTATTTAACATGAGTTTTCTAAATTATATCAGTACATAACATACAAACTCAATTGATTTAAGAAAAACGCAGCGCACACACTCTCCTGACCGTTAATCCATCACTCTCCAACTTCACCCTGATGAAACATTTTTTGGCCATGCCAAGAACTGAACCTGGGTTTTTAGATTAAAAGGCATACAGACGCACTACCGACTGAGCTAAGACGTAAGACTGATTAGTCTCGGCATCAAGGAAAATGAATATGTTAACATAACATATTATGTTCAAAATATAGTCAATTTTTATTTCATAGGTAAAGTTTATCTAGCCCAAAATGTTGATAAATTATGCAAAAGAGCCCAATATAAAAATAAATGAGACCGAGACAGATCAATAGTAACAAACTTGCTCTAGCCCTACCACAAGATAAAGTTCATTGTTGTTGATACAAATAAATATTATTAAATTAACAATGATATACATTTACATTTAAATGATGGTCTACGAAAAAATTAAAACAAGATGACCGAAATATTTTTTTCTCTTTCATCATTCTTGCATTTGAATAGGCCCTACAGCAAATAAGTTTCCGGAGATGTTAAACATTTTATCTTGATGCATTTCCTAATTAACTAGTAATAGTAATAAGACGCTGTGATTAAAAAATATATCACAAACAGACGCGTTAATACACTAAATCGGTTTTTCATATGGCAGGTCATGCACCACCAGGAGCGCTGCAGTCTATTATCGCGCAAATCGTCAAATAGCCCATGTTATCATCTCCCTACTGCATTTGCTTGTATGTTCTATGCTCTTGTCAAAATTCACATGGCCGGTGCGGCGTGTGGTTAAAAGAACGTATAGCTAGAAGTTTTAGGTATCATGCTTTTGTCAAGTCACATGACCTGGCGTTAACCTCAAGGATTTAGAGATATTATAGTCATTTCACGATAAGTTTGTCTCTAATCAAAGGTGTTAAAGGGCTATTTATTCACCTTGAAAATAGGTTTTGTGTGTTGGACGAGTGAAGTCACTTTATTTCACTTAGTGACAATACATTATTACCATGTAAATAGATATTTAAATTTTTTAAAAGACTAGGACAAAGTAATAATGAACAGGTTTATAGTTTTGAAGGACTATGCTCTAAAAACGGGGTTGAAACGGCCAGGCCCTGTAAAACTGGGTGGACCAAAAAGATTCTGGGAAAAGTTAACGAGAAGTCAAGGATATTTTAAAAATTAAAACATTTTCAGATATTTTGGCAATTATTTTCAAAGTGCAAAGTATAGAAGAGAATAAATATACTTAATATCCAATTCATAATATTTTGCTAAAGCACCGTCATGTTGTTTTGAATGATTCTTGTGTCAATAATTTAATAAAAAACTAAAAATAACGACATTTATTATATATAGCTTTTCTGTTATATAAAACTCGAAAAATAATTTTATTGTTTGGAAAACTTGGAAAAGTCAAATTTTAAAACAATCCAAGTTTATTGACCCTGAAAAACTTGAAGAAATTTCCAGCAATTCTGCTGATTTTTACCGTCGAGCAGCCGGGATAGGTTGTTCGGTGGCACCAGCGTTGCACCGGTCACCATTCGAGTGAATAAATGTAATTTAATGCGAGGTTGGTTTGCCCAATATGATCAGATCCACTTCCCACGTGGGCAGGTTCGGGGAGTTGAACTGTGTCAGTCCGTGCCCACGCCGGAAGGGTGTGACCCTCATAGCAGTCATATCGTTTTCTTCTTATATGGCGTCTTCGCTGTGTCTACTACCTAAGCAGTTTTGAATGGGAGATTTTAATACTGCCTGCTTGGATATAAATGTGCTATCCATAGCTTGTGTCCGACCTGCTTGGATATTAAATGTACTATCTATGCCGCTTGGGTTCACTATTTTTAGATATAAATTTTCTGTATGAACTGCTTATGCTCTGCTTGCTTGGATATAAATATTATGTATACATTTCTTATGCTCTGCTTTCTTGGATATAAATATTCTGTATAAACTGCTTATGCCCGGCTTGCTTGGATATAAATATTATGTATACATTTCTTGGGTCCTGCCTTCTAAGATATAAATGTATTTCTAAAGCTTTAGGTGAATCAGGATTTCGGTTCACTGTAATCAAGGTCGCTCAAGTAATTCGCGATTTACTTCTTACCATGAAGATTTCGCCTTCCTACAGTTTTATAAAATAAAACATGACTTTGCAGATAAATAATTTGAAAATATAATTGGTTGAACTTTATTGAACATTTTTTCAATTGACTTGGACTAATTAAAAAAATGACACTTTTAATTAAAAAAATTTAAGTTAGCAGTTAACCCGACAAATTGTACACATTGAAGAGCTTAAATTCTTATTTGGGGAGAGGGGGGCTACTACTCTAATAAATTGTTACTCTTATTTACTTTAAATAGTTAAGGATGAGGAAGGTTGAATTTAGAGAAAATGTAACAGCATTTGCCCAGTGAAAGAGTGGGGGGAAAACATATTTTCAGTAAACCCGGCCTGGATTTGGACCAATGCATCGTGATTGGCAAATTAGGTAAAACGAAACTAATTCCTCTAACTTCTTGCCCACAGCTACGGGTAATATGCTAAACAGTGTTTTTACGGGGATTATTTTGCATCTTTTTGATGTGTTTCAAACATCAATTAATATTAACGGATTGTTTGGCCAAATCGGTTCTAATCTAGAAAATATTCTGTGAACAGGTAACTGCATAGAATATGAGAGTAGAAGACAATGATTTTGATCAGGGCTCAGATGTTTATATCCTAAAAAAAACCGTGAATTATGCATTTAAATAGGCCATTAAATCTAAAAAACAAATCCATTAAATATATATTTTTATACTGAAAATAGATTTATAGCTTTTCCTAATAAATCTTAAATTTATTTAAAAATGTGTGGAATATAAATATAATATATAATATAATATAATTTACGTTGGTCAGTGAATGCATGGGCGCTATTATGATAATGTTCCCGATGTGATAAAAAAGTATCTAAAACACGGGTATATGAGCTGTGCATTTTCACAAATTGTCTAAATTGTCGCCGAGTTTCAATACAAACACACTCTGTGATTTGGACACGCAAGAAAGTTGACTTAGGCTATTTTTCGCCTGGGAACGATGACTAATATACTTGATTTAAACATTGAAAAAACATTTAATCACTCGTCATCATAATTTGGTCAGTACTCACACCTTTTAAATATGGTTTAACTATGCCCTAAAACTGAAAAAATCCTAAATATGCAATTCCATGCTAAGTAAAATCAAAATTTTGGTAATTACGTAAACTCAAAACATGTTCCTATCCTTTTCACCATTAACATTAAGTTAAGAATAAAAATATGACAGGTCAACACATGGGCTTCGGGAGAGTTTAATTTTGGGGGAGTTTCAAAATCGTAAGTTATTGACATGATGTTAAGACCCTTGGCCCTGTCGAGTGCAAGTTTAAAACCTATTTTGTGGGATGGTGAACGGCGTGGCGTGGCTTCACAACCGACCAAAGAACAAAATAACAGATGGATCACGGACAGTAGATGGCGCTAGCTGCTGGACGGTCCTACGGAAATATCAGTTTTTTCAAAAACAAGTGCAATTTTTATAGTAACATCTCCAACACCTCTTCTAAGATAATGTATCAATGTTTATTAGGTGTTACATTTTCTTATTTTGTGTTATGCAGCTGGCAATTTTCTATTAAAAAAATTTCAAAATTCTTGATATTTGATCACTGTTAAAATTATAGAGGAGGTGTGTATATAAAAAAAGTATAACTTAATCAACATGCTTCTATTCTTGAACAAACTGTTTCTGAAAAGAAAATTGCAAAACAATAAAAATTCTTGAAGATAACTGTTTGTTCCCGTGGCTCTGCATTTCCACGCCAAATGAAAAGGATCAATCGCCTTAAGACTTATGATTAAACAATAAGAAATAAGAACTTTGTTATTTTATACATTATGGGTGGGACTTTATTTTTGAAAGAGTTCAAGGGGGGGAGGGACCAAGTAACAAAAAAAGTTATTTAGGGATATTTATCCTCCTATCCCCAGTTATTGTTAGAAAACAGGATGCTCCTATAAACTATTTGTAGTGGTCTTCGTTTGGAAAGTTTTTGAAAATTTAGACTATTTTTAACAGTTATTTAGAATAGTGCGGCTACCTCCTCTCCCCGTGTTTTTTTAAAAATTGGTTACAACTAGAAGATATTTGGAGAAGTCCTCATGGCAAATTTTTGAAAATTTTGATGCTTCTCAAAGCTTCCTTAAGAAGTGATAATAGGATTTTTTAAATATAAATTTGATTCCCGAGAATCTATTCAAAGTGGTTATCACCCGGAATTTTTTTTGAAGTAATCTAGAGTGTTCTTTGTCTATTTTTTTTCTTTCGAAAGTTATATGCCTGTAAAAGCTATTTGAAGTGGTCCTTCCTCGGCCAACTATTTGAAAAGTAAATTCCTTTATAAGTTATTTTAAGTTTGAGACAAAGCAATCTTTAAGCTCCATACTTTGTAAACAACTTTGGAAAAATTCGGGTGCGGGTTTAAACCCCATAACTCCCTCTCCTCCCTACGTTCATGGGTCAACAACATCCTACACATGAGAATCTCTGCACGTATTGAATTCAAAAGTGTAGGCAAATTGTCCGTTTAAAAAACGCAATGAAACCTCCCCCAGTCATAACGTCGTGTTTAATAGTGTAAGCTTTCCTGGGACAGAACAATAACAAGGAAAGGAACATGGTAGGTTTGTGGGCCGCTATTAAATATATATGTAAAACTCGTATAAAGCTAGCGGGGTCAATTTGGAACAAACCACTCGTGTAGGCTTTATAAACTGGAATACTATCGAAATGGTATGATACAGCGCGATATAAATTTCGCCTGCAAAGCGGCTTTCCGCTAAGCTCCTTTTGTGGTGGCCTCGGACCTAGACTAAGTCTGACCCACTGCAGTGTAATTGTGTTACACCCAATACAATAACAACAACGATCTCTAAATCGACTCTGTTTGGAATTAGGTTAATAACGTTGGCCTGAAAATAGATTTCTCACCTAAACGTGACGAGAATAATTTCCCCCCCCTAGTGCTACATTAATTCGCGAAACTAAAATAGTTTTCTTTTTTGTTGGGGTGCGTTTTTAACCGTTTAGGTTATCCGCATATTTGCGCTAGGTAAATTAGTGATGAGGAAATTATAAGTTAGATTATTTAAAGTGAATTAGTTTGACTAGCAGCCAAATATTAAAAATAAAAATAAAGGTGTCTTTCATTCAAACATTACTTTGGTAGGTAGTTAAACCCACTAGGTCTATTTCTCCCTTTGCAATATGTATATATAAACTACATTATACAAATATGGATGCATGCTTACAACACAGCACAGGCACAATAAAACTAGTATAAATGTCTTAATTTGAAAAAATATGACTAAATAATTGTCACGCTATAATTTTTTTTAATCCCCGGTCTTACTATCTGTTCAGGCTATACGCATTTAACCACCCTATTGGGGTAGGGACGAGGAAGGAAGCATTTTGGGGTAATCTACACACATTTGTGTAATATGTTATATGAACCCTTGATTAATGTCTTTCTCATTTGAGTATAATCAGGTTTGCAAGTTGGTACAGTTATGTATAGCGCTCTTCATATTGCATTAATGTGACTGCATGAGGGGTATGCTGCAGGTGTCTGAATATAGGGAGACATGCCAAATTTACTGGAAGACCTATATTTTATACACACGTAAAATTAGAATTGAATATCCAACACTTTTGTCATTTGTCCTAAAGGCTTAGTATACTTTGATTTTTACGTAACTTGTTTCGGTGGCAGCATGGTCTAAAGCGACACTATCGTGTTGGACTAGACTGCCGATGGCAGGCAGATCAGTGCTCGAATCCTGGTCGGATGTACTAAAAGGTTTTTTTCCAAAATTGTTTTTCAGTCTCACTACACGAAATGAGGCTACACTTTCAACCTTCCTTCATCTATAACTCAAGGTGTTTTCACATACCTTCCAGGGTTATTTTACATGCCACAATCGTCATGGGATCGACGGCTTTACTTCCACTCCAAAAGAAACTTTACTAAGGATTTTTATCGCTCAAGAAAAATCTGTCGATCTCTGCTGGGTTTGAACCCATGAACCTCGGGTCTTGAGACGAACACATACCCCAAAGACCACCGAGGTTAACGTTTCTATATTATTGGTATTAAAATGTATCTCATTCCTGGGGAAGTGGCGATCAACCTTCTTCCCCATCACCCCGGTAGATACGGCCATGTTAAAAGCCACTGAAAGCTGATCCAGAGAGTGATGTGGCCGTTATTGATCTGTCGGCAGTGGAGCTTACGGGCCGGGGGTGTTTTCAAAGAATCAAAATGGCACTCGACCTTCCACAGGGACACGTGTATCCTTAAGGAGTGTGTCGGCATAGTTTCTACTCCGTTATTTAGTTTTATCAAACAATACATTATTTGTTCGAACATCTAGAAAACAGGTTTCCACTCACCTGAAGAACTGGGAGCACACGTAATTTTTTTGTTTGAAAAAAAAACCCTGGGAAAATACAAGTAATTTCACACACACAAATAATATTTGGGAATTTGGGACATTTAATTGAAAGGTGGCAGTGTAGGAAATTAGAGAAAAGATCAATATTTTTGGAGCTTTTAATTGCAAAAACATGTTTTTGGACCAAAATGAATCATATTTGGCTCTATTAAAACATAGAGGTTAACTTTCTTCTCAATGTGATATCAGCAGTTCTTGAATATCTGTCATAAGTATTGCGGCATTAAATGACAAACTTTTTTAAATGAAGAGGAAAAGTCATTACATTTCAGGACACCGCAGGACAGTGATTCAAATACTGTTAGTAGCACTATGCGAAGAAAATTAAACTTTTTGTTTCCGTTGGATCAATATTTGATTTATTTTTACAAATTAAAAAAAAAACTGCATTAACACTGATATTTTATATCATCCTCTAAATTCCCACCTTAAACAGTGGAATTTTGCATACAAGATAAAATGGTATAGAAAACCTAGAAACTACAATTACTTTTATATTAAGTGACTAGTATCAACCTTGAAGAGCTATGATCGTGAAGGTTTTTAAAGGTCAACTTTATCCTGAGCTTGCGGTGAATGAGTTGCACTATTCGAATTTTTTTTTATCCACTTGGGAGTTCCATTGGAGGGTTTATTTTTATTTCTATTATAAATACAGATTTTACTAACACATTTTAGTCCCTTAGGCTCTAAAATTATGTTATTTTGCACTGTTTGATTCAATAAGCTTACAGACACGGATAAACTGATTTATTAACTATACGCTAACATGACTTTATAAACTCAAATAGGGTGAACCATTAGATTCAATAAGCCTACAAGCACGGATAAACGGATTTACTAATTATACGCCTACATGACTTTATAAACTCAAATAGGGGGAACTTAGCTGATTTTTCAGGGAACACGCCTACACTAGATGAAGCCTAAATGAAATTAGTATACTCAAAAGGAATATATTATTTACCTGCCTTGGTGGCCGCATAGTTTAAGGTGTCACTCTCGTGTTGGACTAAACTGCCTATAACAGGGAGATCAAAGCTCGAATCCCGGTCGGTTGTACTTAGGGTGGTTTTTCTAATATATAATATATTATAATGCAGTATTATACAAGTATTATGCTAACACCCGTATAAGTGAGCGCGCGGACGAAATACTAAGCTCTTCTAGTCCAGTTTGACAGTGAAGGGGAGGTCAAGTAGGGGTGAAAAAAGTATCGATACTTTACTAATATCGATATTTTCCTTTCGATACTAGTATTTTTTTAATCTATATCATTTTTCTGATACTTTTATTGATATTAGTACTCTCACTTTGGTATGGGATCGGTATCGAAAGAAACTACTTTCTTGTTATCTTAACTCGTGCTTTGATAAATGTTTACTATGGTTAAAGGAGGGTACAAAATAGAATGAGAAAATATATTGCTAATCATATTTAGCTACTAAATAACTTTCCACCAGATACATTTTCATAGACATTTTGAAGTTTGGTACGGTATGGTAAAACCTTTTATAAGATCCATTATACAATACTATCTATCATACCTTCCAAGTTCCAACACATAACATAGACGCGATAGAACTAATTATACTAAAATATGGTTAAGTTATTATATTTTTCAGTGTTTAGATAAATATGAAATTATTATTATTATGCAAAAATTGAAACTAATACTTGATAAAAAATATTTTTCCAGACTAAAGTTTATATACCGATAATTACTGCTATCGATAATTTAAATGAGTACAGTATCGATATTTTACTTTCGATACCACATCCCTAGGGTCAAGGCTTGAATCTTGGCTGGGTGTACTCAGGATGGCTTATACCTCCCTACACGAAAATGTGGGCACATTTTCTTCAAATTCGACCCTTCTCACCCTACCCCACCATTGTGAATACGTGGATAGCCCTAAATGGAATTAAGATGCTGTGCACACACAATCTTCTCCCTACCAAGTAAATTTACCCAGTGTTTTATCAGCCTATCCCAGGTGTATTCCAAATTACCTTTTTAAGTAAAGTCAAATGATCTTTCTAGGGTTCCACACTTTCAGGTATGACAGTTTTTTCTTTACGATCATTCTACCCTGCATTCATATTACAGTATATACCGTCCAGTGCGTTTTAAAGTGATTACTGTGTATATTATATCGTACAACCATTTGATTTTATAAATATGGTGACCAAATTGTTTTTTTAGAAAGAAACAACAAAGATTACTATTTCTTATATATGGTAGTATTCCGTGTGTGTGATTACAAAAAAGGAGAAATTTAAGAGATAAAATAGTAGAGGGAAAAGAAATTTTTTTAATTATTATTAGCACCGCGTCTTACTACCCGTTCGGGTTATACGCACTTACGCTAATGTGAAATGGTAGGGTGATTGTGAGATGAAATGGAGGACCTACAGCTTAACGTGGAATCCGAACCACGATGGAGGCCTGGCATTCCTCACATTCACAAGTTGTGATTAATACACGTCTTGTCAGAGGTGAAGGAAGGGTTTGGCAATCAGATAAAAATGTGTGCCGGATCGAAAAAAAAATAATTAAAACAAAAAACTATTTATTAAAACTCACTTTTAACTGCTTCTCGAGTTACATAATGTCAAATAATACCTAAAATAACATTAGTTTTATCGTCAATTTCAGGAATAAATATCATGGTTGAGAAAAATTATAGAAAACACACACATTTTTTCAAAATTGTTTTTCACATTTTCCAACTTTCATTATCGATTATACTCCTAAAACACAACCACTACTCAAGGGTGATGTTCTTGCGCTGTATTGCTCAATTCGACATATTGTTTTCTCTAACTACAAAAGTACTTTTTGAAAGTACTTGGTTAGAAACCAGTATAGGTGTAATACTACTACCGCCAGTTCTGCAGGACAACAGGACATCAGACCAGCAAACAGTACTTATGGTCACACTACTTAGACACTCTTTTCTCCAAGGTGTCTACCATCCGGGAAATCAGGAAAACGGGAATTAACCTGGAATTTGAAGTGATTGGGAAACAACGGGATAAGTCGGAATTTGGTAAATTACAATAAAAATCTGGAAAAATGTGTTTTACTCAAAATATGAAATACAATAGCCTAATCATTAAATCAGTAAATTATAATGTGATTCAAACTGTAATTGTTTGTTTGTAGTTGTGAAATAATTTTTAATTACTAGTAAACATGTTAGTACAAATTAAAAAAACACATGTTTATTAAAATTTTAAAACTTATTATTATTCATAAAAAGATCAATAGAAAACTAGGAGGGGTGTGGGGGAATTAGAATGTGACATACTTTTTTAGTCAGGAATTTTAGGAATTGATCAGGGAAAAGGTCGGGGATTTCATTGGTCAAGTTGAGTAGACACCGTGTTCTGCTACCAGGAAGGTCTTGCCTTCCACACCTTATCTATATTGGCGTCCTAGCCAATCGCTGCTCAATAGTTTAGACTAACAATTACGTTAGCGTTTACCCTTAACACACAAGTTAGACTAATACATATTCATACGAATTGGCTGTTCATGGTCTCGTAATAAACTTGATTGCTGATGACGGGGAATCCCAGTAAGGTGTACTGAAGTTGGTTTCTACTTTATAGTTTGTCACTCTCTCTCCAGGCGAGTGCGGGTCTACGATCTTTATAAATCATATCTTCCTCGTCCTCCCAGAATTAGTGTAAACATTCAGACAGTTCCGTAACCGGGCTGATGTTTCTGTAGTTTTATTTCAAGCACCGAGTCTTGCTTCCTGTTCAGGTTATGTAAATATGTACTAGCCGCGCTAATGAGTTAGGGTTGAGGAAGGTTGATTTTAGAGAAAGTGTACCAGCACTTGCGTGGAGAGAGTAAAACCACCTGATTGGGCCTCTAATCCTGATATCCCTGTCGTCGGCAGTTTAGTCCAACACGAGAATGACGTCTTAGAGAATGCGGCCACCAAAACAGGTCTGTACTTGATTATTCATTACCTAATTCAATAAAAGTTAAATAGTATTGTGGGTACGACCAACTTTCATGGCGATTATTAGAACAATCAAGTAGCTATCATTTGAGTAATTTTGTAGAAGCGTAGGTTATATATTTCAGTGGTGTTAGTACAAATACATGCGCATAAGAGATACTAGTATAGTATTACTGAGCCAGAGGACAGTTCTCTCTCTATAAACACTTGATAATAAAATGACTCTATTTATTAATCACTATTTATAGGATAGATTAAATAATATAATTCTTGTGAGCCAAATTTATACCCATAAATTGTAACAAGACACCTTTATTTACTCTCAACATTTAATATTAAATCAGGGTGTATGGTTGATTGTGTCGTAAAACTTGAGTTAGTGCAGGTAATCTTCCTCTTCTTAAAATGATACACAATTGGAGTTGGCAGCAGTTTGAAAAAAATATATTACAATTCTGCACATCTCATAAATGTAGGGAAACGTTATTGTATAATTTTAGTACGTTTAAGGGCTACTAAATTATGATTCCTTTACAACTATAAAATAAACTGACAGTTAACAAATTGAAGGTGGTAGAAGGAAAACATTTCAAGTGTTGATAAAAGTGTGTCTGTTGACACAAGTAGAATATTATTTGACTTTAAAACTTGTTAACTTTTTATAGCATAGTAAATATAAACTCTACAATACAGAGCCAGACCATTCAGTTAAAAGTGTCTCGATTTGTCATATGAAGATCGCGTGGGGGAAGTTTGGGAACCTTACAACGTCGTTTCATCTTAGAATTTACAATTTTTTACGATGGAATTGTTTGCATGGGCAAAAGACATAAGTTTAAGATTTTTATAATTGCCTAAGAGAAGGACCTTCCCCTGTCAAGTAAGTGGAGCTGCTCTCTTAAGGCAAGTGCGACAGTAGGGTTGTTGGGACGTGACAGGGTTTCTTCAACAGCCACCCCTTAACCCTCAGGCAGTGCACCATATTTTAGTGTGGAGTTGTTAAGCGAGTACCTATTCTACAAACTTCCACCAGAGTTTCGCTTTAAAATGGTGGATCTTGGTTGTCAACATCTTAAATAATTTTGGTACACATTTTGAGCCTTCTTGATATTTACGGCTATTTCCTGGGTAATTGTCATAGGTAGAAAGCTAACCCTTTGATTGAATTCATTCCGCTTCCAAAAAAATAGATGAAGAGTAGCTTTGACAGTTGACGTATCCAGTTCTTTGCATACATGGCTTCCCACTTGACGTAATAACGTCGTGAGGACTTGAGTCTATTCTACGTCGGCCCAGCCCGGACGTCGTGTTTGTATGGCGAGGCTAGTCTCCACCAAAGTTTGCAAAGACTCCGGTATCTAAAAGTCGTGGCTGACATATCTCGGGAGTCCGTTTCCTCCAACTGTCCTTTTCGTGGTCGCAGTTGTGTTGGCAGGTGTCTAGATTGGTGGGTGACTGCTTCTTCCAACCCTTACATCCCGCGTTGTGACGTCAGAGTCCTTGTCAGCTCGTGAACTTCTGTATTCCAGGTCAAGTTTCTACGCCTTGTCATACATACACTTGCAATATACTGGATTGTCGGTGTCAGGGAGGTTGGGGCTCAAATTAGACATGTGAGACGGAAAATTTTCAATTATTATTTCTGTAAAATGATTTCAACTGATTAAATGGAACTTTAAAGTAATTGATATATATTTTATATCCCAAATGTCAATGTTTACACTTAAGATTAATTTCTCCTAAGCAGACTTCTGTGCTGGGGGTCCGGGGTTCAATCCTAGGTCCCGGCACAGATTTATATTATAGCTAAACCCTTCCTTCAACTCTAACAAGACGTGTATTAATCACAACTTGTGAATGTGAGGAATGCCAGGCTTCCACCGTGGTTCGGATCCCACGTTAAACTGTAGGTCCTCCATCTCACAATCACCCTACCATTACACATTAGCGTAAGTGCGTGTAACCCGAACGGGAAGTAAGACGCGGTGCTAAAAAAAAAAGTATTAAAGAAACAAATGAACGCGAGCCTTTGTAGACCCGTTATGTTCATAAATCATACTTCAATTTTTTATTGTAAATAAGTTAACTAAAATAATTTTAAGGTTGGCCCGACATTTGTCTCCCCCCCCCCCCCCCTATTCTCCGTGCTTCCTAACTACCCCTCCGTCTTCCCCAGCCCCTCTCCTCCTTCTTATAACCCACTCGTCTCTTAACACACTATATTTTGAAGTATAATAGGTTCTAGGTGCTACCTTTACAGTTTAACCCTCCACCGCAAGCCACCACTGCGGAACATTTTCCTATTCAAAATTTACATCTCTAGCTCAAATCCCGGCCGTGTGTACTGAGTGGGTACCCATTCATCCTTTATGTAAATGCTGGCACATTTAATTTTGAAATTAGTAGCCCCTGTGTACAAACTGGGAACCTTGAAATTGGAATTTAAAATTTTTGATTAATTTTTTTTTAAATTTACTAAAAACTGGGTCGGAAGAAAAAAATAAAGATAATTTTTTCTTCTATTTGAAGCAAAGAAAATGCGTTGGTGTGGTCTGCCCCGGGCAACGCCGGGTACTTCTGCTAGTTATGTATATGTAAATTCCATTCACGGTAGGAATTACTCTTTGAAAGGTCTTTTTTCCTACCAATATCCTACTATATAATAGATTTCTAGTAGGGAAAAAGGCCTTTCAGAAAACAATTCCTACGGTGAACAGACTTTACACTTAGTTTACCCTGAATGGTATATATTATGGCCTTATCTAATTAGTCATACGATAGTTAAACAATGAAACTTAATCTTGCTACATTTAGGGTAAACTAAAGATACAGTAGCCCCATGGCTTCTTTGGTGCTGACTGACAGCTCACAGCTGACAGCTGACGGCTTTGGAAAGTTACCAGACCAAATTATGTATCCCTATGCTGAACCATATGATCTGCAAAAACATGTGTTTATCAGCTGTCACTTCTGACAGTCAAAATTTAGGTATATACCTAAATGTACATTATATAAAGATCGATAAGTTATGTAATGGCACGGTGTTTTAGCTATCATATGTGGTTGTGTCGCTCTCCAATAATTTTTTATGGGTTTACACTTTTTTGGACTAACCTATATCTAAAGTTTTCTCAAAGGGTGATTTATTTTCAACCATTAGTTTTATAGTAGGATTCTGATTTTATAAGCATAGACAAATGATAAATGCTACTTTTAATCGCCAAGCGTGTAAATGTTATTTTTTCAAAAATTTCGGGTCCCCTCGTCTTGATTAATTAGGACTTAACGACACAATATGGTGAACAACGATGCTCAAGAGAAGACAAAGCTGGGGTGGTATATTTAATTTACTTTGGTTGATTTAAAAAAAATAATAGTATGCCTTATTAAAAAAATATTAGTCACTTGTTTTGAAATTAAAATCTAGTTACAACCCTTATCCATATCATTAAGTTTAATCCAAGAAGTAATATGTACACTTTGTTTATCCTCAAAAGTAGCAAGCAGTCTTCCTAGACGTATTAAACTATCAACATATCGTATAAGCTAAACCATAGTAGAAACGTGCAAGGAATGCTTGCTACCTTTCACTGTAAATTGAGTATACATCTTGACCGGTGTACTTTAAAATTATTTTTTGTTTAAATTGTGAGAGTCAAGCATTACTTAAATCTTCCCAAAATTATTGACGCCCTTGCGCATTTAACATGGCCTGCAATAACTTATATTAATATTCTGACGGATTACCAGGAAAATAACATTGAACTCTGCCAAAAGAAATTAATATTAAATTAGGACCTTTAATTATACATTATACAATTTTAGTCTAGTTTTAAAGTTTTATTTTTATAACCTGAGAAGAGGGTTTTAATAATTTTCAATTTCCTTTATTATAGTGCTGAACAACAGTCGTATGACCTTTAACAGGCCAGCACTGAAAAGTACACAAGTACCTTACAAATACATATCGTATAGTGAAGTGAGAAAATAGGATAGACAATCATAGCTAAATAATTATTATATACTGATGAATAGTGGTTATTATTATTATTATTAATAATAACTAACACAAATAATTTAACTTACAACCGGCTTCGGTGGCTGCGTGGTCTAAAGCGCTAATCTCGCAGTAGATAAACTGCCGATAACGGGGAGATCAAGGTTTGAATCGCTGTAGAATGTACTGAGGTTAGTTTTCCACTCTCCCTTCACGCAAATGCGGGTACACTTCAACAATATAAAACCTTCTAAATCCATAAAACTGTTAGCATAATTAGTACATAAGCTACAACGCGAATGGGTAGTAAGGCGCGGTGCTAAATATAAACTTACAAGTTGAATGATTAGAAAAGGTTCATGGTGTCTTACTGCCCCAACGAGCTGTCCCCATATTATGTCTGATGGAATTGTGTGGCGGGAAAGTGAAAAACAACTTAAATGAACCTACTCTTGAGCTCTTAATACACCAGGTTGGGATTCGAACCCTGACCTTTCTGTCACCGTCAAACCAAATGAGACGAGCTTGAAGTTTATTCCTTCTTTCCCAGGACTCGAGCACACTACAAATAATATCGTTAATTTTCCACTTTAACCTACGTCCTCGTTTACACTTAAAATCATAACTTAAGAATTCGCCTTTCTTTGTAATTGCCGGTTTACTCTGTAATGTGAAAACATTAATACGAAGATTCGCTACCGAACAAGCCGCCATTGTTTTAAACCAAGAAGGACAAATAGAAGGTTGTCTTTCTCTTCCAAACTTTTGAGTTTACGTCCCGGGAAAACAATAACCTCCCAAGTTTGCAAATTCTCAGAAGTTGGTTCTTCCTTCATGGAGCTATCTTCAGGAATGTGGGGTCTCCTTGAACAATGGGCCCTCCGGAGTCAATCATTTATAGTCAATAATTTAAACAAAAAGGCTATATTTAAAAATATCGTTGCCAAATATTGGCTTTTGGTAACCAAACTTTTGATGTGTTTAGCTGCAATATGTATTTTTTGTTAAAGGGCGCCGCCTTCTTAGTTAAATATCCTCATTCTGCGACGTTTCTTATGGGAATAGTAGTTATGAAGCTTCAAAACTACTAAAAAATTATCACTCGCCTTAAAAATTTTTTGTGGTGACCCTATTTAAAAATGGACTTTTATATACTTGAGGGAGATATGATGATTCTTACCATTTAAGTTACTTTAATCTCAGAACCGCGACATTTCGTGGGGAAACTTAATTTGAAAATGAGCTAATTTCACCTTTTAAAGATTTTTTTTCAAACAAACAACCAAACTTAAAATTCTAGGTGTTGAATAATTTAGGAACAGCTTTAACCTCATTTTGTACGTTAACCAAATTTTGAAATAACAAATTACTTCTTAGGCATCTCTGTCTTTCTGAACGTCGGAAATGTGTCTCAGCGCGCCTTTAGTCTGCCTCTTAGTAGTGGTGATGACCGAATAACGCTTAGCCCCTGTTCATTTTAAATAAAAATGATTGTTTAGGGATATAACACGTGGACTAAAGCATCAATTCTGTCGTCTGGTTGGCCAGCTCGAACTACGGCCAGTTGTACTCGATAGTTTTTCCGAAATGGTTTTTTACTTCTCCCACACCCCACATAAACGCGGGTAGATTTCCTCTGAATTCTACCTTTCTCATTCCTATCTCCCTTCGCCTAAAAATCAATAGTTGTCAAATTTGCTAACGATGGATTGTACTTAAGGTCGTAGACCAATGCACTATTTTATACGTATACATTAACCCCCTTAGGGGAGGTCCATCGAATCCCAGGGGGTCTGGAAATCCCCGATCCCCCACTTTCTACACTCTAAAATTGTCCAAATTCCATGACAGTTTCACATTTTGATGGTCAAATAACTAATCTAGCTTTATTCACTCTAAGAAAATACCCATTTCACATCCAGAAAATCTTTGCCCAGGATGCAACATGCAATGCTGAGTTTCAAAATATTCTTATTGCATTTACATTTTACATTTGGTGCTCAAGTACATTTTGGGACAAACCAACTTTAGTATTTTCTTAAATGATATTGTTAAAATAAATCTACAATTCCATTAAAAACTTGGTTTGGCTAAAAAGTTATCTTTTTAAGTTACTATCAAGTTCCTGCTAACCACCTTTTTATGACTTGAGTTTAGACGTTATAATATAGAGTAGATTGATTACCTTCCTACTCTTCTAGTTAAATTTATCATTATAATTAACTTTGTGGTCAAATTTATACAGACCCTTTTATAAATCATCAATGAATTGATGGTAATTGTATAGTTTACAATTTGACACATTTATTCCGAGAATGCAGGTAATTATAGAATTTCTATGAACGTAGTACATCTATCACAATTTATATTGACGTATAGTTACCACGTAATTTACTCCCGTATCTTTGGAATATAGTAAGAACACAGACATCGACATCAGGCATTTTATAGTTTAAAAAGCAACTAAATCTACTTTCATTACCAAACGTGGGCTATATGTCAGTGTTTGAATTCTGGCTGTGTGTATGCGGGTGTTTTTCCTACATTGTATCCCCCACTTTTCTTCGTCCCTACACCTCTTATCATAATTAAATGCACGTAGCCTGGATGGGTAGTAAGATGCAGTAGGAAAAAATCTCGTTGGTATTGATTACTTACTCTTTGGCATTAGAACTCGAAAGTTCATCTTGAGCTAGTTCTATCCAGTTCACCTCACCACACCCTATATCTTTCAGCTCCGTTCTAATACTATCCTCCCATCTGCGTCAAGGTCTTTTCAATAGTTTCTTCCCATTGGGTCTACCAGTCAATACTCTGTACACGGTTATAGAATCTCCCATTCGCGCTGCATGACCTGCCCACCGTAACCTACGAGACTTGACTATCCCAACAATGTATTGTGATGAGTACAGGATGTCACTATGTATCCTCCTTCACTATTCAGTATCTTCATCCCTTCTTGGACCAAATATCTTCCAAAGCACCTTATTTTTGTCATGTAAGGTGAGATATCACTTTTCACACCCAAATAGAACAACTGGTAAAACTACGGCTTTGTATATTCCCGTGATTTCACCTTAGCAACGACGAACTTTGAAAGTCACTATACTGACAGCAAATATGCCTCTATATTATATTATTACTACTATTATTATTATTTATTATTGCAAACAGCACACGGCTGTGTGTGGTAGGAGTACAATCTGACTTCTAGGAGGGACACTCATTAAGGATCGGCGAGAAAATCTATTTATACCTTTGTTCATGGTAGGAAGGAACGTCTGAAAGGTCTTTTTTCCTACAAAAACCCAAAATATAATTATGACCGGGGAAAAAAGCCTTTCAGATCATCCTTCTTACCATGAAGAGGGTTTAGTCTTTGAACCCACGAAAAATCGTCTAAGTTAATTTTCGTGTTTGGCCGTCGAAAAGTTAACACGTTTAGTGATGTCTATACCAATTTACAGCTCAAAACATTTTTTGTTAGATACTTTAATCACATTGAAAATCCTGTCAAAGCGTCCATTCATTTACCGATTTATATATATGAAGCAAACTGGTATATATTCATAGTTATAAAATAATACAAACATGACAATTTTTTTGAAACTACTTTAATAGTTTTATTTTTCAATACTAAGATATTTCGTTTATCTCTTATAATATACAGAAAATTCACTGTTTAGTTTGCTAAAGTAAGACAACTTGTATCTCCTTTGCGGATGTGTTTGTGCTTGAATATCCACATAAACTAGAACCTGCGCAACAATCAAATTACGCACTAGTTTTCATGATTGCTACTCGTTTTGCCAACATTCGCCATGATGGTTGGTCGTTCACACTATAATACTAAACATTTTTTGAGATAGCTACTTATTCATGTACGAAAACATTGCCCTTGTGTTCGGGGCATTATAGTGCATGGATATAATCTTTTATATTAAACTTCAATAAATTAATGTTTACGTCAAATATTAAATACATGTATGTTTTAATTTACAAGCAAAAAGTGGAATATCTAAATAAATAATGGGACAGATGAATGCACCATTGAATTTATGTTACACTTTATGGGCCGTAAAAGCATGTTATGTTGACTTATATTTACTCTATGGCAAATTTTCTCTGCAGATATTTGTAGTTGCTAGTAATGTGAGGAAAACAGATTTCGATGTTTTTAAGTTTTTGTGATCGTTAACAACATAAAAACCTCAATCAATGACACGCTTACCAAGTCGTTAACCTTGTCTGTTCTTGTTTTTAAATGATGGTTAGGTTGAAGTTCAAATCCCGGTAAGGTTTATTGAGGATTATTTTTCCTAAATGGTCCCCCATTCTCCGTATATGCAAATGTAGATACATCTCAAAATTATACCTTCCTCATCCCTACCACATAATTATAGATGTGCAGATAGCCCGGACAGGTGGTAAGATGCTGTGCAAACAAAAATATCGTGACATTGATTTTTTTTTTAAACCCTATCGAACTACCCGTTTGGTATGTGCTCATTTTAATCTTGCTAATGGGATATGGATGAGAAAATTAGAATTTTTAGGAAATTTAATCTCATTTTGGTAAAGGGAGGTCGAGAAACCATAGAGATAAAAAAAAACCATAAATACACCCGGTTGGGATTCGAACCCCCGATATTTGAGTCATTAGCATACAGTATTTGAGAACTTGTTGTTTTAGTCCGAGTGCCCACTGATGCGTATGTAATATGAAACTAGCTCGATTTTTTCCCCTCCGCATAATATTGCTGTGCAAAACTAGCTCCATGCACTACTGATATACTCCGGAACGAGAGCGCAGTCTCGCCGCGTGGTGGTGTTGAAAGGTTGAATAATGAGTGGGTGGGTTAATTAAGTGGCGATGTTTTTCACTACCTTGCTCTGTGGGTGCTGCGTAGGGTGCAAGGGGTCTGGCCCGTTATATCTCACCCTCGAGTCCAGACCACATTATTGACGTTTGCTCTCCTCTCGGCTCTGACCTAGTGCTCCTAGGGCGCTACAGTGGCGACTCTCCAACTACACACTTACCTAGTGCTCCTAGCGCGTTACAGTGGCGACTCTCCAACTGCACACTTACCTAGTGCTCCTAGCGTGTTATAGTGGCGACTCTCCAACTACACACTTACCTAGTGCTAGCGCGTTACAGTGGCGACTCTCCAACTGCACACTTACCTAGTACTCCTAGCGCGTTACAGTGGCGACTCTCCAACTGCACACTTACCTAGTGCTCCTAGCGCGTTACAGTGGCGACTCTCAAACTACACACTTACCTAGTGCTCCTAGCGTGCTACAGTGGCGACTCTCCAACTACACACTTACCTAGTGCTCCTAGCGCGTTACAGTGGCGACTCTCCAACTACACACTTACCTAGTGCTCCTAGCGTGTTATAGTGGCGACTCTCCAACTACACACTTACCTAGTGCTAGCGCGTTACAGTGGCGACTCTCAAACTACACACTTACCTAGTGCTCCTAGCGTGCTACAGTGGCGACTCTCCAACTACACACTTACCTAGTGCTCCTAGCGCGTTACAGTGGCGACTCTCCAACTACACACTTACCTAGTGCTCCTAGCGCGTTACAGTGGCGACTCTCAAACTACACACTTACCTAGTGCTCCTAGCGTGCTACAGTGGCGACTCTCCAACTACACACTTACCTAGTGCTCCTAGCGCGTTACAGTGGCGACTCTCCAACTACACACTTACCTAGTGCTCCTAGCGCGTTACAGTGGCGACTCTCAAACTACACACTTACCTAGTGCTCCTAGGGCGCTACAGTGGCGACTCTCCAACTACACACTTACCTAGTGCTCCTAGCGCGTTACAGTGGCGACTCTCCAACTGCACACTTACCTAGTGCTCCTAGCGTGTTATAGTGGCGACTCTCCAACTACACACTTACCTAGTGCTAGCGCGTTACAGTGGCGACTCTCCAACTGCACACTTACCTAGTACTCCTAGCGCGTTACAGTGGCGACTCTCCAACTGCACACTTACCTAGTGCTCCTAGCGCGTTACAGTGGCGACTCTCAAACTACACACTTACCTAGTGCTCCTAGCGTGCTACAGTGGCGACTCTCCAACTACACACTTACCTAGTGCTCCTAGCGTGTTACAGTGGCGACTCTCCAACTGCACACTTACCTAGTACTCCTAGCGCGTTACAGTGGCGACTCTCCAACTGCACACTTACCTAGTGCTCCTAGCGCGTTACAGTGGCGACTCTCCAACTGCACACTTACCTAGTGCTCCTAGCGCGTTACAGTGGCGACTCTCCAACTGCACACCTACCTAGTGCTCCTAGCGCGTTACAGTGGCGACTCTCCAACTACACACTTACCTAGTGCTCCTAGCGTGTTACAGTGGCGACTCTCCAACTGCACACTTACCTAGTACTCCTAGCGCGTTACAGTGGCGACTCTCCAACTGCACACTTACCTAGTACTCCTAGCGCGTTACAGTGGCGACTCTCCAACTGCACACTTACCTAGTACTCCTAGCGTGTTACAGTGGCGACTCTCCAACTGCACACTTACCTAGTACTCCTAGCGCGTTACAGTGGCGACTCTCCAACTGCACACTTACCTAGTGCTCCTAGCGCGTTACAGTGGCGACTCTCCAACTACACACCTACCTAGTACTCCTAGCGCGTTACAGTGGCGACTCTCCAACTACACACTTACCTAGTGCTCCTAGCGTGTTACAGTGGCGACTCTCCAACTGCACACTTACCTAGTACTCCTAGCGCGTTACAGTGGCGACTCTCCAACTACACACTTAAGTAGTGCTCCTAGCGCGTTACAGTGGTGGTGACTCTCCAACTACACACCTACCTAGTACTCCTAGCGCGTTACAGTGGCGACTCTCCAACTTCACACTTACCTAGTGCTCCTAGCGTGTTACAGTGGCGACTCTCCAACTGCACACTTACCTAGTGCTCCTAGCGCGCTACAGTGGCGACTCTCCAACTACACACCTACCTAGTACTCCTAGCGCGTTACAGTGGCGACTCTCCAACTGCACACTTACCTAGTGCTCCTAGCGTGTTACAGTGGCGACTCTCCAACTATTCATTGATCTAGTATAAATATAAATATAGATAGATAAAACTGAAACAAAATCAGAGACGGCTAATTTTTCCCTTTATTTATGCAACACATTATTTTGTTTGATCTGTTTGAAATGTTGATAAAATGCGGGAAAGGCTATCTTAGCCACACAAACCGGTGCCACGGTAGGCGGATCCGCGCCTGATCACCGGGTTATTTGGACAATTCTTATCAATTAGTATTGCCAGGGGATATTACAACTGATTAAGAAGAAATCATCAGCCCGTGTTCTTTCCTGCATTTCAACATCTCTGGTTGGGTCATTCATCGGCGTTGCCGACCTTGGGAGTAAACCCATTCGTCGGTGTATTTGACCTTGTCACGTTTAACGTGTTTTCTTGTCCGTGAAGCGTGTCTCCGTGATGTTGTTTATAGTCTATGACAGACAAGTTGAGACATTGTCTGTCCACTGTCGGTCAAATGAACGATGTATTATGTAAACATGCACTGCTTGATCTGTTGCTGGGTTTTTATATTGTCTTACTACACACCAGGGCTACCAAGGAAAACCAAGGGAATAACTCAAAACTAATAAAAATACTGTAATATTTTGAACTTATTTTAAATATAAGAGGTGACCTTGTGGTCTAGAGGTAAGGTGTCAGACTTCTGTGCTTAGGGTCCAGGGTTCAATCCTCGGTTCCGGCACAGATTTATCTGATTACCAAACCCTTCCTTCACCTCTGACGAGACGTGTATTAATCACAACTTGTGAATGTGAGGAATGCCATGCCTCCACCGTGGTTCGGATTCCACGTTAAACTGTAGGTCCTCCATTTTCATCTCACAATCACCCTGCCGTTGCACATTAGCGTAAGTGCGTATAACCCGAATGGGTAGTAAGACGCGGTGCTAATAATAATAATAATAATTTAAATATTAGGCCTTTCTATTAGAGGGAAAGCGAATTAAATGAATGTGGTGAATCGAAAACATGTCTTATTCTCGAAATTATGGTGTTTTTATTCGACCGCCGAGGACGGGGAGATCGAGGTTCGAATCTCGGTCGGGTGAACTGGGGGTGGTTTTTCCTAAATGGTTTTCCACTCTCCCTCCACGCAAATGCGGGTTCACTTCCTCTAAATTCAACCCTCCCAATTTCTAATCCATTAGCGTAATTAGTACTTAAGCGTATAACCCGAACGGGTAGTAAGACGCGGTGCTAAATATTATGGTGTTTTTATCTTCTAGAAGGGGACTAAACTATCTCAGAAACACAATATTAATGTATTTTAATGCACTTCATCATACCACTTAATTTGGTTTACTGTTTTTATTTTACATTTTTGTTTTAAAATCTGAGAGAAAAAAAACCTTTGCATACCCATGGTAATTGTGTTTTTTTTTACTACTAACTGTAATTAATCGTGTTTACGCTCGATAACAAAAAGGGGTGCTAATTTATCTGGAAGTTCTACACTTCGCAACGCCACTTGCCTTATTTTTCAGTCTCTCACACAACCTATACAAATACATAAACAAACCTAGTAGGCTAACTTATGAAATGGATATAACTGCTTTAGTGTGGTTTTGATAGGAAGAACAGTATATGGTAGTTACTAAAACAATTTTAATATATTCATAGGCCTACATTAAGTCAAGTTACTTTTGTTAGATATTATCAATACTTACAAAATATCAATAATAATTAATACAATAAAATCTTATCAAGGTTGACTGCAAAGATGTATGTTTGTATTTTCTAAACAGTTCTTTCAACAAAAATCAGGGTATAACATCTAGTGTGACCATTCACTGACTAGTCAAACGTTCACCATAGGATTGCCACTCGTCCCGTTTTTTTACAGAATCATTCCGTATTCCACGTTGTTGGCCCAGACATCAAAGTTGGGGACGAAAAAAGAACCAACGTATTTAAATAACGATAATTTAACACAATCTAACACAATTTATCGCAATAAGATTATATTCTTATTAACTCAAAGATACTCATATGCCATATCCTTTCCACACCATTGCTCCTTCTCCTTGAAGTATTCAGTTGCGTTAGGATGACTTTGTATTTCTAAATGGAAGTTTAATTAACATGGTGGCTACAGACAGGGAAAACAGGGAAAACCTGGAAAAGTCAGGGAATTTTTGGATGACAGGGAAAACAGGGAAATGTCAGGGAATTTAACTAAAAATAAGGAAAAGTTGGGGAATTAAAAATATGTCTAAAAATCCCATTAATTTCGAAACTAAACACTAAAAAGTTAATAATACCTAAATAAAATAACATTTTCATTTTTAAAATAACTGATAAAACTGTTTATGTTTAGTAGATACAAACTTTTTTTAAATATGTGATCAATAATAAATAAAACAAGCCATCATCCACCATTAAAACTGGAAAAAAGTAGTCAGGGAAAATTGAAAAATATTGCCTGTAAAACCTGTAAAAGTCAGGGAATTTCGTAAAATATGTTTTGTAGCCACCCTGAATTAATTATTTTTCAATCTAAGTTGTCTAGGAAAATAGGAATCCCTACTGAAATGTCTGGAAAACAAAGTGAATTATGTACTAATTTAAACTACTTTAATGGAGTATTGATAAACAAGAGAGATTTAAGAGGAAATGTACATACTACTGTGTGAAGGAATAACACACTCAGTACACCCTGCTGGGATTCAAACCCCGCTCCTAGTAACTGGTAAATTAGACTATACTAGCCTCTGTCTGCATGCCCATCAGTTTCTGTGCAGAGCTGGACCAGTTTCTGCGCAGAGCCGGACCAGTTTCTGCGCAGAGCCGGACCAGTTTCTGCGCAGAGCCGGACCAGTTTCTGCGCAGAGCCGGACCAGTTTCTGCGCAGAGCCGGACCAGTTTCTGCGCAGAGCCGGACCAGTTTCTGCGCAGAGCCGGACCAGTTTCTGCGCAGAGCCGGACCAGTTTCTGCGCAGAGCCGGACCAGTTTCTGTGCAGAGCTGGACCAGTTTCTGCGCAGAGCCGGGACACTTGGCCTGAGATGGAGACGAGAGGACTGTCTCCATCCTTTGCTCCTGTTCTCACAATTAACTATTTACTCCTTTTATTTGCACGCGAATTTTAGCTACTTGTATTAATATAACAGTATCGTATTAACGAGGGTGAGGGGGACAGGAATATTCCAAAATAACTCGTATAAAATTTGGGTTGTGAATAGTTAAAAAGTGCATCACCCGAATTGGCTGTAAGGTGCAAAAACAAACCCGTTAAAACACCTGGTGTTGGTTGCACAAACAATAATCGGTGACTTGATGAGAAAAGCAATCAGTGTTTCGAACCTAATTTTCAGTTGTACCAGTAACAATTAGAAACCCGCTTTGGTTGCCGTATGGTCTATGGAGTCACTCTAACAATAGACTGCTGATGGCGGGGAGATCGAGGTTAGAATCTAGGTAGGTGTACTAGGGGTGTTTTTCCTAAAATTGTTTTCCACTCCCTCTTCTCGCAAATGCGTGTACACTTCATATAAATATAACCCTACTCATCCCTAACACATTAGCGTAATTAGTACATAAGCGTGTAACCAGAACGGGTAGTAAGACGCGGTGTTAAAAATATATACAGAAAGATTAAAATCTCTGTAGTCAATTTAACCAGCTAATGTTCTCCAATCAACTATTTGATAATCCAGCATGTTGATTGAAAACAACTTATGTTGCATTCTTATTTAAGGGATTAAGGTAAAGTTTGTGTTCGATATATTTATTTTGAGTACTACTTAATTTTTAAGGATAACTGTGTCAATTATGGCATCTTAAGATAACATTTTTCAGATATTCAATGATGTCAAATAAAGAAAACGGTTGCAATCAAAAGCAGCTACAGGAAAGAAATAGAGAAAAGTTGCAACCCAAACTTTTCTTGATCCAGGATCAAGCTGATTGGCAACCTGGTAGTTTAAGAATCACTATGATGTCTGTACAAATTGTCCTCAGTCTTTTACATTCGCTGCTGTGGAAAAGTGCATCGTGTTGAAGCTCACAGATGTAGATTTAGTAGTGATATTTGCAGCTTTACATGACATCCGTCCAGGCCTTGGCTAATATCGTTATTATTTTCAAATCCAAAAATAGAATATTTATTCAGAGCTCTATGAACAATGCTAGCAATTTGGATATATCCTCTTACTCTTCTTTTTCTTCTCTCGTTCTAATTTAACCATAAAATATACACGTATTTGTTTAGTGTGGAGGGAGTATTAGATAAACTCGTAGCTTGTTTTTTTTTCTTCTACTAAACATTTAGTCCATGGAAAAGTTTGGCCAAAGTTCCAAGCAAATTAAATTTAAATTCCTGCAACCAATAGTTTTATTTTTGATTGACTTAGAATTGAATTATATTAAACAATAAAACTAGTTGTTTGTTTACCCTAACCGATGTTTTAATCTCGTCCCGCGCTTGTATTCAATAACCACGCAGGTGCTACATGCTGAAGATATTCTTTTAAATTAGGCAACATGCGAGGTCGAACTGAGTTGTGGGTAGTATGGTGTATAATTGCAGGCGCTCCATTTGGAATCTGACTACGCCATGATCCCCCCCTAAATCCCCCCTAAACTGTGTATTACTACCCGGCTTGGCTCCTCTACGTATTTTAATTACGTCGATGGTATGGAAATGAAGGTAAGATTAAGATAAAATATATCTGCACATTTGGGGAAACTTATTTGATAGAAATCACCTTCATGACACCTGGCTGGGATTTAAACCTCAACGACAAACTAGACTATACTCCATTCACGGTAGGAATTACTCTCTGAGAGGTCTTTCTTCTTACCAATATCCTACTATATAATAGCTTTCTGGTAGGGAAAAAGGCCTTTCAGAAAACAATTCCTACGCTGAACAGACTTTAGATGAATATGGAATTTAGAACGCTTATTCACTGATTTGGGTCTTGTTTCGAGTCATATTGTCTTTTGGAAAGATATTTTGTACAGTGCGACTGAAAATAAACATCTTTGGAAATTCTAACACTGTAAGCTAGTAAACTTATATTTCTACCAATGATTTTTATTCGTTTTTAATAATCTCCTATGATTATCTATTAACACTAAGTGGAGATAATAAATATGTTAAGGCCTCATCGATAGTCGCGCAAAATAAGACGTCGCTCTCAGTTGGACTAGTTTTTAGTTGACTGCGGGCTTTAATACTGGCTGAGTGTAATGAGGGTGGTTTTGACTATCACATAGTTTCCCATTACTCATGCAAATTTCAGTAAGTTTTAAATATATTGCTTGTCCTTTACCACCACGTCCTAGATTTTCGTAGATTTAGATCTACTCTGAAGGGATAGGGAAGGTAGAATTTATAACGTACTCAGATTTTGCGTGTTAAGTGGTAACATATTTAGAATATATATATATATATATATATATATATATATATATATATATATAAGCTTTCCTGGTCTGTTTTAACAAGGTTGTAAACCAAAATTATATTTGACTAATCTATAAAATGATTAGACCTATGAGCTATGATACTATAGTATGAAGCAAAAGATCCATTTCTCTTTTCTTCCGGCTCATTTTTGCTTGGACAAAGGGACAAATAGAAAATACTAAACAATAATATATTTCTATGGCCTAAAACCAGTCTCTTTAATAATTTACGATAGCCTGTGAATGTATGGGCACTATTACAATGTTTTCAATGTTACATTTCTAGTAAAAAAGGTATTGAGCTGTGGAGCTGCGCACAAATCAAACCCATATGAACCGTCGCCGGGATTTACTACACACCCTGTTATTTGAACAAGGGAGAAAATTGACCTGCGTTATTTTTCACCCGGGTACGGTGACTACTAAACAGAACTTGCGTGAAACTAGTTTTGCTAAACTACATCTATGTTTTATCTAAATTAATGTTGAATGAATAAATTTAGTTGAAGAAATCTGTTTTATGACCATAAACCTCTATAGTTTTTTTGATGATTAATGCTGTGTCCCTCACAGCAACATTGATAAATTGCTCCTTTGTTCTGACGTAGGCTGCAAGGTTGATTGATACTATTTTGTGTCGCAGGCCCGCAGAGAGGCTTAAGTTGATTCGTGGTCCATTAAGTTTGTACGATAGTGTTTTGATCAGGTGTGACTCGCACATTAAAAAGAGAGAGAATTGGGTTGATAGGGTTAAAAGCCTTTGTGCATGTATTCTGCCCTAAACCACTTCGTGGTATGTTAGGTTTACAGCGGTGTACAGCTGCCATAAAAATATTTTACGGAACTTTAGTGCTAGATCTCTGGAATAAACAATAATGACGCTATTAAATTATTTAATAACCAAATTGGTAGTTAACGTGACTTAACATTCAAGGAGAGTTTCCAAAATTGTTGGTAAACTATGTACGGTATAAGTCTATATATATATGAATGTGAAGAGAGCGCTAGAAAGGTGTTCATAATGATCCACAAATTGATATGTGTACAAAGAAAGAAGTGTATTTTTGAGAAATGAGAGAGAAAGCGTGTTGAGAGACGCACATACAAAGATACAGAAGTGAACCAAGGAAGGAAGGAATTAATCCAAAGAGAAAGGGAAGAATATTCAGTGGACTAAAACTGAGGCAACGCCTACTGATATATTCCGAACGAAAGCGGGTATACTAGCGGCTATTCGAAGACAAACTATTTAGAAAAATGCATTAATTTAAATTGCCCACTTTTAATATCTTGAGTATTCTACTAGTATGAAATGTTTTACTCTGGAAACGATAGTAGAGAAATGGGTGACCTGGTGGTCTAGGGGTAAGGTGTCAGACTTCTGTGCTGAGGGTCCGGGGCTCAATCCTCGGTCCCGGCACAGATTTATCTGATTGCCAAACCCTTCCTTCACCTCTGACAAGACGTGTATTAATCACAACTTGTGAATGTGTGGAATGCCAGGCCTCCACCGTGGTTCGGATTCCACGTTAAACTGTAGGTCCTCCATTTCATCTCAAATCACCCTACCATTTGCGCATATAGCGTAAGTGCGTATAACCGAACGGGTAGTAAGACGCGGTGCTATAATAATGATAGTAGAGTAACAAAACAATGTAACATTCAGATTTATCTCGCCCCCGAACAAGTTTTCACTTATTAATCTTACCACTTAGTTTAGCTTATCTAAATTAAAATTTTGATAAAACACATTAAAAAAATTAATAATCAAATAAATCTTAATTCTCAACACCTAACTGGTATTCTAAACCTAACCTTCTAAGCACTGGCTAATAAGACCAGACGAGAATGACGCCTTTGTCAGTAGGTCCACCGATGCGGGCAGCAGTTGGTGTTGATTTGGGTATAGCTAACGTTACAAATCCACCAAAACTCTTGTAGTCAGGTGATTAAGTAACAAAAATTGTTACTGTTGGGAGTGTTTACGTGCGGTTCTCGGAGACGTAAAGAAAGCATACTTGAGTTATTTCTACACAGTTACAATTTGGAAATCTGTGATTTTAGGCTGATATTTTGGGGTAACTTAGTGCTAGAGTGTACTGGGGCAGTTATTTACCCAGCGTGGGGAGCAGATCGATGTTAGGAAACAGTCTCCGTTCTAAGTGCTTCTTGCGCGTATACCGCTCTCAAATCTGGTTCCGAGGAGCTTTTAAGACCCGCCTTCCCACAACATTAAGTCATGCGGGCAGTACTTTATAAAATAGGCCAGCCTGTTCATTACTGTCTGCCGTGATTCCAACCGAGCTAGAAAATGGTTTGCTGCTATTGTGCTATGTTCATGCTCATTCTAATCTCCTGTGCCCCCATTCTAAGTTCAATGAAATATTTGTGCTGTATTGTGCTATGCTCATGTTCATTCTAATCTCCTGTGACCCCATTCTAAGTTCATTTAAATATTTGTGCTGTATTGTGCTATGTTCATGTTAATAAGCTGCTGATCTATTGTGTTATGTTCATGTTCGTCACAGTCTCCCATGATTATAACTGGAGTTTATTGGAACCTTCCTCCTTTTCTGTTCTTCTTGCCCACGCATGCTGATGAGCAATATATGCTCACGTCAATAACTGGTCCGTTATTGTGTCTACCTAATTATGATAATAATTATCTTTGTGTTTTTGTGACACGTAAGTTGACTCTGCTTTCAAAGCAATATATGTGAATGTATGAGGAACATACGAGCTAGCTAGCAATCTAGTCAATACCTCATTGTAAGGGGCAAATGTTATTCTTCTTAATAGAATTTTAGGAATAAAAACTAAAAAACTAACAATATTTTTCCATCAGTATCCAAACCACAAATCTCGCCCCAATGAAATTAAAGGGGAACACGACCTAAGCTACCAAGGTTACCAAACACCAGGAAAACATAGGGGATTGACGTATTTTAAAAAAAAAAACTGGGAAAACACTGATAACTTAGCAAAAATTCAAAAAGAAAAACTGTAATATATTGTATATTTTGTTTGGACTTTAAAATATATTGGGTATTTTTTTATAAAAGGAAAAGTACGGTCACTACGCACCTTGATCAGTAGTGAAAACATACCTGATGGTTCTAGTTTATTTCACTAGACGTTGTGAAATGTCGCGCTTGCGCAGATCAAAGTTTTCAACACGGTTAATATCCAGTATTCTTTGTGGAAATGGGATGGTAGCATTATCGCACTGAATCCAGGCCGAATATACTAAAGATGTTTTATTCCTAAAGGTTTTCTTACTCTTCTCCACACAAATGCGGTAACATTTCCTTTAAATTTTACTCTTTAAACTCCTCATTCATGTAAATAGGGGATAGACCGATTGAATATTCAGATGTGATGTATACAATAATTAAATACACTATAAAATGCTAAAATCGTAAGTGGTGATTGTTGGAAATAAAAAGTTGTAGGTTAGCATTTTGTATTTTTCAAGCGACTACGTTATGTACAATTTTTATAAACGAATATTTCGGTGGGAGCGAACTATGGCACTTTTAAAATTAAAAATATTATATTGTATCGCTAGTTCACATCGTCTCCTATCCATCTCTATCTATATTAATAAAATGAAGAGTTTGTGTGTCTGTCATGAGCATTGTGTGATATCTAACGCACTCAGGTGGCTGAAATTTTAAAGTGAATAGCCCCTGTGAACAAACATGTACACCTAGAAGCAGGAATTTTAAAATATTTTGTATTTGATTTTTTTTATTAATTAGAACTGTGCTGGAAGAAATAAATGAAGATTTTTTTTCTCTCTATTTGAAGCGATTAAAAACGTTACCAGGGGTAAACACGCAATCCGTTGTACTAGCAACGCCGGATAGTTCTGCTAGTTACTTATAAAAGGCGGATCACTAACACAATATAATTACTTGCTTTTGTTAGTTTGGACTAGAGAAAAATAAGCTAAACTAATAAAGATTAATTTTTAATGCTAACACAAACATCATTAACGACTGCTACAAATGTGACTGGGATGATTACGTTAATTTAGAGTGATTGTACCAAAATGTATCTGAAGAAATGATGTAAAACTGCAATATAACAACACCAACTCCAGTGCGCCTGGCTGGATTTTTAGTAAAAAATTTATTTCAACCCTGACTACGCCAGTATTATTATTATTAATAATAATGGCGTGTTTGGGCTACATCAATCTGTAGCTAAATTGTGGAAAGATTGAATGTACTACTTTTGCATCCTTTTTCCTGAAGTACCAAACCCTGGTGACCATGGGAATTATTCCTCTTTCTAGAAAAGTTCCCCTGTACCTGGCGGGAATCGAGTCCGGGCCCCCACTTTGCCGCAGAGGCCGGTTTACGTCGTAGTTGACCGCGCGAACAAAGGCTGAGCCTATGCGTTCATTCTCGTGGTGGTGAGGCGTATGTCGAGGTGGGCGGGAAGTTAGCCCCGGGGGGACGTCAGGTGACTGGTCACGGTGGACCGGGTTCGAGGCCACTGGGTCGCCCCGGATAACTAGATCAGTACCTCAACTCTCCATCTGGACCACTTGTCCGTTTAGCTGACATTCACTGGCCACTCCGTGTTCATTGGCCGTAGTGCTCGGTAAACGCCACAGAGCTCGCTGGAACTACGTCCACCCAACACTCTTATCTTTATTGGAAGGACCTTTTAGAAAATGGTTATATATTATTTTTCTGCCAAAATTGATACATTTTGCTATATTATTTGTGTTATTTTATAGGTATCAATAATATTCATCAAAAGTGACAGCTGCAGATTTTTACATGACTTGACGTATAAGTACGCAAAGTAAATCTAGCCACTTTCATAACTGTTAAATAGCTCTTCTTTTTAAAATAGGACTGTACGCACGCTGTTCAGTTGACTTTCATTAGATCTGCTTCGGTGGCCGTAGGCTCTAAGACGTTACTCTCTTGTTGGATTAGACTGCCGATGTCAGGTAGATTGGGGTTCGAATCCCGGTCGGGTGTACTGAGTGTTTTTTCCAAACTTTATTTCCACTTAAGACTCCACGCAAATGTGGGTACATTTATTATAAATTCAACCTTCATAATCCCTAACACATTAGAATAATTAGTAGACTACATAGGCGTATAACCCAAACTGGTATTAAGACCGGGTGTTAAAAAAATCTCCCCTAATTTGCATCGGCGGGCACGCAAAATAAGTCATGAGCTTTTCTATTATGGTTTCTGGGGACCTGGCGGTCTAGGGGTAAGGTGTCGGACTTCTGTGTTGGGGGTCCGGGTTCAATCCTCGGTCCCGGCACAGATTTATCTGATTGCCAAACCCTTCCTTCACCTGACAAGACGTGTATTAATCACAACTTGTGAATGTGAGGAATGCCAGGCCTCCACCGTGGTTCGGATCACACGTTAACATTTCATCTCACAATCACCCTACCATTACACATTAGCGTAAGTGCGTATAACCCGAACGGGTAGTAAGACGCTGGTACTAATAATTATAGTAATAATATGGTTTGCTGGTGAGGGAAAGGTTGAAGTTCGAATCCTGGTGGGATGTATTGAGGAAGGTTTTATCTGGTCGTTTCCCATTTTCCTTTATCGCAAATGCAGGGATAGGAATGATAAAGGTGGAACTTAGCGGAAAAATATCTGCATACTGTTGGGGGGAGGAGATTTAGATAAACCCTTTAAGAAAAACGACCCTACAATTACCTACAGGTATTCGGACTCCTACCTCCTCATCCTGGGCAAAATATACTTATATGAGACCTCTAGCACGAGTTTCCCATGGTTGTTTTGTTTATAATTCACTTGCGTATGGAGGAAATGTCAAGTTAACCCTTCCTCATCATTGTTCGACCCGCGGTCATTGCTAATCGAGTTAGTTTCATCAACTGGCAGCAGAGGCTCTATTTTATCCTACCCATCATGTCCATCAACTTCTACCTCAACAAAACGAGTAACATGAGGTAGAAAAACCCTTTAACTCGATATAAGGGCAATATATTTATAACTCCACCCTTAAAATCCGTACACACTGTCATTTTTCCATACTAAATTTTGTACAAGTTGCCTAGTACCAAAAATATAAAGTATCTTTATAACTTGTGTGTTATTTGAACACAGCAAATATCGTAGTTTATTTAATTATGCTTGATACTGGTGCATATTAGAGGATATAGACTAACATATTGAAAAGTGAATTGCACATAATTCAAACAAACTAAAAATTACTAAACATTTTGATGGTATGGTTTCCACTATTGTTTATTATTACGCCTATCCCACTTTCCCTTTTCGTCCTTGAGCCATAATGCTGATGTCTTATGGAAGGGGGTCGATGGGACCCCCTTCCGAGCCACAGTAGCTGATGTTACACCTACCCATAGAGCTAGAGATGTCCCATCTGACCCTACATATGGATATTTTCCACTCACAACCTAGTATGCGTCAGTCCCTACTTGTCAGGTTTGGCCGGTACATTCTCTTAATGCATCAGCATTCTTAGGAACACTTTGCTTTTTTTCCTTACCCCAGTATGAATACACAAATACATTCCCCGTGACGTAGTTGATAGGGATCTCATCGTTCCGGGTGACAGTGATACCCTCTTTAGGTAATTAGGACTTCCATTCCATGTCCATAAATACTCATACAACCGATAGCATGACAACCGATAGCATGAAGGAATAAAGAGGTAGGGGAATACACATTCCAAAGTGTAACTTAGCTGGTTTAGCATTTGTCGTTTCGTGGTGGTTGGTACGGTGTGGAGGCAGTCCTAGTGAGGAACTTTGAAAATATCGTTGGGCTCAATACAGGATCAAGCTACTTAAGGGACGTTTGCCACGACGGGAGGGGATGGGCTTCCTGAGAGATGCTTGCCGTGTCGAAGGGATGGTAGTTACAAAATTACCGATATTAATTAACTTGTGTTCATTGCATATTCCTAACTGGTCATTATTGTTGCTGATATATATATATACATTAACAATATTTTCATACTGGTTATATCCAGCACTATATATTTTCACCCCCAAGAAACTGGTGCGATGCGTACACGCAAACTGGGCTGTCCCCGCTTGGATCTTGTGTGCACGAGCAATAGCATAGGAGAGAGAGAGAGAGAGAGAGAGAGAAAAATACTTTTTTATAATTGAAATTAACTTATCGACACGCAAATATTTCGGGAATTTATGCAGAAAAGAGTCGAGAGAGAGAACACATTTCCATAGTCTAACTGGTTTTATTCTTCACAAATATGTATAGGAAAAAATAAATTGATATGAAAGCATTAACCCCACCATTGGGTTCCATACTGAATAAATAATTTCTTCACCAAGGCAAATCCTGTTGTAAACACCGATGACGACTTCGAACTGCTCAATTTTATGAAATATTTTATTTCCTATCTTTAGACTACTCTATAAATTGTCTGGAAGAATTAGAACCCCTCATGAAAAACTTAGAAATAACGGATAATGTATAAATGAGAACAAGTTTAGGCCTGCAATATTCCTTTTTTAAGATAATCAATATTCCTTTTTTGATGATAATTGAGGACTTGCTTTAGTGGTTTTAATGTTTCAGAACTGGCATTTCCATTCCATCGGATATACCGAACTGTGAGGATATTACCCTTCAAGTTGGCTGCACCTCTTAATTATTGCGACATAATTAGTGTTGAGTCTAGAAATAAGAAGCCCCCCATCGGCCTTAAACAGTTTGCATCCCCATTACCTTTGGTTACCACTTGGACCATTGTTGGTCCACCTGTTTTGCATTTGTGGATACTCTCCTGGCCCTCGCGACCGTGGTTTTATCATCCCTGGCGTAAAGGGGCTTTCTGCACACACAACCAAAGTTGAGGTGGCTGTTTAGAAACTAACTTTGATTGAAAGCTGCAATTATAAATGTGGGTGGTGAAAAGAGAGGTGGGGGTGTGTACATGTTAAAGGTGAATGACGGACTAACAGAAATGTTTGCCAGTCAATGTTACCGTGCAATGCCTCCCAGGAGACACGAGTGGAGGAATAATTCATGAGGCCACATCCTCCTCCTGGCCTGAGCCATGTGGGGATGGAGAGAGGACTGGATGTCGTGCGCTGCTGCTGATAATCCCCTGAATTCCCGTGTCCATGATGGACTGGAGAGTGCAAAAAAAAAAGATTAATACTACTGTTTCATATTTCTAACCACAACAGACGTAGGTCTACATTAAATAGGATCATTATTCACTTAGAGTTCAGCATATCTTGGCTCGAACTCAAGATTGTGCTTTTAGAATACTTTCTTGGATTCATATTACTTTTAAATTCAATCATTAAGTTTCTGCCGGCACGAATTTTAAGCTAACATTCACACGCACGGGCTTATTTGTCCAAACTAATATGCAGAAAAACGTTTTTAAAGGCCGAGCTAATAAGGTTCTATTAATTACACTCATTTGCATCCATTTCAATAACTACGCAAGGAACTGCATGATTACAAAGGGGAAACAGCCTTGTCATTGTCTCGAGTTATATTATAAGACAAATTTCGCAACGCCGGTTCGTTGATCTTTCCAGTAGTTCTCACACCAGCACACCACCTTTAGACATAACTGAAAGCGATGAGATTTGGTAACAGTTAACCGAAAGAGGCTCCATAAGACCGGCTTTTTCCTCAGATTTGATATCTAGTGTACAAACTATGTTTTTTTAGTTAATTGTAGTGGTATAGTACATAACAATCAATAAGCAATACATAATTAACGCCATTCTATGGCTGGATGGACGCTGTTATAAAATTGTCCCCGATGTCATGTAAAAAAAGGGACCAAGGTCTCAATTCAGTCTAAAATTACGTTAAGAGTATTTATGCTTGTCCAACCAAACAATGAATTATAATTTGCTTTTCACAACTGCAAGTCAAAGTAATTTCTCTCATATTTTGTGTTTTAAAAAACTTTAAATTAATTTTAACATAAGGTTTGTTTTAATTTGCTTTTCACAACTGCAAGTCAAAGTAATTTCTCTCATATTTTGTGTTTTAAAAAACTTTAAATTAATTTTAACATAAGGTTTGTTTTGGAGATTTAAAATAGATCTTTATGATCAAGACTCTAGATAAACTCGCCGAATCTAAGAAATAGAATTACTTTCAATTAATTTATAGGTGACCTGGTGGTCTAGGGGTAAGGTGTCGGAACTTCTGTGCTGGGGTCCGGGGTTCAATCCCGGGTCCCGGCACGGATTTATCTGATTGCCAAACCCTTCCTTCACCTCTGACAAGACGTGTATTAATCACAACTTGTGAATGTGAGGAATGCCAGGCCTCCACCGTGGTTCGGATTCCACGTTAAACTGTAGGTCCTCCATTTCATCTCACAATCACCCTACCATTTTCACATTAGCGTAAGTGCGTATAACCCGAACGGGTAGTAAGACGCGGTGCTAATAATAATAATAATAATTAATTTATAATTATCTAGTTGAAACATTACACTTGGACACCTGGGAATCGAACCTGGAAACTGTGGCTTAACGTGCCAATGCTCTACCACTGAACTATCGCTATCCAGGGATTCGTCTCGTGCTCCGGGTCATTTTTCACTCGCGTTAAAACATAAATATGGGATTAATCCTGAATAACTCAGAGCTAAAAGTATATGCGTGCCAAGCCAAAGGTCCTGGGTTAGATTCTCATGCTCAGGTTTATTTTTTTAATATAAAAAATATGTATATGTGGCTCATAGAGTGCTTCATAAAAATAAGTCAAAAATATTAAAGTGCACTTTACTTTTTTATTCCTTTTATTGAAAAGACACCACAAAAAATTATATGAAACAAATATTTGGTACTGCCTCAGCACCTGTTAAATTCTTGTATATACAGTAATAATATTTTAAGTGGGTTACTTAAAGATTTTAAACAGTAAATAAATCGAAACTGTTATAAAATAATAGCGCATTTTATAAACTTGTACTTTTTAATTTAAACACTTTTTTATGCTTATAGAAAAAATTTAATATAGTTTGAGATGTTTTTAAAATTAACTTATTTGTCATTTTTATCTAAAAGAATACACCTTTTTTTGTTTTGGAAAACGTTACGGTAGGGTAGAATATAAAAACAAACACTTGCAGTGAATAGGTTTGTAAACTTTGATACACCTAATTTCATCAGTTAAAACAGCATTTAAAGGAAATAAAATATAAATAAAAAAATAGAAATCGAAACACAATTGGAATCATTTTGGTTGAGAAACTTCTTTGTTTTTATTTTTTTTCAAAATTTTCCAATGAAAGATTCCCCCTGAAGGCCACTATGTGGATAAAATTAAACTCTATGTTTTTACTGAAGAAAAATTTGATTTACTTTGACCAAAAAAATGTTCTGATACAAAAATTTCAAAAACATTGATCATTTCTCGCGTCCGCCACGCACACACACACGCACACCACCACACCACACAACACGCACACACATACACGCACGCACACATGCACACACATGCACACGCACGCACACATGCACACACACGCACACATGCACACACACGCACGCACACACACAATAAAAAAAAGTGTGGTAGGATTGTGTAACACTCAACCATCTGTGCGACAGACGCCATTTTACAAAATGTCGGCTGAAAATTATAATGTTTAGTTTGAAAGCCCTTAAATATTGTATATATTTTATTTCAGAGGAGGTTTATTAAATCAAATATTACTCGTACACACGCCGAAAATTGTTAAGGTAGGGATGTAGGGGATGCTATAAAAGGCCAGGGTTTTTGCAGTTTTTATAGCAAAACTTTTTTTTGGCCAAATAAAAATTTGCTTTATTTTAGAAACCTAGTTTAATTTTCTTCTGATGTTGATATCAACAATTGTTGAATATTTGTAATGGACATAGCGGCTATTAGATGACAAACTTTTTAAATTAAGAGAAAATGTTGTCAGTTCTAGGACATCCTTGATATAAACATAAGTACTTAGTATAGCGTTTGATTTTTTGTAATTTTCAATCTATTTAATTTATTAAAACTTAGCATATTTTCTTTTAACAAATGCTACTAGCTTCAAAATTAGAAGGCAAATATCATTATCTCAATAACTACATCTTCAAGGGTTTTCAACTTAAAACATTAAGGTAGTTTTATTCTTCTTATTTTTTTAAAAATCAACAATAACCCAACATTGAAAGCTTTGCGGGACGATCGTTGAAAGCTACTAAGTTAGACTCCTCATAGTTAAAAAAAACAAGCGGTCCTGCTCTACTTGCTCAGCGGGACGTTCTGGATACCGTGAACGTCCCGTCAAGGTCTACATATCTTTACAAGGTAAATTGCAGCGGTAGACCCGCTCGTCTCTGATCGGAACAGACGCCAGTGTTTCCGTCTTAGGCTCAGTTTCAAGTGCGGTGCTTTAGTTAATAAATACTGGACGACACCTACCTGTACCACAGTGGAATATCCATATCGTTCGAGTTTTGATCGTCCAGTACTTGAGCCGTACTAAGTCTGACTATAAAACAGTCGTTATTAGTTTTAATTAAAGGACAAGCGCTTAGTGCTTACCGCGGGAGATTGCCCCCTCCCCCTTTCCCCATCTCACAAAGAGTATTATTAGCTATGCTTATGTACTAGTTTATTGGAATCTTATAAAAATTTTCAACACTTATTTACTAATTAACTTATTTGTAAAAAAAAAACTATAAATTGCTCTAGGAGGGATTTATTTTTTATATAAATAAATTTCTGTTCAAGACCTTGCCAACGCTACAGTAGCCCCATGGCTTCTTTGGTGCTGACTGACAGTTCACAGCTGACTTCTGACAGTCAACATTTAGGTATATACCTAAATGTTGACTGTCAGAAGTGACAGCTGCTAAACACATGTTTTTGCAGATCATATGGTTCAGCGTAGTGATACATATTTGGTCTGGTAGCTTTTCAGAGCCGTCAGCTGTCAGTCAGCACCAAAGAAGTCATGGGGCTACTGTACTATCCCAGTAACTAGAACTATTCACAACGAGGCGGAGGTTCCGTGAAATTTCGACCACAACCTGTGACTCTATTATCAAATATTTATATTTATAATATCACTCTTTGATATTGTTTGGCTGCGTTTTGGGGAAAGAAAAGATTGTTATGATTGGTGGCAAAGTGGCACCGTATGAAAACCTCGGATGCCAGGTTTTAGCCATTCGGTATAGTTGATACACAAACACATACATACATAGACAGGCAGATTGCATTACAAAAATCACCTTTTCGGGTTCCGGAGGTCATGAAACGTCTATGTTCATCAAAATCTCGAATTTGATTTTTTTGACGATCACAATTATTTCTCTACCCGAGGGGTCGCGAGAAATTAAAAGCGAGGTAGGAAAACAGTATCTGAAAGTTACCAAAATTATTTTTATATATTCCTACGTCAAGTCACGTGATCTATAGCTGTAACTTTTGATGGTACAGTGCCTATAAAATAATACTTATATACTCAATTTTGATCACAAAAAGTTTACTTTCATTTTTCTTTCCTCCGTGTTTTGCTGTCAGGGTCATTTGATTATGCTAAAGGCATAGGTATGAGGAAGGTAGAATCTAAAAGAAATATTCTAGAGTTTGCTTGTAAGAAAAGTAGAAACTCGTTTAGTAAAAAAAAACCACCCTCATTACACTTGGGCGGGATTTGATCCCCAACTCCCCTGTCACCGGCAATCCATATTAGATGAGCCTGAAATTTAGTCTGCGTGCTGTGCGATAATATTTATATTTACTAAATTATCCTTATTATCGTGCGATCCCAGTCCATAATTTGGCACACAATGAAACGGATAAAAATATGTGGGCTTAACTCACGTTTGTTGAGTGTCGGTGAGGGAAATCAGCCAGCACGTGTTGGTGTGCACGGTTTGTTGTGTGTCATGAGTGAAATCAGCCAGCACGTGTTCGTGTGTACCACGTGGTCCGTGACATTGACCGGGAACGCGTGGACGATCAATTCGTGACTCATTAACGCTAATATCAAACGAATGTTTTTTGTCCGCGTGCCGAATAATTAAGATAATACTAGACGCTGAATAATTAGCGACCCTACAGTTTTCAAGGTGACGTAACACTCAAAATACTTGATAGCTGACGCGAGCTTACCTACCAGCCTAAGAATTGATCCAAACACGATTTGAAAAACTTGTAACTTTATTTCCCACGGCATGCTACTTCTCTAACTAACTATGCGCCATTTTAACTACGACAGTTGGGTAGAGGCGAGGAAGGTAGTCTAAAGGAAATGTACCCTAATTTGCGAAAAAGAATAGCTATAAACCATTCGGGGAAAACCACCCTTCAAAACACTCGATTGGGATTTGCACCTCGAACCGCCACACAACAATAGCAAGAAATATTCTGGTGGAAGAATAGTTTAAAAATAACACATATATTTTAGCGGGAAACATTGAAATGGTTGAATTATCAATAACTGTAAATTAATATCAATAATATACGTCTTATCAAAGTGAAAGCTGCATTTTACATGATCTAAAATTATAGTTTTAGAAGTTTTTGTAATAGTGAGAAACTGTTCTTCCCACCATAGTTCCACTATACAAACCAGACTAAATAATCACGTGACCTAGTCCTCGTGCTTACCCTTGTGGTACACTCACATCCGATTAAATAATCGTGCATTAATACAAATAATGGTTTTATCTAGTTATTAGAATAGGTTGTGATTAGAGGTAGGTAATGAAGACGACCAATCAGATTCGAAGTCTTGAAAATTATGCTAGAAACCATTCCCTGAAGTAAAAAGAATAACGTTCTCAACGTCTTACCACCCGCACGGGATGGAGATGAATAAGTTGGAGCTTAGAGGAAAACTACCCACATTTCTTGGTAAGGAGAGATAGGAACAATTTCGTAAAAAAAAAAAAACTAGTTACATCCGGCTGGAATTCGAATCCCCCGGACCTCCCCGCCACTCATGTCGAATAAGACAAGACGAGATTGACGCCTTTTCTTCTTGTGCCTACCGGTGCGGTTAGATATATATTTAAACAATAAAATTATACACTGTACATTATTAAATTTTAATATTATTAAATTACAAACGTCTCTTATAACATTTCTGATATATTATTATTACTAATCATCAATCAATGACACTCTTCGGTGGCCGCGTATTCAAACGCACTACTCTCGTGTTGGACTAGACGTCCAAAGATGGGGGGACCGGGCTTCGATCCCGGTCAGGTGCATTGAGGGTATTTCCTAAATGGTTTTCCACTTTCTCCCTACACGCAAATGGGGGTGCATTTCCTTTAAATTAAATATTCTAATACCTAACCCAATAATGTAATTAGTTACATAGATGTATAGCCCGAACGGGTAGTAAGACATGATGCTAAAAAAAATGATCAAAATTGTTTTGAGTTTGAAGTAAAACGTCATGTTTAATGATTATTTGAAGTCACTTATTTATTGTATTGACGGAGGAAATGTTTCATGGACGCATATAGCTGCATCATCATCATCATCATCATAAGGGCCAAAATATAATCATTCACTTTTGTAAAACTATGGAATACAACAAATATATGAAATTTTTATATATTTAATGTGTTCTTTCTGAACCCTCTCGTCTGACCAAATATCAGCAAAAGACGTATATAAACTGACATAAATCTAGAACAGACACAGCATCCAGGCTTTGGAAGTTAATTCATCACTGTGAAATGGGGGGGAAACCCACATTTGGTGGGTTGAAAGTTGTCAACATTGTCTGGTTGTAAAAACAGATAATGACATTAGCATACTAGCTGTTACCATTGAATTCTCTTCGGGTTTTATCGTCCAAACTAATTGTAAAACATACAATTTACATTTTGAGCAAAATAGGCCCTACTCGTAACTTTTTTGTTTTTACCTCCTCTGCAATTCACGATGAAACTAAGCTAAATCCAAAGCCATACTGCTTACTATAAAGTAGAGTTTAAACATAAACCCCAGTGTCGCCCTCAGCAGACGCGGGGTCCCCAGTTATCTGCTTCACCCCGACCCCCTAAAATATTAAACTTAACTTTGGTTTAGTGATAAAACAGTAGTTTAAACGTCTGAAAATTGGTATATAAGTGCAAAGTATCAGAGAAATGCTCTTATTTTAATAATAATTGCAAAAAGATGTGTTTTTCTACATATAAGGGTTGATTTCTCCCCAACCCTTGTATCACTTTTCATCCCTAATGAACGATCTGTATAAAGAACAACTGTACCAAGTTTGAAATAAATTGATATATCCACCACAGACAGACAGCCAGACGAGACACACAAATGCAAATCGGTGGAGTTAAAACGGAGAACTTGATTCACTTGTCAATAAATCGAGCCACATTATTATGTTTTTATTGGTTTTTACACTCTGATAATATTTGCTAAATCACCTACAAGAGCGCAAGCACAATTTCGTCCCCTCCCCCCAAATTGTTAAATCTGTCACTGAAGCTATTAGCGCGGAGCTCCCAATATCACGGGGCCTTGTGCGGCCTCAACGTTTGCACACCCCCTAAGGGCGGCCCTGCATAAACCCTCATATTGTCCTGGCAAAAAATATGATCACAAACAATGAATGCTTTCACTGTAGGAGCTAAACTCCAAGGCGATGACATACAAAGTACATTAGGATTTAATTTAAGTTCAGACTAACCCGCATCGGTAGGCACGCGGACCTTGCCGGTAAATGGGAGGTTTGGATTCAAATTTCGACATACTTTATTTTTACTCTGTATTTTTTCCAAAATTGTTTCCCACTCTCCCACCACGCAAATACCGGCAATTCTCATCAATTATATCTGCCTTATCCCTCATTTAGTGTAATTTTTTTTATCACTGCGTCTAACTACCTGTTCAGGTTATACGCATATATGATAATTACGCTGATGAGATAGAGATGATGAAGGGAACATTTCAGAGGTATAAATATACCCGCATTTGCGTGGAAAGAGAGTCTGAAACCATTTGGGAAAAAATCCTCCTTCATTAGACCCGGCTGGGAGTTGAACCCCGATTAAATAGATTAAATAGATTATTTTAACGATTATATTTTGAAAATTGCCTTTTTATTTTCACCAAACTTTAAACCCAAATACATTTTAGATATACAAATATGCATTTGATTGCTGAATATGATTTACTTATACAATTCTCATATCTTATAAATGAAGGTCTTGAAAAAAAGTAGACTTCCAGAAATTCAATATTTTTTATTTAAATAAAAGCTTGCAAAAGATTGAACCAAAACCTTATTTCCACCAAAAATAAGTATTTAGCTACTAAAGTTGGTAACGTGTCTAGGTCATTAATTTATAATTTTCGAACTTCCCAATCAATTCATTTTGATATTGAACTCTAATTGGTTATATTTATTCCCACACCAAACCTTATAACCTCCGGGCTATACGCGTTTTAATTACTTTATTGTGCAAGGGAAAAAAATTTGCAAAATTTAAAGGGAGGATGTCCTTATTGACGTGGAGAGAGAACTGGAAACCATTAAGGAAAACCTCAGCTCATCCGGCCGGGATTCGAACCCCGAGCTTTTCATCTGATTAACCAGACTACAAGAGTCTGAGTAAAATGTCAGCATGCCCATCATTGAGGGTAGTTGGTTAACTTTGATAACAGGACCCCTTCTGAGTATGCCACACGCCAGTCAAAATTCCACTTCTGTGTCAGGCTCAGAAGACGAGGGGTAGGGCAGTGAGTGTTGGGTCCAGGCATAACTTAGGGAGGAGTGGTAGGACAGCGCTAGGTCCAGGCAAAACATAGGGAGGAGTGTAGGACAGCGCTAGGTCCAGGCAAAACATAGGAGGAGTGGTAGGACAGCGCTAGGTCCAGGCAAAACATAGGGAGGAGCTGTAGGATAGCGCTAGGTCCAGACAAACATAGGAGGAGCTGTAGGACAGCGCTAGGTCCAGAAAACACACAAGGCAAAGTGATAGGACAGCACTAGGACCAGGAGACACATAAGCAGGCGTGATAGGACAGCACTAGAACCAGGAGAGATACAGGGAAGAGTGATAGGACAGCACTAGGACCAGGAGAGACACAGGGAAGAGTGATAGGAAAGCACTAGGACCAGGAGAGACATAAGCAGGCTGATAGGACAGCACTAGAACCAGGAGAGATACAGGAAGAGTGATAGGACAGCACTAGAACCAGGAGAGATACAGGGAAGAGTGATAGACAGCACTAGGACCAGGAGAGACGTAGGGAAGAGTGATAGGGACAGCACTAGGACCAGGAGAGACATAGGGAAGAGTGATAGGATAGCACTAGGACCAGGAGAGACATAGGGAAGAGTGATAGGATAGCACTAGAACCAGGAGATAGACAGAGAAGAGTGATAGGATAACACTAGGACCAGGAGAGAGACAGGGAAGAGTGATAGGATAGCACTAGAACCAGGAGATAGACAGAGAAGAGTGATAGGATAGCACTAGAACCAGGAGATAGACAGGGAAGAGTGATAGGATATCACTAGAACCAGGAGATAGACAGGGAAGAGTGATAGGATAGCACTAGAACCAGGAGAGAGACAGGGAAGAGTGATAGGATAGCACTAGAACCAGGAGATAGACAGAGAAGAGTGATAGGATAACACTAGGACCAGGAGAGAGACAGGGAAGAGTGATAGGATAGCACTAGAACCAGGAGAGAGACAGGGAAGAGTGACAGGACAGCGCTAAGTTAAGGCAAGACCTGGAAGGATTGAATACGGACTGGTATCCACCCTGTCGTACTGTTGTGTGGCCTATTTAACGAAACACCACGCGGCTCTATTATCTTGGGCGCGAGGCTTCTTAGAGCTATACTTTTATCGGGCTGCGTGTTGCCTGGCTTTCTTTTTTTTTTTAAACAAGTTGTGTTTCTTCTACTGCCAGCCTGCTGACTAATTTGCATTCTCCCGAGTAAACAATAGCGTCCTTATAACTGGAATTCGTTTACATATCCCCCCGTGGTAAAAACAACTTGGTTTATTGTTCTTTTAATGAATACAACTAGAGTTGCTATCCTTCTTCGACATCACGTTTTCTTGTTCCTCCTTTTTAATTCATTTTTACTGCAAAGCAATTACTGTTGGAAAATTTTTTTTATGCTCTCATTTCGCTAAATCATGGTTGCTAACCTAAAATATGATGTTTTGTTTATATATTTAAAAAATACAATTTTTAAAAGTTAGCCACCAGCATCGGAGACATGAATACAAAGGTGTCACTTTATTCTAGTTGAATTTTATCTTGACCAGAGTTCGGAGTTCAAATTCGTGCTAGGTGTGATGAATTGTTATTTCCTAAATAGTTTATCAATCTCCCTCGACGCAAATGCAGACACATTTATATAATGTTAACTTCCTGATCCCTACCCCATTGGTATAAATATGCAGGAATGTATAGAAAGTAAGGTGAGGACACACACAAAAACACAAACTTGAGTTTCAATAGGTTATAATAGTCTTACATATGGGTTTTACATTAAATTATTAGGCACGATTGTAGGTAAGTTGGGCCAGGTCGGATATTTAGCGGTCAACAATTGAGATAGGTAATTTGGGGCTCCTTGTGGAGCGATACAAGTAAATTGGAGCACGGATTGGCAAACATTCGGTGTAAACAATCAAAAGTAAACACACGTGTTAATACAACAAATATCTTTCAATTGTAGGAAAGTTGGATCACGATCGGATATTTAGCGATCAACATTGAGATAGGTAAATTATCAGGTCAGTACATACCGTTCAAGATAGCGAAATGGAACCTCATCCAACATCGAGTAATCGCGATATGGAAGTGTAAAAGGAAAAGACTCGTTGAATGTGGGTGGTTTTAAGTATACGTTAAAACATACGGCAAAGGCGGGATGAAAAGATGGCGTTGTGTAAGTAGCACTTTAAAAGCAAACTTGACACTGTTGGAAAGGACGACACAGTCAACTTCTCCATAAGTTATTTGGTTCACAACCACGATCCACCACGGAATCTTAGGAGAGAAATAGTAACTCCATCAAACGTAATTTTATTATATCAAAATCCAAAATTGAGAAGCTCTCCAAATTAATTCATGCAGAGCTAGAAGCACATAAAGATGAAACTGAGTTGACTATTAATGACATTTCATTGCTGATGAGAAATCTTAACAACGCGGTAAATTCAAGGTTGCCTCCTGTTCCTACCAGCCAAGATGATGTTCACTCAGCCCTAAACGCTATTTCCATTAAACTAACAGAAATGAGAATTCAGACACATAATAAATTTTTCGTGTGGAACAAACCTCAAATTCTAATGCGAGTGTAACGTGGTTTTAGGGGATGGAACTTTAGAATACTGTGCGAAGCATTTCTACCAATTTTTCACCATTCTAGGACTCAGGAAAGGACATTATGTTCCTCTGTTTTGTGTGTTGCCGAATAAAGAGGTTAGAACTTACGTTCAACTTTTCTCATCAATCAAAAAAAATATGCGAAGAGAACGGCCTAAATTTTCAACCTACGGAATTCGTTATCGACTTCAAACAGGCAATACACACCAAGTTTCGTGAAATTTTTCTAGTAATAAAAATTAGCGGATGCCATTTTCATATACTATAAGCCTGGTTTCGGAAGTTACAATCACTTGGTTTAAGTATTTGTTTATCAAAAAGTAAAATCCGTAACTGCTCAATTTCCCCGAGCGATTTTCTCTCTACCTCATCTGAAACCTGAAGCCGCAAAAGATGCTTTTTCAACGGAATTTATAGCAGCTATGCCGAAAAATGACGAAATAACCAAATTCTGCGACTATCTAATAATTATGACAAGTGAAATCGCTTCCCTCCTCAAATATGGTCCTGGCACGACACTGTAGAACTATTCGGAACTGAGCAAATGATTCTATAATAACCATCCTAATGTCTACCATGTCGACGTCCTCAAAAACGTACAAACGGACACTTAAATAAAATTCGAAGTTGCCAAAACGATGTTCTACCTCGAGTTAATAAAAACACAGCCAGTCGTGTTGAGCCAGTCTACCGAGGACGGGGAGATCGAGGTTCGAATCTCGGTCGGGTGAACTGGGGGTGGTTTTTCCTAAATGGTTTTCCACTCTCCCTCCACGCAAATGCGGGTTCACTTCCTCTAAATTCAACCTTCCCAATTCCTAATCCATTAGTGTAATTAGTACTTAAGCGTATAACCCGAACGGGTAGTAAGACGCGGTGCTAAAATTAAATTAATTAAATTAATTTCTATCTACGGTGGTAAACTCAAATGCATATACACTTTTACCCGCCTCGGTGGCGTAGTTGGCTAACGCGCCAGTCGTGTTGAGCCAGACCACCGAGGACGGGGAGATCGAGGTTCGAATCTTGGTCGGGTGAACTGGGGGTGGTTTTTCCTAAATGGTTTTCCACTCTCCCTCCACGCAAATGCGGGTTCACTTCCTCTAAATTCAACCTTCCCAATTTCTAATCCATTAGTGTAATTAGTACTTAAGCGTATAACCCGAACGGGTAGTAAAACGCGGTGCTAAAAAAACAAAAAAAAAAAAAGCCGATAAATATCGTTTGATAGAACGTGAGAAAAAAAAAATTGTATTGCAACGCTATAACCATGTTTGATTTTTGTATCAGTGCTAACCGTTTGAATTTTAAGAAACCCTGAATGAATGACTACTGGCTATGGACAAATTATTGAACTTTTCAAAATTCCAGAATATATACTTATGTATTAGGCTACGGCCAGACTGGGCGAGAGCTCGACCAAAAGATAAAATAGGACACCTTTGTTGTAATGAGAGGTGGCCAGACTGGAGCGCGCACGCTCGACCCGGTACAGTCTAGTTTACAGGTGCTGGGGAATATTATTGTATGTTGGTTCATTGAGTGCTAGGAAAACTTCTCAATTTGACATTTTTATTACTATCGATAGGTTTAGCACACTTGCTACTAACGGCCTAATTTATTTGTTTGGACCATAAACTATATAAATATATATATGTAAAATTGATATGTTAAAATACTTAAATATTATAATCAAAGTAGGCCTTTACAAATAATAATCACCATCAGCACGGAGAGAGTATGGGAAAACCCCAATAATAAATATCTTGTCAAAACCCACCCTCAGTTCACTGAGCCAAGGTTCGAATATTTGCCTCTTCAACAACTATCGAGAGCTATCTGCTAATCACGCGCTCACCAGTTATATGATAAAAAATGAGAATTTTATCATCAGACCGGAGCCTTTAAATTAATTTTGCCGAAATATTGAGGATAGCCATTTTGTTTAGAATATTTATAAATGCTTTTAAATGAAATTTAATCAAAATCGCTTTAGCCGATTTTGAGAAAATCTAATTTTTCTCTTTTTGCCATTCACTAAACTACCCTTAATTTTAGGGTTGGATATCCAATTCCAGAAACCCCTCTGGGCAACCTGATGAAAACCCTAGATACCAAGTTTTAGCCCATTCGGTAAAAAGTTTAGGCTCTAGTCGGAGAGACAGACAGACGGAAATTCAAAAACAACTTTTTCAGATTCGGGGGGGGGGGGGGGGGGGGGGAGGTAATTAAACGTCGAGATTCATCAAAATCTCGAGTTCGATTTTTTTGAAGATCACAATACTTTCTCTGCCTGTAAGATAGCGAGAACTCTTGAAATTACCTATATGTAGAAAACTAAACACTGCTATACAAACAATATTTGACTTCCTCTGCGCAAAAGTATATTTTACAAATCCACTTCACTTTATTTGGTAAATGTTTGACAATGCATGGCCAGTGCTCTAAAGCGCTGTGACTATATATTACAACTAGCCCTGCACGTTGGGGGCTCCGCCCCCCAAACCTCCAGTGAGCTTTCTTTGCAAGTGGATGTAAACTAATTTAATTCCAGCGTTGTTTTTAACGTAATAACTCAAAGTTACCGGTATTGTATTGTATTTTTCACACATTATTTTAGTTTCTCCATAATTATTGGGCAGCTAGAATCATCTAATTTGGTACGCTTGTGGAAATTGGAAGTACCAATATGCTTGCGAAATTTTATGATTCTAGCTGTCCCATAAATGTGTTAGAAAATTTAAAAATGTGTGTAAAATGTACAAAATTTACCTAAAATAAAAAAAATCTAGCTCTATCTAAGGTATAACCGATGGAGATACGACAGAAAGTAATAGGACCAAACTTGTGGATCTCGCCAAATCCGTAGCTGATGGTGCTATCCGTTTTTTGATAGGTCTTACCGTCTAGCCACAAGAGACCTCCAAAGAAAGGTCCGCGCTGACTTTAAAGTTGCTTCGCCATTTTGAATTTCTTTCGGGGGTTGAAAATCAATTTTTGGTTTTACTTTTGGAATTTTCCCGTCGGTTACAGGCTAAAAGCTATAAGTTTGCCAAATTTCAAGTTTCTAGCTCAGCTGGAAGTGGGTAAACATTAATGTCAGTGAGTGAGTCAGCCATGTGGCTTTATAGTAGTATAATTTACGATAAAACCAACTCCTGACTGGCTCACAAAGGAGCAGAGTTCGAAGTGATTCGTGGATCGGCAACGTCGGGTCGGTCGAGTCCCAACTCTCTAGTTATGGGCGTCGTCGTAAAATCTGAGCGAGTGCGCTCGGCTAGTGCAGTTTAGCGGGCACTAGTAATGCGGCCGGACCGTTTTGAACGAGCCTCGTGATAACGAAGAATGGTTGGTTTAATGTCTCGTACGTCAGGCGCTTAGCGAGACAAGACTTGCTTCCGGTACACTCGTGGGGGAGGAACAGCCTACCTCATCATCTCGTGCTTGGTCGCTAATCTCTAATGGAGACCACTTTCAGGAACTACGGTGCGAGAGGTGTCTTCTATCGGTGAGCTACGTAGCACCGTCAAGTTGATGACTACGGTCATTCCCGACTGACTGAGTCACCAGTGAGGTTATTATCAGACAGGGACAAGGGCGTTCATTAACCAAGAGCCTTGTATGCCCTAATCTAGAGTGGGTCGTTAGATTATCTTTTTTTGGTCCGGTACATTTTTTCAATTCAAATAGTATACACCAATTTTTTGATTAAGGTACTTTTTTTTTTACTTAATGTTACGAGATCAAAATTTACCTGCAAAATTTTCAAATCATCGGATCCCAGGTGGAAGAGGATATATTTGTAAATGCTTTGACTTTATTAAAAAATTAACATATCTGGGTTATGTGAGACAGGGGAACATTCAACCACCAAGCGTTGTATTTTATACACGTGAGCGTCAAAAGAGAACTGGAATCGTTTTAATTTCTTTACTACCTAACTCATTTGATATTTCTGGTGTTAGGCGGCTGCCACGGTAAGTGAAAAAGTAACAATCGCTGTGAGCCACATGGTTTAAAATACAATGAACTACGTCGTTTTCTGGAACTACTTCTCTATTTTGTCTAATATTATATTCCCTTTGGCCATTCACCTACTTAGCCTTTAATCACGTCAATAAGAAAGAGGGGAAAGAATACTACGAAACTCCTTATCTCAAAGTAAAGAGGAAAGCTCGCTTCTAATTCTTGAATAACTTAAATTTTTCTTTTGTGAGCCTATCAAAAATAAATATATTAGTGAGAGTAAGGCTCAGAGACCCATTTCATTAAGCCTCCTCTCATAGGTCTGCAAATATGATTAAAAAACACTTTGAAACCGAGCTAATGTCCCATTTCCACACATTTATTTCTACTAATGAAACCTAAACTATAGGCTTGTTGACTATTTTGGTATGGACCATATATTGAAATGACGCTTCGTGGAATTAAATACTGCGTTAGAACTGAACGTTTGCGCGGCAATTTCTCGCTAATCGAGGTCCTCTTAACGTCTTTAGGAAAAATTATATTGAAGTGCAAACATTAAATCTTGGGATATTTCGAATGTTTCTGTTTCATAAAAATAGATGGAAACATTTCTAAAAAAAAATCTTAAAATATATATATCTGGAGATTGTGTGGTATTGCAAATAATTTACGACAAATAATGATGTATAATTGTTTGCGGGGTAAAATCTCATTTATGGCTATTTTACTGATTACTGATTTTTCAAAAACTTGAAATATTTTACAAATGGCTCAAACGTTTAGGTTACAAATGGGTATCTTGGGAGTTGTTGACATGACAAATAACACTGTTTACTTTGCTTAGTCTAAAAATTCGATAAAGGGTCATTTGCTGATAAGGGATTTTTGAAAATTTGAATTATTTTGAAAATGACTATAGGAATTATTTGGTTTAAAATGTATCTCTGTTTAATATTAACATGACAAATAAAGCTGTATACTTGTTTTGGGGAGGAAAATTTGGTTTTTGGTAGTTTATTGATGACTTTTTATTTACTTGAATATTACAAAAAAATCGCTTTAGTGAATTAGTTCAAAATTGGTATCGGGGGGGGGGGGCTATTTTACATTATCAATAATTTGTCTACGGTATCGTTATTTATCTAAAATAAATTAATTTAAGGGTAGTTTACTTATGACATTATATAGAAAATTTGATTTTTTTGGAAATTGACCTTAAAAATTGAATTCAAAATGCAAATTTGTGAAGTTTTTCATAATAAATAAGAATGTTTTTATTTTTATAAATAACAAATAATTTTAGGGTAAGTACACATAATTTATTTTAAAAAAAACTAAATTGTGTTAATAAGATTTGAACAATGTTGATAAAATATATATGGGCTCTATAGAGAGCTATTATTGCGGGTGATTAACAAAATGAAATGTTTGTTTTCATGATAAAAGCATACTTAAAGGGTAGTTTACTGAAACTTTTTTTAAATTATCTTTGAAACCATAATACACATTATGAGAAAGTTTGTGCGATTTTGTCGTAAAATTTTTTTGCGGGGGTTGGGGAGGCACAACATAAATTTGTTTTGATGGTTTTTAAGCTTCTCTTAGTTTGAAACCCGTAGTTACGTTCATTGACTTGTAAGTGGCAGAGGTATGAATGATACTAGTAATAACATTTAATCCCTGTGATGAATGGAGTGAAGTTGTCGCTTGTAGGGTTTGTTGTTTTTAACATTTCCGTGGACTTGGCAGACTGATGTGCAATAGCTCCTTTTTGCTCGGTGAGGAAACCAACGGGAAACTACATCACTCCTCATTTCCCTAGCACTAATCTTCACTGCTGCCTTGGCTTTACAAATGACGGTGGAACTATTGAGCATCCAACCAGCCTCGGGTTGAGTACTTATTGTACATATTTTGGAACAAAATTTTTCAAAACAAGTTTTCATTAAATTACTTTTAACCAAGTGTTCCTCAGAAAAAAAACATAATGTATTTTATCATTTTGTTAGTTACAATAATCACTCTTCTTAAAAATAATTCAAATAAAATGCTAGAACCAAATTATTTAAAAAAATAGTATTTTGAAAATTAGTTATTTATAATTATTTATACTACAAAAATATATTATATATTTCGAAAAAAAATATGCCATAAACACATTTTGAAGTAAATATATGCCTAAAGGTAATTTTTGAAACGTTTCGAATTTTCTAAAATCCACCCTAAGCTAAATTAGTTTACTCTAGAAAAAATTAATATACATTATTATCTATCGTTTAAAATAGTCCCAAGATAACAATTTTGAACAAAATCGCTATAGCCATTTAATTTTTTTCTTTTTTAGAAAATCACTCATATGTTGTTACCCTTAATTTAAGGGCCATCAAAATAAATAATTAAAATAATAAAAGTACTGGAAGCCATATTACATCCAAACATAAAATTTAAACAAAATACATTAAACCTATATCTAGGCTCAAGTAGGCCTACAGGCCGACACTTTTTGGGGTTCGGTACTACATAAAACGTAAAGCTTGCTTATAATAATCTTGAGGTTGAAAATGTTCACGATTACAATACGTTCTCTTAATATAAGAAAGTAAATATCATTCTTTATCATGAAAACATATCTTTTTTTTTTTAAAAGTTACTTTTGACCTGAATCTTACAACAATCTGAGTTGACATTTTGATAACATGGCGGCAATAATTTCTTTGACAAAATTAGGACATCTCTAACTTCTCTATTGGTTATTTTTCTAAGTTAGTTATGAAAGTTCGTGATATTCCTGTCAAATGTGAATATTCTAAGGCAACACCTTAAAACTCATTTATTTAAAAGTTCTATGAGAACTACCAACTTAACATTTTTTTTATACACACGCGCTACTGTAAGTAATCAGTTTGGAAGTACTTAAATTATTCTTATTTTCTGTACTTGTGGAGAATATCGCAAATTTACTAGTCTGTGTAGCCAAGAAAGGTAAACATATGGTTTTGAGTTTCTAACGCTGTTTCCGAAATCCCCTTCTCTCCCCCCCGTTGCCCTCTCCTTGTTGCCTCTCGTAGTAAACTTGTTGTAATACGAGCCAAGGTTCGTATAAAACTAGCGAGGAAAGTAGACTAACTTTCTCGAAGAAGTGAGTGGCTCGGGTGACGTCCCTGTATAGGTTTTTTTCTTCTTGCAGTGGAAAGTCTGTGATAGAAAATAATACGTTTGATTCATATTGGTCTTTTAGCCGTTCTAGGCTCTGCCAGTACAAATATACTAGAAGATAGTTTCATAAAGGTCTGGGAAACTATAGGAGGAAAAAAACACTGGCACGTTTAGTTTCGTTAGTAAAACCTGATTGGAAACTAGGATTTTTTATGACATCTATATACTTTTTATAGCTGGTGTGAATGAGAATATTATTTCGTGGTTGGCTCTATAAACAACTTTTCAAGAAACTTAGTTGAAGGTTTGTTTTTTCACGGTATCTTAACTTCCAAGCCATACGCTTTTTAATCGCGCCAATTGAGTAAGAATTAGGAAGGTCGAATTTATATTAAATGTAGGACCCGCATTTATGTGGTTGGAGAGATTGGGAAACAGTTTTTAAAATAACACTTGTTAATCCCGATCGGGATTTGAACTACGATCTCCCCCCCCATAAGACTGGAGGAGATTTGACAGTTTGTCCTCGTGACCGACGGTGTGGGTTTGTTTCAATCGTGCCGTGGAGTATGCCTCAATATATCACTCGTCTGTTACTTAGAAGTGTCCTGCTATGAGACTAGGCCTGATGAAAAAAAGGCTCTAGATTTAGGAAATAGCAGCGAGCTCTCCTCTTTACCTTGTTATAAGAAGTTTCATAGTTATTCCTACTCTTTCTTTCGGACGTGAAAAATGGTTGTTGTAGGTGAAGTTTGAAAAGGAGTATAAGCTTAAACAGACTATAGAAGCATTTTTTAGAAAATGACGCGGACATTTGTATACTAAGTCGTATGGCCTGTCAGCAATTGATACTTTCTCTGTGACCTAGGCGGCCGTCTTAAATACAATTTTAATTTATTTAAAAGTAGAATACACATGATCAGTACAACATATTTTTATTTTACTAACACTAGGTTTTTATCAAAGCAATTCGAGTGAGTGTTTTTTTAACGATAAAAATAGAGACTTGGTAGTTATCCATTGTAGAAAATCACTCGAGGAGTCGTGGCCAAAATTTGAACCAAGTATATATTCCAACCACTTATTGCCTACATTCATAATGGTGAAGAAAAATAGAGATTAATATTTTTTTGGGTAATATTTTAGACAGTTGAGTTTCACTGGAAGGGTAAAGGGTTCGATTGTAATTTTGTCGTGTTAATATAACCTAATCTATCGTAGACCGGGAAACTCCGGCGTTAACGACACATTATACAAGTGTTGTATTCGATACGTGAGTTTGAGAAGAGAACTCGAATCGCTCCTCTTGCTTTAAATTATTGTACTCATTTGATAATTTTATAATGTTATAATTTCATATGTTAAGGCCTAAGGATAAATCAACTGAAAGTGAAACTTTAAAACTTTGCATATCTCGAGTGCATTTGTAACCTTAAGATAAGTGAAAAATATTCAGAAACACAATTTAAGGAAAAGTCATTTTTAGTGAAACGATAATTTTCCTATATTTTTCACTGGTGTGCTCCCTCTCTTCTTCCACTCAAAGGCGGGTACATTTCCTTTGAATTTTAACTTCCTCATTCTCACCTAAGTAGCGTAATACAATATGCTTATAGCCCGGAAGGGTAGTAAGACGTCGAAGGAATAACAAACTAGAAGACAAAACTTGAAGAGGTATTTTCTTCGATATTTCCTGAAATTCCTTCTCTGCTTGAAATCCAAAACCCCTGATTTCCCCCGAGGTCTAGGTCTAGTGAACAGCCGTCCCTGTCTGTCTGTTATTATTCTCACTTGCTGTAGCTGAACGGACTGTACACACAAGAAGTTACTCCCAAATAACTCTGGTCCCTAAACCACACATTCCATCATCTCTGGGTATTACCACCCCTTTCGGGATATCCGTAAATGGGGTAGTGGTGTTAAATGTACAATTTATATGTAACGGTATTTACTTGGAGAGCGGAAAATCTTGTCGGGATCAAACTTTGAACTTTCCGTAATCGATAAACCAGACAAGGCGAGATTGGTTTTGTGTACCTATTGATACGGGGTGAAATTAAATTAGTGTAATACATTTTATGTTAACTCTAGTTACTAATTGAACATTTAATGTTTCTCTTTTTAAACATATTCTTAAATAAACACATGGCTTACTAACATAGCCTAGGACGGTGCACATTATACCAAACAGTTTGGTAATAAAACGTGTACAAACACTATTTAGTGCACGAGGATACGTTTATTACCTATTTGGTTGGTAATATCCGCTGTATGTATACTTACCACTACCTGCATTCGTTCTCTTTCCCTTACCACGTCGGGGACCTTGGTGCATTCTGGCCACCTGGCGCGCACGTGTCGTGCTGACGTCACACCCTGGTCAGTCCAACGCTCGTAAAAATAGCCCTCCGCGGCTGTCGCCCGCGCCGCGGCGTCAATTAAACCTCAACCTCAAGCCGGCAGCTGCCCTCTGACGCAAATCGTGGGGGAGATTTATAAGACAAACAACTCTCATGCTGCTCTCTTATGGAAGAGCTTTTTTTATCATCATCAAACACATTTGTTACCTGCATCGGGGGTCACGCGGTTAAATGTCTGGTATATCTAGCTTGGTTTTATGGTGACGGGGATGTCCGGATTCGCATCCCAGTTGGGTTCACTGAGGTTAGGTTTCTTTAAATATTTTTTTCTAATTTCTCTTCACCCAAATAGGGGTACATTCCCCCTTAACCCTATCTTTCTTATGTATTCCCAATTAGTCTGATTAAATTCGTAAAACCTGGATGGATGGTAAATGTTGAACACAAATATATTTTTTCAACACGTTGACTTTATTTCTTTAAATTAGAAGGATACAAATAAGCCTACATAAATATGTCCAAATAATTTTCATCACATGCTTCACATCTAAATTACCGTCCGGTTTATTCGTATATTTACTCTAATGAGATAGGAATAAGGTAGATAGATTTAGAATAGACTTTAAGTGTACTCACATTTACGTGAAGTGAAAGTGTTAAACCATTTAGGAAAACTACCCCATTCATTACACACGGATTGGACTCTAAACCCAACGTTCCTCTCACCAGTAAACCAAATGAAACAAGACAAACACCTTTATCTGCGTGCTCACCGATGCTTGTATCCTTGCTACATATTGTTTACGGTAAAGAAATAAATAAATACATTGCGTTATATAAAAAGATCAACAAGGTGAATGATTGTGTCTCGATGCACTTAGTACAAACTTAATACAAGAGAATACAAAAAGATTAAAACTTTCCCCTGGAACGCGTGGCAACGCATTGAGTCTCGTCTTGTCTGGTTTTCCGATGATGGGGAAGTCTTAATTCGAATAGCAACCAAGTGTACTGACATGCTTTTTTCTTTAATGCCTTCCCACTCTCACACCAAGCTAATGCCGACACACGTCCTATATAATATTTACTTCCTCATCCCTCTCTCATACGAGTAACTCAAACTACACTCTTGTTTGGAGTGATAAAAGCCCGCGCTGGTTTTATTGGGTTGCGCCACAGTTTGAGTAACACCGGTTTGAGACTTCCTCCAAACCGATAAAGTAACTTTTGTTCAAACTTGGTCGATCCTATTGAGAGTGGTAACGCCAAACTAGAATATGTAGTTGCTTCCGGCTAAGATCCTCTTTTGAATATCATTGGTTTGGTTCCGGCTCTATTCAAACTTGGGATTAAACTCTGCACTTAAAACTCAGATTTACTAGTACCTGATTGCGGGAATGTTAAATATATTAATTTATGACAATCCAAATAATGCAAACGGTGTATCGTAAAGATTACATTTTAAATTGGTAAAAATTTGATCCATATTCACAACAAATTAATTTTTTAAACTGATTTTAACAAAACTACAGTAGCCTCATGGCTTCTTTGGTGCTGACTGACAGCTCACAGCTGCCAGCTCTGAAAAGCTACCAGGCCAAATTATGTATCCCTACGCCGAACCATATGATCTGCAAAAACATGTGTTTAGCAGTTGTCACTTCTGACAGTCAAAATGTAGGTATTTACCTAAATGTTGACTGTCAGAAGTCAGCTTTGAGCTGTCAGTTAGCACCAAAGAAGCCATGGGGCTACTTTAGGTGAACATAATAACGTAAACTGGAAATTATTTATAAATACTTTATTTCCTACTGTTCATGAGACCGAAGCCGGTGGTATCTACACTTTCACAACATTAAAAAATATCTTTGATTAAAGATGGGTCGAATATAAAACTCTACTGGGTCATTATAAAGAATTTACTTCAATAAAGAAAATTAATGATCAAATTTAAGATAGTACTTGAACCGAGATAATTCATGAGCAAGCTGGATATTATACTTGAACCGAGAGTTATTATGATCAATATACAGGTGACTCATAAGTCTGTAAATATAGGGAGTAAAATGTCTAAAAGTATTGTGCTTTCTTACAGGTTTGGTGACATTAATGACATTGTCAAAGGAAGAGCGCATTGCCATCTTCGTAAATGCTAGTAGTGGTAGTTTTCGACCATTTCTGAGGAATTCAACCACTGATATTCCCCACGAACACCTGGAAACATAAATTAAATACACTCTATGTGATAGGTGCTGGTGAGGAATATTGGTGGTTAAAAGTCCTCTGAAATTTTTCGCAAACAGCCTTTACCAGTATTTATAAAGATGTTTATGCGCTCTTCCTTTAACATTGCCTTCAAATGTCACCCAGACCTGAAAAAAACTGAATTCGTTTAGACATTTTACTCTCTATGTTCCCAGACTTATGATTCATCCTGTAGAGAATGTGTTTAAACCGGGAAAATTCCCGAGCCAACTGTAAATCGTATTTTATTCTAGAATCTAGACAATTTATGAGCAAGCTTAAAATTATATTTAAATATATATGATTTGGACATGTACGGGCTGCTACAAATTCTTACCAAATACAAATTAATTAAAAAAAAAATCTTATGTCGCCCAAGAATCAATGAACCAAGTCTACTTGTATTTTATGATAAGAATATGCCACCACGGAAACTTAAGATTAAGATCAGTAATGAACTGTGAGAAATATTTTCTTTAGTATATTCACCTCGTCTTCCACGTCTACTATATAATATATTCAATTTGTATCATGAAGCTGGTTTCATATTTGGCTATGTGGAGTTTAATGGAAGTCCCTGCATGTTATTGTATAGGCTAGATGCCTATCAATCCTGTGTGGCGGGTATCGGGTGTAGACGGCGCACCTTCAGAACGTGATTACTACCAACAAGGCATAAAACTCATTCAATCGCGACTTGCCGCGATCTTGCTTTCATTAGTTGATTTATGTTTGCCTCATTGCAACAAGTGACATTATATTGCATGTTTCATTGCAACGGTTGATATTATATTGCATGTTTCATTGCAACGGTTGATATTATTTTGTATGTTTCATTGCAATGGTTGATATTATATTGCATGTTTCATTGCAACGGTTGATATTATATTGCATGTTTCATTGCAACGGTTGATATTATATTGCATGTTTCATTGCAACGGTTGATATTATATTGCATGTTTCATTGCAACGGTTGATATTATATTGCATGTTTCATTGCAACGGTTGATATTATATTGCATGTTTCATTGCAACGGTTGATATTATATTGCATGTTTCATTGCAACGGTTGATATTATATTGCATGTTTCATTGCAACGGTTGATATTATATAGCATGTTTCATTGCAACGGTTGATATTATATAGCATGTTTCATTGCAACGGGTGATATTATATAGCATGTTTCATTGCAACGGTTGATATTATTTTGTATGTTTCATTGTAACGCTTGATATGTACACCTTTCATAGCAACGGTTGATGTGTGTACCTTTCTTAGCAACGGTTGAGGTGTGTACCTTTCTTAGCAACGGTTGAGGTGTGTACCTTTCTTAGCAACGGTTGAGGTGTGTACCTTTCTTAGCAACGGTTGAGGTGTGTACCTTTCTTAGCAACGGTTGATGTGTGTACCTTTCTTAGCAACGGTTGAGGTGTGTACCTTTCTTAGCAACGGTTGATGTGTGTACCTTTCTTAGCAACGGTTGATGTGTGTACCTTTCTTAGCAACGGTTGAGGTGTGTGTACCTTTCTTAGCAACGGTTGATGTGTGTACCTTTCTTAGCAACGGTTGAGGTGTGTACCTTTCTTAGCAACGGTTGAGGTGTGTACCTTTCTTAGCAACGGTTGAGTGTGTGTACCTTTCTTAGCAACGGTTGAGGTGTGTACCTTTCTTAGCAACGGTTGAGGTGTGTACCTTTCTTAGCAACGGTTGAGGTGTGTACCTTTCTTTGCAACGGTTGAGGTGTGTACCTTTCTTAGCAACGGTTGAGGTGTGTACCTTTCTTAGCAACGGTTGATGAGGTGGTGTACCTTTCTTAGCAACGGTTGAGGTGTGTACCTTTCTTAGCAACGGTTGAGGTGTGTACCTTTCTTAGCAACGGTTGAGGTGTGTACCTTTCTTAGCAACGGTTGAGGTGTGTACCTTTCTTAGCAACGGTTGAGGTGTGTACCTTTCTTAGCAACGGTTGAGGTGTGTACCTTTCTTAGCAACGGTTGAGGTGTGTACCTTTCTTAGCAACGGTTGAGGTGTGTACCTTTCTTAGCAACGGTTGAGGTGTGTACCTTTCTTAGCAACGGTTGAGGTGTGTACCTTTCTTAGCAACGGTTGAGGTGTGTACCTTTCTTAGCAACGGTTGAGGTGTGTACCTTTCTTAGCAACGGTTGATGTGTGTACCTTTCTTAGCAACGGTTGATGTGTGTAAACTCCTGTTTTCTTGTGCCTTATAAGAAGGTTAATGCTTACTTGAAGTAGAAAGTCTTCACTCTGTGATATTTACTATGGGAATGGCTGTTCCGAAGGTTTAAAACCAAAAAGATAATCTTCAATAATTGTGGTGACCCTGTTATAAATTGACTTTATTTGTTAAGAGGAAAGAGCAATGGTCTTACCTATGCTTTTAATAAAATACTTATATTTAAAAACTGCGAAATTTCTTGTGAAACGCCTTTGGAAATGATACGATTTCATTTATTTTATGAGTTAAAAGATCATCCTAAAACTCAAGTTTTTAATCCTAAAGGGATGTATCTGTACCTTTTGCCTCCATTAAAGTGAAGGCAAAATGAACTTCTGCAACTCGTCCTAGTGTTATGGTAAATAATACGGCTTATAATTCTTCAGATAAAACTTTAATATCATTCAAAGTTTAAATTAGAAAATAATACCTCACTTACTTACTCTAAGCCCTAAGGCATCAGGAACTCGAAAGTTAATTGCCGCACTTAAAAAAGTACACCACCTATCTCGAGCTAGTTCTCTCCAGCCCCCCTCATTACACCCTATCTCTGTCAGGTCCATTCTAATGTTATACTCTCATCTGCGTCTATTTAGGTCTTCCCAATAGTCTCTTCCCATTGGCTTTACCAGTCAATACTCTTAACACGGCTCTAGAATCTTCCATTCGTGCTGCATGTCATGTCCGCCTTAATATACAAGGCTTGATTATTCTAACAATGTCTTGTGATTAGTACATGGCATGTAACTCATCATTAATTAACTTCCTCAATAGCCTCACCCTCCCTGTTTGGACCAAAAAATATCTTCATAAGCACCTTGTTTTCGAACATCCTAAATTTGTTTTCGTCATGTAAGTTAAGATACCATGTTTCACACCCATAGAGAACAACCGGTAAAATTATTGTTTTTATTCTATATTCTGTGTTTTATATTCCTTGAAAGCAGCCGAGATGTCAGAGCAATGCCATGCATTACCTGGCTGTTCTTTTCCTAGTTTCCAAATTAATATCTTTATTGCTAGTTAAAATTGTTCCTAAATATTTTAACTCATTAACCCTGTCAAATGATATGTTGCTCGCAGTAATCACTAAATTATTGACCCCCCATTCTGTGTTCTCTATGTGATCATATAGGTCGTCTTTTCAGCGTTCCCTTCTAAACCTATCTCCCTACTAACCTCTAATAAAATGTGTTGCATTTATTGCAACAGCTTCCTTAATATTAACCAACAAAGTTAAATCATCTGCGTATTCTGCAATGTACCGTTTAGTGTCAACCCTTCCCTACTTTCTGGCATTTCCCTAATATCATACTCTACTACTAGTTAATACTAGTTTATAAAGTAAATGGATAAAGTTCATCTCATTGTTTCAACCTCAAAAAGTAAAAACAACTCCAAAAATAAATGTATGACTGACCGGTATTATTCTTGTTCTTGACACAAATAAATACTCCTATTATTTTTAACCAATTATCGACATACATAGAAAAATGAAAATTCTGATTTGATCTTTCTTAATTTAGACTTTATGTAATAATATTAGGGAATGTGTATTTTACATTTATTACAAAATTCATTAAAAAAACTATTGTATTGTAACAAAGTTATGGTTTTGATTCCCTTGGCCAGGTGTCATTTTTTAATTATTTAACCAATATATTCAAATGCGGCTATAACCGTAGCTAACAAACATAATAGTTTTTCTATTAATTCATAAAGTTAATTGAGTTCGACCAGAAAGACTTTTTTTTGTGTGTGTGTGTACTGGTATTTTACAAATTACTGGTATAATTTTGGCAGTCCTCTTGAATACATAAGGCTATTTAGGAATTTTCATAATCAATTTTAATCATAACATAAAGTATGGGTTTGAAGCTAAGTAATAAAAGCTTCGAAAAACTTATAAAAATTATTGACTTAATGCTCGGTAAATAACTTAGCAAACTTATAGAGCCTCTCACTCCACATCAATAAAATCTGACAAATCTAAAACTCTAAATTTTTACCACAAGTAGCTATAGTGCATTACTTTACTCCCTGTAAGTTACAGATTTCTCCAGCTCTCCAACATAAATAACCGTAAATTTTAATGAGTGGCCATGTTGAAGACAAAATAAAATATGTTAGAAGTCTTGAGAGTTAATAAACTAAGGGCCGGTTGCACAAACATCATATTGATTCTTCAATCACCGGATTGTCAATCAGCTTAATCATAGATCAAGAAAAATTTGGGTTGCAACAAAGTTAACTAGAGATCAAAAACTCCGATCACCTGACCACAGATTTGACCGGAGAATCAAATAAAACTAACATGGCAACCTTGTAAAAAGTTATATTTTCGAACAGCTGACTGTTGTAACATAGCCTAAAAGTATACACCAGATTGGCTTTGTGAATATCTTTATTTTCTTTATTTGTTTAATTAATACATGTAAATTTGTATTAATGTATTACTATAGTTAGGTTATAAAATGAACTTTTAAAGTATTTATATTATTTTAAAATAACATAATGACTGAAAAGAAATCCTGAAGTCCCAACTTTAATTTATCTAAACCTCATATTAAATTCTCTATCGCTATATTTAAAGAAGAGTTCATATCTTTCTCGTAGTTGTCTTGGAACTTGAACATTTTCTATAACCTCGTTATATAAATTAAAAACTTCTTCATCTGAAGACTCCGTACTTCACATTTCTGAATCAAACTCACATTAAAAATAAATTGAATTATATATAAATATACTTATTAAATATTACTTAATAAATAAAGATTATAAAGTACAAATTATATTTATCAAGAACATAACAGTTACAGGTTATGTTAACCATCAACGCACTGATCGGGGAATCAAACAGTTGATGGGAGAAAATTGGCTGGTTAACTTGACCAGAGATTTGATCGACAATCACGTCTTAATCGTTAATTGTGCAACTGAAAATGAGGTTTGAGACACTGATTGGAGATATACATACATCTGATCTCTGATAAAGCCACTGATTGTTGTTTGTGCAACCGGCCCTTAGACTTTGGGTTTATGGTAAAAAAACTTATGATAAATTTGATGATTCGTATTCCTTCCTCCATGCCTTTGAAAATGATTGTATACATAAAGTAAAGCTGAATTTCAGTCTAACCCGCTTCAATGGCCTAATGGTCTAAGGCGTAACTTTCGTGTCTCGCCTGTTGATGACTGGGAGATTGGGGCTCGAATCCTGGTCGGTTCTACTGAGGGTGGTTTTTTTTATTGAAGGGTATCCCAACACGCAAATTCGGGTATATTACATCTAAACATATAAAATGATTCTTTCTTAATCTCTTCTCCACTAGAGTAATTATCATTATATATGCGGTAGTAAAACAAAACTGTCTAAATTTCGAGAATTTGGAAGAATTTTTTATTGGGACAATTTCTTGTTAATTTAAAAGATTAAAATGCGTTCCGTCCCAAGCTAGCTCTTTTAGTTTCCGTATTTATATTTTCTTGGAAAAACAAATGACTAACATCCAACTTCATCCATATTTTCACTGCCACAAAAGTTCTGTGACGTTTGACCTTAAGAACATCATTTCTGTGAGCACAATCATTTAACCCTGATATTATCACGTTACCTAATTTACCTGTTTCCAACTAAAAATGTACTAACATATTTTCTGTTGTCCACAGGAACCCGCCAGCAGGCTTCTGATTTCCCAGGATCCAACGCGTCAACCGTGGCTTCTCTTACGCTAGGGTAAGGTAGTGCTTTTAGTCTAGTTACTTTTCAAACTTCATTATACCCTATACCCTACGGGCGACGTTTACGTACTTAATTAAGTAAAGAAACCTGTACATAAACATTTGTAGCAACTATCGTGAAATAACCAACGAAGTTTCTACTATGAAATATACGACATGTATTTTTTAACACTGAAATTGATTTCACACTTGTTTTATGTAGACTTTAGTTAATGTGATCAACAGAAATACAATTAATTTAATAAAATTGTTGAGTACATTATGTGTAAATTAAAAGTTTCCCTAACGTATGTTTCGGAAAAACTTTTTTTTTTTTTTTTTTCAAAATTTTAATCTTAGTTACAAACTAAATTAAATTAAAACCACAGTGCTTTTTTTTTTTTTTTTTTTTTTTTTTTTTTTTTTAAGAAAAAGTACTATTCGTTTTACTTCTGTTTGAAAGGCAGGTAAATCGCCGTTCAATTTCCTAATTTTAAGACTCCTTGTATCTCTTCTGCGTATTCGTCAGTGCGTAATTCTCGTTGAAATCTATGACTTGCACTGCAACAAAATTACGCAATAGTATTCATGATAGACTCATATTCTCAAACGGTAACAGTTGACTTGTACTAATTGCAGTAGTGAATCAAGTACGGAAACATCGCCCTTGTTAATAGGTCATTAATTATAAACAGTGTCACTTTAGGTAGAGTTCTTCTCGCATGTCGATAGGTCACTTCTTTTACTAATCCTTTAAGCACTTTTAACTACTCAATTAGAGCGGCAATGTTCATGAACTTATTCTGTCCAAATGAATCGAAGTGATAAATACTTTCGTAGAGGGACTAACAGAAAACGTTTTCATTAATAATGTTGTGAGTTTTTTTTTTGCTAGAGTGGAAGGCAGAGCAATCTAGCGGCGCTGAACTAACTACCACACTTCCTCAAAGGCATGCAATGCGTCCCTGGGGACATGGGGGGGGAAACAAACTAACGAAACGTTAATTATTCAACTGTTCGTAAATTACTTCCTCGGGTTTGTTTTGCCTGAGGCGGATAGTTTTTTGTCTGTTCTACGTGGCCGGCAGCGCTTAAGCTCTTTTTTATTCCCCATTGGTTTTAAATCTGTCTGCGTGGTTGGGGGTTCAAAACCCACTAGATCCAAGTGTGCATTGTCAGAGTTTCCGCGCACCTGCCAAGTTGGAAAGGCGCATAGTAGTTTTCGTGTCTGGGGAAAGAAACACAGGGAAAGCAAGGAAACGGGAATATTTGGGAACTTTAAACATTTAACTTAAATAGTATCTTTTTAGTCTGCTTTTTCTTACAAGAAAACTAAGTAAACTGATCCGAATACAATTTACTCCCTCTTACGTTCTTCCGCGAAACAGTGGATTGCGTAACGATGGTATACTCTATGTTTCCTAATAAAGATAAAATCATTCTGCTACACACGCTAATAAAACTATTTCAGAATATAATTTTTTTAATGAAAAATTAAGTTTCATTTCTCTCTATTTAGCTAAATATAAACTGTCCCGAAAAAAATTGTAGTTAATCCTAAAAAACACGGATGGTTTTGTATTAAAAAAATAGTGGCAAACTGGATTTTATAACATCAATTTAAAAAACTGATACGAAACATGGCAGGTTATTAATTACCATCAAATAATGAATGACTCAATTAACGCCAAACTACCCGCCTCGGTGGCTTGGCTGGCTAACGCGCTAGTCGTGTTGATTTCGACTGCAGAGGATGGGGAGATCGAGGTTCGAATCTCGGTCGGGTGAACTGGGGGTGGTTTTTCCTAAATGGTTTTCCACTCTCTCTCTCTCCACGCAAATGCGGGTTCACTTCCTCTAAATTTAACCTACACATTTTCCCTAATCCATTAGCGTAACTAGTACTTAAGCGTATATTCCGAACGGGTAGTAAGACGCGGTGCTTATAATAATAAAATAAATATAATAATAACTAACGCCAAGACAAATTGTTCTATAAAACCACTTAACATTACCAGAGTTTACCGGTAGAGTTGGTTATGCCTGTAGTTACTCTTCCCGCGAATCTTAGTTCACGAAGAATCACCTGTGGTTTCCCATCCTCTCTTCAATCTTACGTGTATACTTAAAGAGTTCCTTAAAACGCACTCGTATTGTCCTGTTATCAATAGGCCAGCTCGCACCTATTAAAACACAAACAAATATCCATCTTTAAGATAGAACAAATATTGTTTCAACAATAGTCTCTTATTAACTTTGGTTGATCATTAATCTGTTGATATTGTTTTAATAATTTTATAACATTGTTTCATTACTAATCCAACACTAATCTCTTTAACACTGATCAAACACGAATGTGATAATTCTGATTCAACACTAATTTGCTAGTTTTGATTCAAATTGTGAGTGTGTCAAAAAAAAAAGTAACAATAATTGATTTTTCTTCTGGTAAATATCCCAGATTTGAAACAAATATAATATTTTTCTTTCATTCACTCACAGTTGCAGTATGAGAGTATTTTTTATTTATTTTAATAATGGGACTATTCTTATAGACTTTAACGTCCCATATCACATAGTTTGATTACATTTAATGTTAAATTCGTGGAGTAGTCAAACATAGACTGGTTTACATGTTAAATTATTATTATTATTATTATTATTATTATTATTATTATTTATTATTATTATTACTACTGCTACTATCACCACGTCTTACTACCGTTCGGGTTATAGCACTTACGCTAATGTGCAATGGTAGGGTGATTGTGAGATGAAATGGAGGAACTACAGTTTAACGTGGAATCCGAACCACGGTGGTAGACCTGACATTCCTCACATTCACAAGTTGTGATTAATACACGTCTTGTCAGAGGTGAAGGAAGGGTTTGGCAATCAGATGAATCTGTGCCGGGACCGAGGTTTGAACCCCGGACCCCAGCACAGAGGTCTGACACCTTACCCCTAGACCGCCAGGCCAGAATAGATGAGCCTTAGATCTAATCTCGTACACACAATGGGAGGGGAATAAACAATTTAAAGCTTTCTTCATGAATATGTGCCGATTATTTCGCTCTAAATAATCTGGTTTGTTTATCTTTCTATTTGTCTGGCACTAGTTAGTGGGAGATTTCCCGTCTGGTCAAACTAACTAAAGTGAACAAATATTGGCGCATGCGCGTGTTTGTTGACCGGTCGTAACGTTGAGCTATTGGTGTTGATGGGCTCGTTAAGCTGTGCCTTCTGAGTACTTCGTTGGCTCGAGTCGCTCCGGGTTTATCGACGCCGCCGGCTGACGGCTGCACCCGAGCTTACACGAACTACTTGTTCGAGTTGCCACCGCGCTACTGGCACTTGGTGTGGGGGACATTCACAGGCACTTGGTCGGGGAAGGGGGATCGGGGGGGGACATTCACATGCACTTGGTCGGGGGGAAGGGGGTAGATTGGGGGGGGACATTCACAGGCACTTGGTCGGGGAGGGGGATTCGTGGTGGGGAGGGGACAATCACATGCACTTGGTCGTGGGAGGGGGTCGGGGGGGACATTCAACTGGCACTTGGTCGGGGAAGGGGGTTGGGGGGGACATCACATGCACTTGGTCGGGGGAGGGGGAAGTGGGGGGGGACATTCACAGGCACTTGGTCGGGGGAGGGGGATGGGGGGGGACATTCACATGCACTTGGTCGGGGGAAGGGGATTGGGGGGGGACATTCACAGCACTTGGTCGGGAGGGAGGGGGATTTTGGGGGTGGGGACATTAACAGGCACTTGGTCGGGGGAGGGGGTTGGGGGACATCACAGGCACTTGGTCGGGGAGGGGGATTGGGGGGGACATTCACAGGCACTTGGTCGGGGAAGGGGGATTGTGGGGGGGGGGGACATTCACAGGCACTTGGTCGGGGAGAGGGGGATCATTGGGGGGGGGGGGACATCACAGGCACTTGGTCGTGGGTGGGGACATTCACAGGCACTTGGTCGGGGAGGGGAGTGGGGGGACATTCACAGGCACTTGTGGGGGAAGTGGGGGGACATTCACAGGCACTTGGTCGGGGGAGGGGGGTGGGGGACATTCACAGGCACTTGGTCGGGAGGGTGGGGACATTCACAGGCACTTGGTCGATGGGGGACTTACAGCATGGTCGGGGATTGGGGGGGGAATTGCACAGGCACTTGGTCTAGGCTGGGGGAGTGGGGGGGACATTCACAGGCACTTTTAGAACTAGAGAGAAAGCATATTCTGCATCTTCATTGTAGTAGAAAACATTGGTAGCCGTTTGTAAACAATAATGTTTAGTACGCGCCACCGGATTCCCCGTCAATCGAGGAATGCAAGGTACACAAGACACTGAGAAGGCTTCTATTGGGGGAGAGTGGGGATTCTTCAATTGCTCTCCGGGCCCTTGTTTAAGAAATATAATTTTTGTTTATTTTGAACTTAAAAAAACTACTTGGTAATCTTTTTGGGTATTTAACGTTCACTCTCTATAAAATAATGATTATATCAGCATAAGATTTACAACTAACTTGACTCTCGAACAGACACAACATTCAGTGTCCTTGCCGTTAATGCATCACTGAAAGGCTATTCCGGTAATAATTTTCACATCTGGCTCAGATAATATTACATTTACTGGGTAAGTTTGATGTTAACAACTATTAGGTTAACATAAGAGCAGAGAATGCCAGCTCCACGTGGTTCGGATTCCACGTTAAACTGTAGTCTCCATTTCATCTCAATCACCTACCATACACATTACGTAAGTGCTATAACCCGACGGTGTAAGCGCGTGCTTAAATAAATATTTTATATAATACATAAGAGCAACGCACTTGTTGACTTTACAATTGCCTGTTTACGTATTGTTTTATTTGTTCATCTTAAACACACACGGGAAGTTCTTGGTCGCCGCTTTTCTTTCCGTTTGTTTCTATCGCCATTTAATTATTTCACTTGTTATAATTGTACATGTGATATGTTCTCACCCTCTTGGTAGGCTCAGCAATAACATGGGAATGTATTTCCGTTGGTACCTGACCAGCGAGTGTTCTACCTACTGAGAACAAATCATGGGTACTTTTTAAACTATTTTTTTTATTAATGGTTGAATAGGTAAGCTATTGTATTTGTTTATTACGGTTAGAGCCGCATCTATATAGGCCTACCATATGAAATTGGTGACCTGGTGGTCTAGGGGTAAGGTGTCAGACTTCTGTGCTGAGGGTCCGGGGTTCAATCCCCGGTCCCGGGACGGATTTATCTGATTGCCAAACCCTTCCTTCACCTCTGACAAGACGTGTATTAATCACAACTTGTGAATGTGTTGGAATGCCAGGCCTCCACCGTGGTTCGGATTCCACGTTAAACTGTGGGTCCTCCATTTCATTTCACAATCACCCTACCATTACACATTAGCGTAAGTGCGTATAACCCGAACGGGTAGTAAGACGCGGTGCTAATAATAATAATAATAATAATAATAATAATAATAATAATAATAATAATAATAATAATAATAACATATGAAATTGAAAAATGAAACCTTGACCCAGGTTCGATTCCCGTGTCAAGGTGTCATTTTTCCATTAAAAGCATACTTCTGCATACCCTGGCAACACTCCACGGCAATCTATTGTTTGAAGACCGTGAGCTTACATAAACTAATAATAATAATCATTACTTAGTATAATTGTCAGTTGTAATCTATACATTTATGGTGTATAGTTTTAATAACACAATTACCGGGTATTTTCTGTTTTGTCGGCACACGACAAACAAATAGGATCAACCCTGGGCAACATAATATATTGTCTTCAGCCGGGCTCTCGATCCTCCTCTCATTCTCTCACTCAAACACCTCAGCCATGGGGGGCTTAAACTAACGAGTTTGTATTTTGTTTAAGAATAAGTGATTGCTGATTTTGACCCCTATCTTAGCCCGTCTCCTTAATACTTAAACTATAATAACTATATGAGTAACTCAAATGCTCTCCAACTTAGTCTTTAGCATGTCTGTTTAAGCTAACGGTCCCGGGCTCTATTCTCGGCATGGCAGAAAAATCTATTATTGGTGAAATTTGGGTCTCCCCTTTCACATTAATGAATTAACGGCCGGGGCTGTAAGTGTCTGTTCTAGAGATAAGTTAGTTCATAAGCCGTGTACTGATATAATCAGTTGGCTCAGAAATCTCACGTTAAACACTTCGAATAAATAAAAATGAAAGTAGCTCAAACTCAAAGTAAAAATGGTATTGTGGTTTATTCCCCTTAGAACGCTCGCCTCCCCAATTGTTGGCCGGAGCTCTGTTCTGTTTGTGAGTGCCTGTAACTGATCAGGGCGTGGTCCCACCCACACTCATGTGATGAAGTATCTGTCATGTGACATATCTGCGAGACTAGTTTCCAGCAGATGCCCATAAATTGTCGCCGTGGCGGCACTGCTTGCCGCTGACGTGAAGGGGCTGGACTGGTGATATTACGAGTCCCGGGGGGTGATAAACCAGGATCATGTCATTACTTACCCACCACTTGTGCTTACAGTCGCTGCACACCAAGACGGGTCTCCGTGTCGCTATATCTGCATACTTTATGACGAATTGCTAACATCGATGGGAACTGAAAACTGTAGCCTATCTTTCTTTGCCCGTCCTCTAGTTTTCCGGTGACGGGAAAGGCTTGGTTTGGATTCCAGTCGGGTGAATTGATGATAGATGTATCTGAATTGTTTCCCCACTCCCTCCCGCATATGCGGGTACACTTGCTCTAAATTCAACCTTCCCCATCCCCATTCATAACCATAGTGAAATGCTAGTATCTCGGACGGGTAGCTCAGAGGCGTCGGAACGTTTTGGCCATGGGGGTGTGAGGGGGTGGCAAAATAATAATCTATAAAATAGACACCCCCCCAAATCAAAATTGTTTAATTTTTGGGTCACATCCTGTTTACCACGAATAACTTACGAAACAATATAATATTGGCTGCACTGTAACTTTGATGATATATTGGCTGCTTTGTATTAATCTCTGACGTGAGCTGGCAAAACTATTTTGCCAGTGGCATGCCACGTTCATTTGTTAAAATCATAACCTACTTTTCAGGAAGATTAGAAAATTAAATAGAAAAAGAAGATAGATAATTAGAAAACGAGCATAATTTGGCCCCCTCTGGCCTCCCCAGTGGCCCTGTGGCCCCACCCGTTCCGACGCCTATGGGGTAGCTGGTTGCGAAGATAGAACCATCATTGGAGTATGAAAGAGATGGATAAAACTTGCAGAGAAAGTACCTGTATTTGCATGGAGAGAAAGTGGGAAACCATTTAAGAAAAGTCAATCCAATCAATATTTACTAGTAATAAGGGCTTATTTATATAGGCTACTTGCCACTGACAGGGTTGATGTTGTGGCTTCTGACTTACTAGGCCGGCCAGGGTTCGATTCTCTCTGTGTTCTCTATTTTGTTAAAACCCGCCCTCCTAATCCCGTTCAAAAACTAGTATAAGTGGTTGATAGGGTACCTCCGCAACGATATAAACATAATCAATGGTATTATTACCCGATCAGGCTTCACACATTTTAATCTCGCCACTGGAATAGGGATAATTAAGGTAGAACGTAGAGGAAATATACCAGCGTTGAAGGGAAGTGGGGAAACTTTTAGGAAAAACTTTCCCCAGGACATCCGGTTGGGGTTGATTCGAACCCCGACGTTGTCCTCACTGTTTTTTATTAGCGCCGCGACTTTCTAATACCCGTTCGAATTATACATGTAGGCCTATGTACTAACTGCGCTAAAGGTTATTTTTAAGGATTAGAAAAGTTTATATTTAGAGGAATGGTGCCCGCATTTGCGTGAAGGGAGAGTGGAAACCCATTTTGTTAAAACTACCCTCAGTACACCTGACCAAGATTCGAACCTTGATCATCCCGTCATCGGCAGTCTAGTCTAACACGAAAGTAGCGCGTTAGACCCATGGCCACCGAAACGGGTCGCCTTTAGTTTTAAACCAGGTTAAGTGAGCTTGCAGTCTAGTCCGGGCGCCCACCGGTGGAGGTAACTCTTTCTAAGTGAACATAATGATTATGTTATATAGCTTGAGACTCAGATATGTGGTTGATTGAATTATTGGACTTCACTAAATAAATTTTTTTTAATTCGGTATTAAAAGTCTGTAAAAAAAATTTTTTTCCGGCTAAAAACGGTAAATACAATCAACTCAAACTTAAGTGGTATAATGCTATGGATATAAAAAATACGACTTAATTTCACACGTTTAAATTTAAAATATTTTATTTTGGTCTCAATACGACTATCATAAAAGCCAGACCAAACAAACATTTTACTTTTTTTTTTACCTGTGGTCTTTGGTTGAGGTGGGTACATTTTCTAGATTGGGAACTTTGATTGGCTATAGGGATATTTAAAAAAAATAGCCTTATATAGTGCACTTTTTACACTTTTTCTGGTATTTTTAGACAAAAAAGTCAAATAATGATAACATATACTACTCCGTAAAACTACCTATGTATAGTTTTTATATCTTTAATTCTTATTTAAATCGACCTAATTGACCATTACTCGCATATAAAATGCCATGTAGTTAATTTCGCGAAAATATCCAATTTTGTTTTATTTCTCATGTGTAAAATACATTTAAAAATGTTTCAATGATCCTTAAACATATTTCGATATTCCTTTTTTATATCCTAGTAAAAGTTCGTAAAAACACGTCTCGCAATATTTCGTTGTCTCTCTAGCCAATGCTGACAACTGAAAAATTAGTTACAAATGAATAGTTGCTTCTAGCGGCTCCGTATTCAACTGTGTCTCAATATGTCTCGTCACTTCGACAAGGGAACAATACTTTATTAATGTATTTTTCAAAACTTAACCTATTTCTAAGTCGGGTGGCTACGGATTTTTTAAATTAACCTTTGAACTATTAGAAAATGAAGTAAATTAAATAAATTTTAATTCCCCACACACATGGACGGTTTTTTAGTACTTAAATCAGAAGATAAATTATTCAAACAATGATGGCAACTATCACGAAATAACCAACAAAGTAGCTTCTACGAAAAAAATTACGCGTATTCGCACTATTTTGTGTTGATCCTAGCTTTTAGAATAATTAAGTTCACCAACAAATATGTAACTGTTTTCAGAAAGTTATTAGTGCATGTATAAATTAAAAGTTTATAATATGTTTTGAAACAAACCGGTTTATTTTTATAACAATGAATCAATTTATAAAATACATTCAATTAAAACAATCTCCACCAAACACTTTTTCAAAATAAAGATACTATATAAGTTTACTTTTGTATTAAAGACAGAGAAATCACTTTTAGATTTTTAGACGCATCCCTTTGAACATTAACCTCGCTTAAAATAGACTGCGCAACTACCAAATTAAGCACAAGTTTCCATGATAGTTACTTGTTTAACCAACATTCGACATGATAGTTGGTAGTTCACGTGGTAATAGTTTGCATAATATACTGAATTTGTACTGAATTATGTTTGAAACATCACCTGTGTGTACTGGGAATAGGTACATTCGGTTTTTGGTAGATGTAATCTTTAATAAAACATATGTTTTGCGGTCAACATTGATAAAATGTTTCTATAAAATAATATTAATAATATAGTTATTGATACTAACCCACCAATCAAAAATTACGATTACAGATCACATGAATTGTCTTATGAATAAGTGAAAGTAATAATATTCTTTGTAGCTGTATGAAAATTGGGCTGAGCCGATCTGTTTTGAGGTCATAGAATGCAGTCAGAGCAGTTGGTCTCCATTCAACATTTCTACGGCGTTTGATAGCTCCGCAAGCCGAGAATGGTATCGGGTCTGCTGGCCTTGTAGCATGGCATGTGGGGCCGCGTGCGGTCACTGGTTATCATAGGGCTTCACTTGAAAATATAATTACCGTAATGCGCTAAACCGAGACCTTTATGCCCACGCTCTGAGCCGGTACGGGTTTCTACCCTCAAATTGGATGACGGTAACTCGCGCTTCGAAGGCTTCGTTCTATTCCTGGGCATTCCATTCTCAGCACAACCTGAAACAATTGTTTGGAAAATTATTCTGGAAGACTCAGTTTACAGGCTATTACTCGAGACGTACATTTTTACTCGAAAGTTCGATACATGCTTTTAAAATGAATGTTTACTAGATATTTAACCTTTTTTAGAAATTCTAATTGTTATATAGACCTCTCTAGAAACTTCGTATTACTTTGACCACATTTTGTCCCTAGCTTAAATAAATATGATCAAAGGTATAATTGTAGGGTTATACGGAATTGGAAAACGGGAAAAACCTGGAAATGTCATGGAATCTGGTGATGCAGGGAAATGTCGGGCAAATTAAAAAAAAACGCTGGAATTCTTCGATTTTTTTTCCCTCTTATTTTCTAAAACTTAAAGTAGATGAGCACGGCCCAGTGTAATTATTTTTAGTTAATACGTATTATATCCATAGCACTATACAACTTAAGTTTGAGTTGATTTTTTTACAGTTTTTAGCAAAAAAAAATTTACAGGCTTATATTACCGAATTACAAATTCTACGTGTAATTTTGTGATGAGAAGGGATATATTATACTACTTGTGTTAAGAATGTGAAAAAAATACTTTTAATTTGTTGGTTTACATGTAAAATACTCGGTAAATTCACTCTCTTTGTCTGAAAAACCTGGAAAAGTCAGTATTTAGATTTTGTTTGTGTGTATCATTCCTGCATTTGCAAGCACTTGAAGGCTAATCAGCCTTAAATTCTCTAGTTCCATTTTTGTGTACAATTAGATTTCAAACACTTCATATTCATTAGACTTGCTTCGGTGGATGCAAGGTCTAAGGCGTTACTCTCTTGTTGGACAAGGCTACCGATAACAGGGAGATTGTGGTTCGAATAGTGTTAGGGTGCACTGAGAGGTTTTCCACTCTCAATCCACGCCAATTCGGGTACGCGTCATCTAATTTCAGCCTTAAACACAAACTGTATTTTTCAACATAATATAATAGGATATAATACAGAACATAAGGGGTGTTAGAAGGCCAGTTTTTAAATGCGAAGTCGAAACTTGCGAAGAAAAATTGAAGTCGAAGATACCTGGGATTTTTGTTTCCATTTAACGCTATTTTTATTTTTTAAGTTAATTATTCTTATAGATCATGTCAGTAACATGAGCCAGGAAAATTTCCTTATTGGTTACCTAAGGTTATTTATTAGTTATTAATGCACACAGGCTTACTGATAGCTTGGTAAATTATCAAAGTTTTTAATTTTTAGATACATCATGGAGTTTATAATATTTGGCAGACTTTACATATGAATGTCTTTTTATCTGCATTTCTCTTATAATAATTATAAATTAAATTCTGTTTTCATTTTCCTCTTTCCGTATCAGCCATTTTGATTAATAAAGAAAATGCGAAGAAGCTATGAAAAACTCCTGTGTCAAAATGCACTTTATGCTTACGTTGGGGTAGTTAAATTACTAGATAGTGTTAAAATTCTGTTTGGTAACTGTTATAAAATAATCAAATATGGAAAAATGTAATATTTAGTAAGACAAAATTAAATCGTTTGATAATTTATTCAAGTTATATCCTTCCTTCGAATTTTTTCGAATACGCGAAGGCTATTTTAGATGTCGAAGTCGAAGCCGAAGGAGATTTGACCTTCGAATTCGACTTTGACTTTTCGAAGCTTCTCACACCATTACAAAACATATTATTTGCTATCAAAATTGATAACATTTTGCCTATTAGTACTATTTTATAGGTATTGATATTACTTGTAAAAATAAATTAGCAACTATAGGGGAAAGTTGCCTATATTGTACCACCACCTAAATCGTACCACCATTGATTTTCTGGGAAATGATTATGGTAGAGTGCTCTAGGGGTTATGTTTTGAGCCTCCCATTGTTTTAAGTAGCCCGCGAAAATATTACACTGGTATGACCACGTTGAACGCTTTTATTAATGTTATTTAGTTTCAGTGGATCTGGATGTAATTTTTGGACTTTGTATCTAAGGAAATACTGAACCCGAAGGTATGTTTTACTTGTTTTCATTAATATATTATTGTAATATAACCAATTCTACAAGAAACCTATGGTTTATTCTTATCGTAGCGATAGTTTGAGGTTATAAATAAGGTTATGTTTAAAGCTCCAGGATTTTGCCTAAATCGTACCACAAGTGGGTTCCTAATTCGTACCGGTACGAATTGGGGGCCTATAATCTTTCTTGTTCCATATTTGCTATTTTTTACCAAACTTTTATTAAACACCACGATAAACATAAATAACGCGAGTGTCCGTGTGTGTTACAGAATGACGAAGGCAAAATATGGAGCTTGGAGTGAATCGGATATGGAACGTGACCCTGGCAGGTTATAGAAATGGGGACATGGGTTTTAATGAATGCTGTCGCCAATACGGTATTTCAAAGCCAACTCTCAAGCGCTACTTAGACTATGTCCCTCCCATGTTAATTTTTAAGCGCATGAGAATGGATAATGAATTAAAAGTTGGGGCTCCACCTAAGGTTTCTGAAACAGGCTACATAAACAGTGACCTCTTCATCCAGTGGCTAAAACATTTTATTGCTGCCGTCAAACCAAACAACGATAGTAAAATTCTCTTAGTTCTAGACGGCCACACAACACATTCAAAAAACTTGGAAGCTTTGGATATAGCAATAGAAGCCGGAATAATTATGTTGCAGTTGCCTGGCCACACAACGCATCGGGTTCAGCCATTAGACAAGTCGTTTTTTAAACCACTGAAAGGGTTCTACACACAAGTGGTTGAAAAATGGCTTCGTACCAATCCAGGACTGTGTGTTACACAATACCAGGTGACTCAACTTGTGGCAGAAGCCAATGCAAGGGCAGTAACAGTTGAGAATTCCATTAATGGATTCCGTGGATGTGGAGTCTGGCCAGTTGACCGTAATGTGTTTAAAGACTCTGGCTTTTTACCAGCTGAATATCTTGAGCCTTCAGAAGATACCAATGTATATGCACCACTTACTAAAGATGTCACCAATGGACCACTCACTGCACCTAGTGCAGATGAAACCAATGACCGACTGGATGTTGCAGTAAAGCCAAAGGCTGGACCAGCCAACACCTCTCAACTTAATGTGTCAATTGAAGATATCTCACCAATTCCCAAACCCACCCAAAAAAAGTGTCAAAACGAGGTGGGTTGACAAACAAAGGCCTACAACGAGCTATTGTGCTAACAAGCAGTCCATACAAGAATGATTAGCAAACAGCAAAAGAATTGCAAATGGCACAGGCCAAAGTAAAACAGTTGAAAATGAAAATAGAGAAGGCCGCAAATGAATTGAGACTGGCAAAGCCCAAGATAAAAAAAAGAAGTAGCCAATGCTAAGAAAAATGTTTCATCTGTGTGGAGAAATTTAGAAAAAGCAGATCTGCAAACAACGGAGAAAGCCTACCATCTACTTCAACACAACCTGATGTTAGTATTGAAATCCAGCAAGAAGAATGGTTTTGTTCCGTATGTGAAGATCATTCTGTTGAGGATATGGTGCAGTGTTTGGTATGCTGGTCCTGGGTGCATGAAAGATGTGCAGGGGTCAAGTCAGGATTAAAACAGTTTATTTGTATGGACTGCAAATAGAAAAAGTTTTGATAAACATTTAAATACTAAAACATACCTCTGTACTGTGATTATTAATAGGTGTTCTGTCACATGACAGATTAATTATTTTGTCAGTGAACTTAGACTGCCAATGCGTCCTGTCCTCCACCTCTTCCTTTAGCTCCCAGCATTTTCTTCCTTCCCTAAAGTCATCCAATATTTGAAACCTTCTTCTTCCTAAGCTTCTCTTTCCCTCAACCTTGCCTTCAATGATGTCATGCAGAAGATAGAGCTTCCTAAGAATGTGTCCGATCCAATTAGTTTTCGTCCGAAGAATCACACTACAATGTAGTATAATATTATATTTTTATTAGTAGCTTCTTCCTAATAAATACTGTAGTGGTACGATTTAGGACATGGGTGGTACAATTTAGGAAACCTGTTTCCTATATCGTACCGATTGCAGCCAGTTAGAAAAATCGCTGTATTTATTTCCAATTACATCCTTTTGAGCTTGAAACAGTAGAAATATATCAGCAAATAAGTACAGGTTTGTGTAAAAATACACTTAATATCATAGGTTAGTATTTATGGTAAATAAAAATAAAAATTTAAAAAGTGGTACAATATAGGCAACTTTCCCCTATAATAACAAATTACTTTACGTATGAATGTATGAAAGTAAGTTCTTGTTTGGTTTTCCGGTAACGGGGAGGTCTGGATTGCTAGGATTAGCCTCCTGGGTGTTTTAAAAAAAAATGGTTTCCCATTTTACTTTCCTCCACAAATGCGGGTATATTTCCTCTATAAATTATTTCTTCTTTGTCCATACTCCTTTAATATAACTATTCGGATAGCCCGGATGGGTAGTAGGACACAATATACATAAGGTTGGTCCCTGATCAGGAAAACTGGGAATGGTGCTGGAAATTAGAGCTTGCTTGCCCACAAACTGGCTGTTGGTACTGACTGATGCTTGGAGTTTAAAATATTTTCTTTGTAGATATAATCACACATATTTTTCGCCGCGTCTTACTACCCTTCCAAACATTCTTATCAACTACATTAATAGCGTAGGGATGAAAATGTAAACGTTAGAATAATGTAACAACATTTGCGTGGAGGATAGTAGAACACTATTATAAAAAATCACCCTTGATACAAATCAGGATTCAAACCCCAACTTTTCAGTCACTGGTGAACCAAACTATACGAGCCTGACGTCTAGTCCATTTGCTCACTGGTGTGGGTAAATAGGCTTTTTAAATGAACCGTTAGAGTACCTACTTGGTTCATGACTTAGTTTCGGTTTCAATTACAGGTAATGATTTTTCCCCGACTTGTGCGCGCGAGCGTTGTAAGAATGGGAAGTTGTTTGTGCCGAGCGTAACGGACCTTCCAGAAGGTGGGTTGTGGGGGGGTGGGTATCGATCACGAGGCTCGTGTGCGCATGCGCTGACGAAACGGCACAGACACGCGATCGTTAATCATGTCGATCTTTGTCATCTTTAAGTAATGGTGTGGACTGTATTCACCTCAGAAAGTCCTTCTTGGTAGAAAACTAGGCTTTCATTAGAAAGAAAAAAAATCTCTCTTGAAGGTTGTCATGACTCATGAGCACCTGCATCGCAACGAGTTTGAAAATGAATACTATAGCCCTAATTAGCCGAAGGGCGGAGTGCATTCTCAGAGTAGAACTAGGTCATTTGGGCTAAAGTACTCGTTCCAGGACCCGATGTTTGTGGGTTCAAACCCGACTGGAATAGATGGATTTTTCTTGAGCGATAAAAATCCACAGCATACATTCCTTCCGATGGGATGTAAAGCCGTTGGTTCCATGTAGAAATAACCCAGGAAGGTATGTGAAAACACCTTTACCAGCAAAATTGACAGGTCCTTTCTCTCTCGCTCATAGAAATTATCATGTGCTGATATAATCATTCGGTTCAGAAAGTGCACGTTTAATACCTCATATAAACGAAGACAAAATGGCACACCAAGCTTTAGATGGATGGTAAGCAAATCAAACCAATCTTCAGGTTAGTGACTTAAAAAACAATTGTTTGATTCCATTTTTAAAGATTATTTTACTAAATGCAAAGGAGAAACAAACCAATATTTTGCTTTTTATTTTTTATTAACGCGTCTTACCATTTCCCTTTCGTGCTATCCGCATCTAAATACTCCATTAAGGTGGGGATTAGAAAATTAAAATAAGAGGTGATATATCCACACTTGCATGGAGGGAAAGTTTAAAACTGTTTAGGGAAAATCCCCCGCAGTATTTCTGGCTGAGATCTGAACCCTGACCACCCTTTCACCGACAAACCAGACTAGGTGAGCTTTAAATCCACGTGCCCGCCAGTGTTAGGGACTTTAGAAATTTTCTAATATGAGAATATGTAAGAAAATAGGTACAAACCTGTTGTTTTTTTCAAACCTAGTGTAACATTAGCTAGTTTCGGCCAACAACCATCACCAACATAAAATAATTCACAATGTACCGTTCACCACCTCCAACTCTAACCGCTAGAGGCCACAATATTCGGGAAGAGGGTGGGCGGAATCTATAAGGAATTTAATGTAACAAAAATAGGAACATTTGTAAGTTTAAGAAAATGTTGAATCATTTATTCAAAGTAAGATAAGAGGTAAATAAATAACACATGGCCCCTCGAGGCGAGCTGAGTAGTGTTAAAAAAACTTAGATATGACAGAGACTGCGCTTGCAGTACATTTGAGGATATAGTTCACAATCTCAAAGTCCTTAAAGAAAACTACGTTTGAAACAAGAGTTATATCATAAATTATTTATTTATACAAATTAGTCTGCAAGAGACCCAATAATAAACAAAAATCGTTAATATAATAATAAAGGGCTTAAAGAGCTCCTCTACTTAGTTAACAAAGCGGCTGAATTACCCTTGTGACTTCAGACTAAACAAACAGATAAAATCATTAAACCTTTGAATCATTATTATATTAATAAAGATCTTAAAGAGCTTGAAATATAAAGGTGTAAGGTATTTCCATTATTGAAATATCAAAGAGCTTAAAGAGCTCTTCAATACGGTTAACAAAGCGCCTGGATCACCTTATACCGATGTCTTGTCGACCCACTTTTCCAAGGAGTGTCACTCTTCTTTTTTGAATTATTTGATGTGCACCATTCGTGTGATGGTTGTTGGCCGAGATTATAGGGTGAGTAAAACACATATTTTAGACATAGTAAGATTTTGTAAATCTTTGATATTGCAGGATGTATATATGTATAGATATTATTCGGGGCGGGTAGTATTGATGTAACATAAGTTAGCATTTCTAATGTTACACTAGAAAAGGAGTTTAAAATGGAACTCTTAGAACCGCCTTGAATTACTCACAAGGGTCAGTATTCAAGCTGGTAGAAACCGTGCTTGTTTATATGTGAACTTATGGATCGTTTGCAATGAAACCAACTTTTTTCTTCTAGTTAAAAGGATTTTAATACTCATTTGTCTTTTACTGTTGAATGTTGTGACGTCAAATACGCTCTAGAAATACACCTACCTCCCTCCCTCCCTACCTGCTCTGCTCACACGTACTGTAATGCAGGTAGCTGGAAGATATTTTTAGGGGTTGTTTTGGGCAGTTAAAATGACATGTAATTCTTCAAGTAAACTGTGCGCCTGAAAGCTGTCTTAGTTTTTATGTAAATTTACACGTGTGTGTGTGTTTGGCCACCCGACTTTTGGCCACCCAGTTTTTGAAAACGCTCATCGTTTGTGCGACTTTAGTGCTTGATTTTTATCGTTTGTGCTGAAAGTTTAAGGTGCTTACCAACAATTCCTTACGGGTGAATAAGCTTATAACACATGGAAAAACATCATGGTTACAAATCTATATTTTAACTAGCAGCTAGATTGATTCTTTACACGGGTAAGTCGCACAAACCCTATATTAAAATAATTAGACCGTTCAACTTTCGACTGTAAACTATTTTATAATTCCTCCTTGTACTACTAAGCTATCAACGACAATCCAAAACCAACTATGCACCCCACATATTACGAGACTATAGTCACGAGACTGTAATCCCTTGGCAGTCAAGTCCACACCTTCCTTCAAGCCCCACCAGCATTATCCCAACATTTTTGAACATATTTTTTATACTATAAAATATTTATAAATAAACCCACATGAAAATGAAGTAGAGCACCAGTGAATACACGCAGTGAATTATTGGATTCGTTATACAGTATACCAGTCATGATGATTCATTCCTCGCTCCAATCGTCACGAGAGGACTGTACCAGCGCTCGAGTGACTGAATCTAGAAGCTAACGCGAGCCAGAGGTTGTTAGGATGGGGGTCATATGGAGGGAATGTTGAATAACAAATTTAAAAATTTACTTAATCTAGTCGTAAACACTTTGACTCTTTATTTGAATAGTCAATCCAAAGCTGAATAATTAATAATTTTCACCCAAACCGGCTCGAGGGCTCTCATTTCCCATGTCGTTGGAATGTGGTCTCAAGTCTTAGTTATGTTCTATCTCCAGATTCTTGTGTCCCCACAACTTCCTATTTATAGGTTCCTTTTGCCACTTCCCTTCCGTGCAAACTTTGAGAATTCCTCCCTAATAAATATCTTCAGGTACTTCCTCCGGCAATACGGAGTAGTTATCGAGACAGGACTATTTCCGTTATGAGTTTTGTTCTATATGTAACAGTAAGAACAATAAGATCTAGTTCAGATTCGATTCAAACTTAACTTCAGTTTGATACCAATTATATAAGTATATGTTTTTAGTTAAAATATAAATTACGTAAAATCAATTATTGTTTAAAAGATTAAATACTTTCTCGCTAACTACAGATAGTAACATTTCTAACACTAAAATAACCCGCAGGCAGGTTAGTCATTTGTCTAAAATTAAAACCCACTCACTTTTACTAAATCTCGAGTTTTGGTTCCTTAGGAGTATAAAATTAGAAAACTATAATCCCAGGTATGTTTGCATTCTACTAGGAGATTGTTTTGTTAGTTAATCTCAACATTACATAATGACTATTCATTCTTATTGAAGATATCATTTTTACATAATTTATATTACTAACTCGTATTGTTTCATTGTTACAAAACGATTAACCACTCGTCTTATGGTTTTTACACATATTATTTACTTCTTTTTTCTATCATTGTTAAATAAATTACTTGCTCGTATTGCAGCTATACCCTGAGTTTGGTTGGAAGAACAGTTTAGAAAATTGCGGCCTACATTGATACAATCTTACTATATTATTTGTGTTATTTAATAGGTATGATAATCTATCAAAAGTGACAGCTGCAGATAACATGGCTTAATGTATATGTATAAAAATGGTTTAGTAACTTTATTAGCTACCAAATACTGTTATTCCCGCCAAAATCAGGATATTTATATTTTACATAACTATTGTACACTCTAAACCTATCATTGTTACATAAATAATATTTGGTCATATTGTATTATTGTTATATAGCAGCTAGCCAATAGTATTTCATCACTGTTACATATTACTTTTTCTTTTATTCGTTCAAACCTAGGCTCAGGTAACTCGATTCGCAAATCTAGGCTACTGTTATATTCGCGTCTCGATATTATCATAAAGTTGTCACTGTATCCACTCCAAGAGCTGTCCAGTCATGCGGAACAGAACAAGCAAGTAATGAATATAATTTATTCAACACTTTGCAATGAACTATTACTTGAAAGATGTATAATTGACTGTAAGACCTTGCTTGGCTTCTCATGTAACTTGGTGACGTGACATTTGAACACTATCCATTAGCGAAGGGGGGTAGGAATGGGTTGGCGTCACGCGATATCGCGGCGGTGGCGTCGCGGGGTGGTACTACAGTTTTCACACCATAGGACTGCTCGTATTTATTGGTGTCTTACCTGCCACTAGTATCAGGCGACAGGGGGAATATAGAAGATCGAGTAATTGCACCGGCATTGGTCGGAGAAGAGTGGGAAACAGAACAGGTGGGTAAAGCTGGATTGGGCCCCAGCCTCTCTGTTTACAGGCACGCACACTATTCGTGCAGCTAAACCCCTATGAATGAGAAATATCTTCTTTAAATTGCTCGGTTATTTACACCAAGGGCCACGTGAACTAAATGTCACGATCATTTGGTGACGGGGAGGCCGGGGTTATAATCCCGGCTGAGTGTACCAAGGTTGGGTTTTCCTAGATGGTTTCTCATGTTTCCCCCAATCAGATGTGGGTACATTTTACCTCCCTCATATATACCTCACCAGAGTTATTGTAACACGTACAGCCCACATGGCTATTAAGACGTGATTTAGGAGATTAACTAAAAATTAATTTGAATTTTATCTTGGTGACATTGATGACAATGTTGAATATATTATACCTACTCTAGATGAAAACTTAGAAAGGTTTTCCTCTTCCTTCTTCAGTAAGCCTGGTTGGGATTGAACCTTGACCTCTCTTTCACCGGTAGACCAGACAAGCCTGATACTTAGAGCGCATGCCCATCGTTACGAGTATATTTATGTTTATCAGTTTCTGGGTAAAGGAATAAGACTCCGGAAACTCATTTCTAAAGTTAAACGTCTATTTTAGCATAGACGCACCGATTTGGACTGATTTGGACCGGGGAACTGAACAACCAAATCGTGTTCAGTTTGACCAAAACTTGTTTTTAAAGGACCACAATTATTTATCCTTGGTGTTAATAGTGAACTTACATTAAAACTTTAAAACAAACCATTTATGAACCTAAACCAAGCCGTACATCGACAGGTTGCAAGTGAAAGATCCGAAAGTAACACTAATTGTCGGTGTAGCCTACACTTAGTTCATGTTTTGCACCCCTACTGGTCTCATGTACACAAGCATATTGGGTGGCAAGAGACCATTGAATAAGTGAGTTTATCAATCCTTGACTTCAGTAGAGTCTCATGGCCAAAATTTAAGGCAAGCTTGGGATAGGGGCCCCCCAAGGAGGTCCTGGATTTTTTTTTAACTTTGTATGCTTCAAAAAGCATACAAAAGGAAAAGCTTGTTTGCCAAACATACGAGTATGTTGAAGCATCTGTTATGGCGAGCTGTCGTTGATGGGTTCAAGCCACCATATGTCGAAAATACCCGAAAGCTAATTGTGTTCGTGGCTATGCGCACCAGCTGAATTTAGTACTATCACACACTGCCGAAACAATTAAATAAGTTAAAATTTTCATCTGCAACTTCACTGCATTTCATTCCTTCTTCAATATATCTACATCTCGTGCAGAAGTACCTCCCCATCCAGCGCAAACACGATGAAACTACAATTCACCTGCTGTGCCAATCATCAAACATCGTTACCAACAGCTACGAAATGTGGTGAGCTGCAAAACTCACTATGATGACTGGGATCCTGAATCTATAAATTGTGTGTCTTCTGATAATTCTAGATTCTAATGTTCACGTTTTTGTTGAGCCTATTTAATAGAATTTTTGTCTTCAGCGAACATTTGTTCAGCATTTTCCAAGCTAAGTGCACAAGTGATATAAACTAATGCATCAATGATATAAGGACTGCCAAATCAAACATTTCGTCTCTACGTTCAGAAAACGTTTTAAAAAAGTGGCTTCAAAAGAGTATGGCACTGCATTTGAAATACTTGATTCCGCCATAGTTCAGTTAAGTGAACGATTATCCAACTTTGACGAAGTTGCATTTGTTGAACTCTTAAATCATACAAAATTTACTCAGTAAAAAAAATCCTTTGCTGGCAGTCAATTTCTAAAACTTAAAATCACATACCCTAAGGTGTTTAACTTTTTAGCACTACAAAATGATCTGGATAATCTTTAAAGCTCAGAAGACAAAGCCAAACCTTGCATTTAATTATTGGATTTCATTGAAAATAACGACCTCCAAACAGTGCATGAACAGACGGTAAAGTTGCTGCAACTGATTATCCGTATTCCAATGAGCTCGGCTACAACATGATGACGTTCATTAAGTACTTTAAAAAGAATTAAAAAAGATCTGCGTAATTCTATGGCCATAACAGACTATTCAACATAGCTACTATTTCAATAGAAAAGGAACTTTCTTGTAAGTGCTCTCAAGATCCCGTGTTCAAAGAAAGGGTAGTATATACTTGTTTAGAAATGAGACAAAGATGCTTGGAATTGATTAGCAAGGAAAAGTAGACAATTGTGGTGGCCGCAGACCCCCACCCCCGACCCGGGACCTCTTGAAAATAGGATAGAGTAAACTTTAATGTAAATTGCTGTTCCATTTACATCTGTTCCCTATTTCTCGATAGGTATAGCAATAAATATATAGTAGTAGTAGTAGTAGTAGTCTGCCAATATATATAACTTAATAAAAACCCCATTTTCGACATAGTTTAGTGTACCTCTCTATTAGTGATCATGACTCGGGCTACCCAAAAATTAGCATCATGCTTCCTAACAGTAAATTATATAGGATGTATATTTGTATGTAAGTTTGTAGGCGCCTAACTCCAAAACCTCTCCTCCTCTCTCCACACTAATGGTGATTCTTATTTGTAAAGTCCTACTTTGATAATATTGAAATATTTTAACATATCAGTATTACATATATACATATAGGTATGGTTTATGATCTTACCAATTAAATTAGGCCGTTAGTAGCAAGTGTGCTAAACCTATTGATATTAATAAAAATGTCAAAATGAGAAGTTTTCCTAGCACTCAATGAACCAACATACAATAATATTGCCCAGCGCCTGTAAACTAGACTGTACCGGTCGAGCGCGCGCGCATGAAAAATAGAACCAGTTCTATCTTTCAAGCGTGCGCGCTCAGTCGCTCGCTCGCCGCTCCAGTCTGGCCACCTCTCATTACAACCAATGGGTTCTATTTTATATTTTAGTCGCTCGCCGCCCAGTCTGGCCGCCCCCTTAGAACTCAGGGGAGCATTAACATAATTATCTACTAGAAATTACGTTGATTGAACATACATATATCTAATGGTATCCTCTCCATCATGTATTTGCAGTCTTGGATACATGGGCGATAACCCGGATAGTTCTCTCTTCAGAGGACTGGTGTACGCGGTCAAAAATCTAGCTTTCAAATCTTTGTCGAAGACATATTTTCAAATATTCACAATTTGGGGGGGGGGGGTTAGCGGGGGGGAGGGGCTATTTGAATATCCCGGCATGCACATACACAGGGTTAGACTAATTCATAATCTGCTAACCAGTCGGGCAGAAAACTTAACATCCAAGGTTGACAAAATTATAGTTTTATCTTTTGTAATTATGTGCTATAAAGGTCATTCGACAGTTTAAATTTAATTTCACAAGTTTAACAAGTGTAATATTATATAATTATAAGCTATAAATAGTGATTCAATGCTTTCAAATCATTACAAGTCACTAGTTATAAGGGGTTTAACCTACTCTTTCTGCTTCTTTACATGTCATTTTTAAGGTAAATTAAGAAATTCATGGGGCTGAAATTTAGTATAACTAGACATTCATACGAGGGTACACAAGTTAATGGGAAGTATACCTTGCGTTTAGCAAGGAAAACGTCCACATCAAGGTTAAAGTCCTGATACCCGCTTCGGTGGCCCCATGGTCTAAGGCGTTACTCTCGCAATAGACTAAATTGCCGAAGACGAGAAGATCGGGGATCCCAGTCGGGTGTACTGAGGATTTTTTTTCCCTCAACGGTTTTCCACTCTTTCCACGCACATCCGGGTACACTTCCTCTAAATTCAACCTTCCTAATCCGTAATACATTAAGAATTCAAAAACAAAAGATATAAGTTTTACGAAACAATTTCCTGGAATTTAATTTCCAATTAATACAAAATTAATGGGCTTAAATAGCAGATAACCTTGAATAACCCTGTAGTAGCAAGCTTAAAAATGACAAGAAGATCGACATTTAACTTTCGTTGGTTTTTTTAACAACTTAAATAATATACTTTTATAATAGATGCATTACATTAACCATGTTCAAGTTAATACAATAAAAAGTTTTGTAACAAATGCTACTCTCCGAGAAGATTAATAACAATAGATAGCACTCATCTGTAACTTAACGAACGAGATAAAATAACTTTGTAAAACACAACGCCAAATTTAATTTTACACAGGGCGACCCCGTTGGTCTTGAGGTAAAGTGCTTGCCTCAGGACCCGATAACCATGTGTTCATATCCAGCCGGGGTCGACGGATTTTTTTTTTTTTATTTTGCTATAAAAATCCACAGCGCAACTCCTCGGAGGGAAAGTAAATCCTTCGGTTCTATGTCGATTGTAGCATGTAAAAGAACCCTGGAAAATATGTGATAATACCTTTCCCGGCAAAATTGTTAGAACCTTTCGCCCTTGATCAGAGAAATTCTCGTGTGCTGATATAAACTTTCGGTTCAGAATGTGAACGTTAAATACCTCAAATAAATAAAATAAAAATACTTTACTGGCTACGAAAACTAACGGGAGAGTGGGGGGGTAGTATTTTTCGTACTCACTATTACAGTACAGCAGCCGGTTGAACATTTGATGAATATATCAAATTTGAGATGGAACAGTATCTGACCTGTGATGTTTAGCTGCCACTTTTGGTGGATAATATCAACACCGATAAAATAATACTAATATTAGTTTTAATGAAGTGTTTCGGTGACCTGGTGGTCTAGGGGTAAGGTGTCAAGACTTCTGTGCTGAGGATCCGGGGTTCAATCCTCGGTCCCGGCACAGATTTATCCGATTTCCAAACCCTTCCTTCACCTCTGACAAGACGTGTATTAATCACAACTTGTGAATGTATGGAATGCCAGGCCTCCACCGTGGTTCGGATCCCACGTTAAACTGTAGGTCCTTCATTTCATCTCACAATCACTCTACCATTACACGTTAGCGTAAGTGCGTATAACCCGAACGGGTAGTAAGACGTGATGCTAGTAATAATAATAATAATAATAATAATAATAATAATAATAATAATAATAAAGTGTTATCACTGTCGATCGTGGGAAAAGTTTGTATTTTCTAAACTCTTTTCTTTCGTGCTATTTGATTACTATTTTACACTCCGCGTTTTACTGCCCGCCCGGTTTATCCCTATATTTACACTGATGGAATAAGCATAAGGAAGATATAATTTAGAGGAATTGTACTCGCATTTAGTTATAACCCCACTCACTACATGCGGCCAAGATTCGAATACCATTTCCCCTTCACTGGATACACCAGAAAATGTGATGCTCCAAGGTGGAAAAGTAGGGAACGCGTTCGGCGTTTTTGCACTTCTTATAACAAAACTTTTTATAGCCATAATAAATAAATATTTCTCCAGTAGAAACAAACAGTTAAATTTTCTTCACATGTAATATCAACAGTTGTTGATGTCATGAGTGTAGCGTCATTAGATGATAAACTTTTAAAATGAAGAGAGAAAGTTTTCATTTGATTCCAGGACACCCTTGACAGATATTCAAGAACCGTTTTATGTCACCATGGAAATAAAAGTTAACTCTATGTTTCTACTGGAGAAAAATTATTTTTGTCAAAATTGCTATAAAAACAACAGAAACAGACATTTTCTCGCGGTACCAACATTCACACCTTTAACTCGTGTGTCAACAAAGTCGTGTCTCCTCTATAAACTTCTCCTAAGACGAAAACTGAATATCGCCGGGCTATTCTTTATATATTTTTTACATTTTTGTTCCATGTCGTACTATCTGTTCAGTATATCCACATATTTGCACAAATGCCGTAGGGATTCAGTGAAAATTTGCACCAATTTGCGTGGAGAGAGAGAGAAAGGAAACGAAAACCATTAAGGGAAAAAGATACACCCAGCCGGGATTTGAACCCCGATCTCACTATCACGGGTAGACCAGACTAGAAGAGCTTGAATTTTAGATCGTGTGCCCACAGGTGTGCGTACCGATCTTTTTCCGATTAAATTAGCGCCCCTTAGCGTAATTAGGAGGAAATGTACCCTAAATCGCAGGAAGGGAGAGTGGAAAATTGCTTAGAAAAACCCGGTTGGAATTCGAACCCCGACCTCCTCATCACCGATAAAACATGAATGAGCTGGGCCTGACATTTAGTTCGCGGAGTCACCGGTGTGTATTAGTGAATTAACTAGCGCCCTGAGCCTGTCGTCGTTTTGACATTTCTGGACTCCTGTGATCTGACTCCATGTTGTGTACATACACTAATCACTTGACAATTGTTTGTCTCCATTGTTTACCAGGGTAGATAACAGTGAAGGGCAGTTTCCATCATCTCTTTCTTGGAACTCTTCAAATCTCAAGGTGCAGAACTAGGGATGAAAATTATCGGGTAAATTTTCAATTTGAAAATTTTATATAATTAAATCACAGAACCCGTGCGCTGGATGGGACTGCGAATAAACGTAAAGCACGTTAGTCCCGTTTTTTCCCGGTGAAAGAGTGGTTGGCATTCGAATTACAACCGAGCATACTGAGGTTGGTGTTTCTAAAGTTTACCTGCTTTATAGGCTAATGTGAGTACATTTTCTGATAAAAAAACCTTCGTTTATATTTTATTCATGCGTGTCTGGGCTACATCACTTTTATCCCAGTTTGTGGAAAGATTAGCAGGTACTTATGTACCTTCGCCCAGGGGACGTCCTAATGTACTAATCGTACATGCTTTCCGTGGAGGCTCTTTACATGTACCGATGAGATAAGATGATTGTGATAGTGCATATGAGGGTGTGGAACCAGTTGAAACTCTTAACATAACTTAAGCTTAAATGATCAGACCATGGTGACCGTTGGATGGTTCCTAAAATGCCCATAACACCAGGTGGGAATTGAACCCGGGACCCATAGGTCCTCACGGTTCCTATTTCTGAAGGATAAACACACCCATGCTACTGGGTCAGACTCCACTCTACAGATGTATATTCTCATACATAAAGTAGCCCCATGGCTTCTTTGGTGCTGACTGACAGCTGACAGCTGACGGCTTGGAAAAGTTACCAGACCAAATTATGTATCCCTACACCGAACCATATGATCTGCAAAAACATGTGTTTAGCAGCTGTCACTTCTGACAGTCAACATTTAGGTATATACCTAAATGTTGACTGTCAGTTGTCAGCTGCGAGCTGTCAGTCAGCACCAAAGAAGTCATGGGGCTACTGTAGATCTCAAACAAATGCTGTCCTGGCATCACAGGCTTGGAACAAACCAGATATCTCTACTCGTCACCTAACATCCACAATTCTCTCTTTAACCGTGCGGTCACTCAATATATCTTGTCTAATAAGCTAAACTGAGTTCTTGAAATTACTTGAGCTTCAAATGAGTGTATGAATGAACGTGCGAATGGCTTTCTATTTATTTGAATTTTCCTCTATTAACATGTGTTTGTTTTTCAATAATATTATATTATGTTGTATTCTACCCTGGTTAAGTGGAAGAGAAGGCTAGCGCCTTAACTTCGCCAAATACCCGCCTCGGTGGCGTAGTTGGCTAACGCGCCAGTCGTGTTGAGCCAGACCACCAAGGACCGGGAGATCGAGGTTCGAATCTCGGTCGGGTGAACTGGGGGTGGTTTTTCCTAAATGGTTTTCCACTCTCCCTCCACGCAAATGCGGGTTTACTTCCTTTAAATTCAACCTTCCCTATTCCTAATCCATTAGTGTAATTAGTACTTAAGCGTATAACCCGAACGGGTAGTAAGACGCGGTGCTAAATAAATAAATAATAAATAAACTTCGCCAAATAATAATAAGTTCGTAGCCAGGCGTGCTGACCACTGTACCACAGGGCCGGTTTCGTCTTTGTTTAAACATTGTGATAGCCTGAATAGGTAGTTAGACGAGGATAATTAAATTACAAAGGAATGGGGTGTATTCTTAAAGGTTTTGATTTTAAATTGAAGTATCACTAACGTACAGTTCTTGTGGTCGCATCGCGTGGTTTACATCTGACGTGCAACTTTTATTTAACTTTTTTTTTTCCATTTTTTCCATTTATAATATACACACGTTAACCTTTTGCTAATGTTGGCTGCTCTGTAAATTGTTCTTCCTCCTAAAAGCTTACGCTGTTCTTCAATAAACTCAAACAAAATTATTTTCAATCCGTTTCGATAGTAGGACAGCAGTGTTTTTCAATAGGGATTTAACTAGCATTTCCTAAAGACGTATTTTCACACGACCTACAGACTATCATAACCTTGAACATTAGTCCTACACCAAAGAGTAACTATCAAGCCAAGTGGTCTAAATACTTACCAATTTGTTTGAAGGAACCCTTAAAACTATTTGTAACTATCTCGTCTTAAGCCTCACCGGGAATAATTGAACCAGGACCCTAAGGTTGATCACCTTAACCACGCGGACGCACATTTGGCAACCCTGCACTTTGGGGAGAGAGGGGGTGCTTGTGAAGCCACGCTTTGTACCATGACCTACCCATTCTCAACCAAACTTTGCCTCTATCGTATCTTTTTTTAACCAACTATGAGACAAAACAACTTGAATTCATTCGTTCCAAGATGTCTTGGTCGTTGCATTTATTGTGTCGGTATTTGATTGAGTCGGTCCTGTACAAGACTCTCTTCTTATTTAAAAATAATAATAATAATATCGCGAAGTTTAGTTCTAACGAAATCCCCTGAATGTTTTGATGCTGCTCGTAGCGTGGTTCGACGGGTGGTTGGTGGGGGTAATGGCGGCAAGGAGAGGGGGGGCCGGCTGTCTCATGGCTTCAGAAGGGAAGTTAGTGAGGGGTAGGAGCCGCTAAGAGTGTGTTGTGTTTTTGTAAGAGTTCCGTTGGAAATCAACCTTTGTGTGTGTTCTCCGTTTAGCGAGCGATGTGCGATACTAAGGTTTCCGGAGTGTTTCCTAGCGGAATGTTCACGCCAGTCGGGTGAGTTGGGTGTATTTTAAGAGTGAGCGGTCATTTGTCCACGTGCTTAGAAGGAGAGTGGGCATGTCAAGGTCGTAGAAATCCTCGGAAATATTACATAAAGAAAAAGACGTAATGTTTGATGTCCCCACACACACGGGTGATGGATGGTTGGTTCTCTTAATTCTGTAGAGAAAACTGTACCCACACCGCTAGTAACTATCCCGAAATAGCTAGTGAAGTAACTACTACATGGTTATACGGTTATTTTTTTGGGAATATATTCCATCAAAAAATATGTATTCCTTTCAGAAATTGTATGAATTAAAAAATATATAAAAGGGGTATTTTGAAATAATCTGGCATATTCTTAAAGACTAAAAATATATTTATAAAATACTGTACATTTAATTAAAACTTATTCCGATTGGTGGTCGCGTGGTGGGTGGATATTCCTCGTACAAAAAACACGGGTACACTTCCTCCAAGTTATACCTTATCTCTCCCATTAGCGTAATTTAGCCGTATAACGTAAACATATTCTAAGATACATTGGGGGGTAGAGGGGGAACCTACCAATGCCGGTGGGCACATGGTCTAGATGTCAAGCTCGTTTAGTCTGGTTTGCAGGTGATGAGGTTTGAATCCCGTCTTGGTGTGGTTAGATTTTCCTCCCTAACTCAGTTTCTTCTCTTCCACAACGCATATTCGGTTCATTTATTTACGTACATCCTTAACGGTTAGTGAGACACTCTTTAAAATAATTAAAACCATTTCCCCCAAACTGTACTTCAAAACAAAGATGTTTCGTTTTACTTTTGTTTGAAAGACCTGGAAATCACTGTTCAATTTGCTAATTTAAGACAACTTACATTTTTTTATTCGCATGCGTTTGTAATTAAATTATTGATGAAAAATACGCCCTACATTATCCTTAAATTACTCAACTCTTCATGTTTACTACAATTTTTACTAATTCTCTCTGATAGCAGGTCGTATTTAAACGAGTATTGACTTATATGGATTTAAGTAGAATAACTTCAGTCACCTTAGCTCAGTCGGTAGCGTGTCTGTCTACTGAACTAAGGTTCCCGGGTTAGATTCCCGGAACGGCAGAAATATTTGTCATTAGTTAAATGTGCGTTTCCCCTTAACAACTCAAAAGTACGAAAATACCGCCCATGTGTACGGGACATTACAGTGACTAGTGAGTGTTAGAGTTGCACATCGAACCTCGATGGTGAAGGCTTGATCTAATTATTAGACTAACGTTATATTGATCTAATTATTGAACGGACTAATATGTTTATATTACAATACATATTTTTGTGTGTGTATTTTTGAATTTTAAGTTAAATAATTTGTTTGAAATGATTTTTAATTTTTGTATTAATTAATTGAAAAAAATATGCACTTCATTTACTTTATTTGAAAAAGAATCACCAATGTTTTTTACCGTTAGCTATCTTTTTTTTTAAACATCGATGATTTGAAGATTACGTTTTTTAACATCGATATAACTGTATCGGACGGATTGAAGTTTATTATTCGATGTAGTGTGTGTTTGTCAAGGTTTGGGTGGTTGAACTATTAGATGAATTAGCAGCGTTTGAAGTTAACTCTGCTGCCTTCAATAAAATAACCCTTTCTGTTAAGCGTATGTTTTACTTTGGTAACATTCAAACCTTTCAAAAGGGATTGCTCCGTGGGTTTTTGGATCCACATTACTATCTTTGGGTCAAAAGTTTTAGAAAGTGCATGTCACCAAGGTCATACGACAATACAAAATTAATGTTACTGCACAGTTTTCATTGCGCAATTTTCACGTGTGTACAGTTAATTGTAAGCTTTGAATAGTGATTCAATTATTTCAAATCAGTACAGTTCACGAGTTATAAGGGGTCGAAATAACTAGTGACCTGTAATGAGTTTGAAATCTTTCTGAGCTACTATTGATAGTTTATAACTAAACATTTGTTAAAATGGTGCTATAAAATATTTACTGTTGAATGACCTTACATGAGTGCAGGTATGTATTATCGGCGTCAGAAATCTCACTTTATTTGAGAATTGGTTTGTCATTTTAAAATATGGTTATCTTAAAGTGGAGGCGAAAGGTAGCAACATGTATCCATAGATTAAAAAACTAAATTTCAACTTAAAAAACAGAAATATAATATTAGAGCTGGCTAATTTTTAAGACATTACATCCACACTTTAGTAGCTCTGCGATCAAAGTAAATATTTAACAAGTAAAAATAGGCTAAGATAAAACCTCACTCAAAAAAAAATTAAAGCATTTTTGACTCACACATGCACTTTTAAGGTAATACAGTATTGTTATGTGGTTTTGAAACTTCAGATCTAGAATTCCAATAATAAATAATCATTGTCAGGATATTTCCCATCAAGTAGGGCGGCGTTCTTAACACACAAATCAAAAACTATTCCAGAAGTTGTAGTTTATTTTCCAGGAATTTTTTTATATAAATTAAATTAAATGTAATAGTGAATCCATTATGTCACTAACCTCCTTCAATATTCAGGTAATTTTAAATTTCCCCTTGCCCCCCTCCCCTTCCCACTTTTTGTATTGTATGGACTTTAAATATATACACACCCTACAATTTGTATTTGAGTTTAATTGAGCCAATTGTCTCTCCTGTACACTAGACTTAAAGGTATCCAATATAAAATATTAGAACTATTCCCATTCACATTATGACAACTAACCGGTGCAATCAAGGACGTCTTCTAGTGGTCTTGGGACAACCCAGCAGAAGCGTGAAATAGTGGAGTGTTCTGGCAGCTGTTAGGTTCAATGTTGTCCCGTGGCCACCCCTACATGTTCCCCTCCCGCACCTTTCCCTCAGGTAACAGACAACCTTCTCTACCTGCGTGCTTTCTATGTGCGTGTACACTGGAAGTTCTCCCGAAACTGGCGGTCATAGCGCTCTCACTGGGTTGGTACTACTGCAGGGGGAGATGTAACACTGGGTTGGTACCACTGCAGGGGGAGATGTAACACTGGGTTGGTACTACTGCAGGGGGAGATGTAACACTGGGTTGGTACTACTGCAGGGGGAGATGTAACACTGGTTGGTACTACTGCAGGGGGAGATGTAACACTGGGTTGGTACACTGGCCCGAGGGGGAGATGTAACACTGGTTGGTACTACTGCAGGGGGAGATGTAACGCTGGGTTGGTACTACTGCAGGGGGAGATGTAACGCTGGGTTGGTACTACTGCAGGGGGAGATGTAACACTGGGTTGGTACTACTGCAGGGGGAGATGTAACACGGTTGGTACTACTGCAGGGGAGATGTAACACTGGGTTGGTACTAACTGCAGGGGAGATGTAACGCTGGTTGGTACTACTGCAGGGGGAGATGTAACGCTGTGTTGGTACTACTGCAGGGGAGATGTAACACTGTGGTTGGTACATACTGCAGGGGGAGATGTAACACTGGGTTGGTAAACTACTGCAGGGGAATGTAACCTGGTTGGTACTGCAGGGGGATATGTAACACTGTGTTGGGCCTATAGAAAGGGTATAAATTGGGACAATGTTACTCTGGCTTGGGCCTGAAGACAGGACTACTAAACGTTTATCAGAAGGCCATTAGTTTTCTTTTAAACGGACCTTTTATATTTTGAATTACTCTATAAAGTTTGTCAAGCTAGCATATTTTCTAGTAGGCTATCTTAAATAGATTAGTTTCTTTACGGGCTATTTCATTTGCTTTTTTAAAGTATATATTTTTATTAATTTGTCTTAGATCCACATAATTTATTGGTTTTATAAATTTGTCAATATATCAAAATAGGCCTATACAGTTTATAATCCCATTAGCGATAGTTTAAAACTAGGTGTAACTATCAAATAATTTGTCAAATAAAAAAATCCGCAAGTGTGACTCACTGGCATTGTATGAGTAGTGAATGAATAACTCGATGGGTCTGAATTTTTTTTGAATGTTAAGTATTAGGGGAGTACGAAGGCCACTTTTTAAATGCGAAGCGAATCTTGAAACTTGCGAAGAAAAGTTGAAGTCGAAGCTACCTAGGATTTTTGTTCATGTCACTTAACTCCACTTTTAATTTTTAAATTAATTAATTTTCTAGATCTTGTCAGTAACAAGGGCCAGGCTTACTGATAAACTTAGTAACTTGTCAATTAAGTTTTATTCTGAAAATTGAAAAATGACATGGGCACGGGAATCGAAACCGGGACTTTTGGCTCTATTTGGGTTCGCTTCCCGTGTCCAGTTGTCATTTTTCAATTATCAGAATATAATATCTAGACGGAATAATTATCACTAAAAAGCATAAATAATAGCTTTGGCTATTTGATTCTTAATCAAGTTTTAATTTTTACTTACATCGTGGAGTTTATAATATTATTTTGCAAACTTTACATATGCATGTCTTTTTATCTGCATTTCTCTGATAATTATAAATTAAATTCCTTTATCGTTTCCTAATTTCCGTATCAGCCATTTTGAATAGTAAAGACAATTCGAAGAAGCTTTGAAAAACGTCTTTGTCAAAATGCACTTGTAAATTTGTCACAAATAATTCCTAAGAGATGGAATATTAAGGACCAAACATTAGACGTGAGCTGCGATGATAGCACAACTAAATCACTCTCTCTACTTCATACCAGTGACCATGGTGTTATTTCTTTATAGGTATTTTTATTTTTACAAAATTATGTTAGTGATAGTGAATATAATATATTAAAATTTACCTACCGGCTTTTGATCCATGCTTATGTTGTGCTAGTTAAATTACTAGTCATTGTTAAAATTCTGTTTAGGGGTCGTCCATAAACCACTTAACGCTTTGAGGGTGGGGGGGTGAGGGGGGAGCTCTAATGTCTACATGGGGGAAGGGGGGTACATCAAAGTGTTACGTAACACAGGTTTTAAACAAAAATTCTAATGTTAAAAACAATATTATTGTTGGGTGACCTGGTGGTCTAGGGGTACGGTGTCGGACTTCTGTGCTGGGGGTCCGGGGTTCAATCCTCGGGCCCGGCACAGATTTATCTGATTGCTAAACCCTTCCTTCACCTCTGACAAGATGTGTATTAATCACAACTTGTGAATGTGTGGAATGCCAGGCCTCCACCGTGGTTCGGATTCCACGTTAAACTGTAGGTCCTCCATTTCATCTCACAATCACCCTACCATTACACATTAGCGTAAGTGCGTATAACCCGAACGGGTAGTAAGACGCGGTGCTAATAATAATAATATTGTTTATGTTTTCACCTTTGATAAACATACTTATGGATAACTTCCGAATATCTGTGGCGTTGAAAATGCAAGTTTAGCACTTTTTGTTTATCATTATTTCGAATTCGCTTAGGTGGCATTGTCTGCCAGAGACTAAGAACGCCAAGCACAGTTGAAAACTCATATTTTCATGCGCATGATAGTGACATGTTTATACTCATTACTCAAGGTACTTGTTTAGATTTGTCCGAACTACTGACCCCCTCACGTGCTTTTAGTTGGATAGCAGCTGTCAGTCGAAGCGGCCTTAATTTATAATTATAGTTGAGTTTGAGTATAATTTAAATGCCTAGTGCACATTCTTTTACATAGGTCGTGAATAATCACACGAAACATGAGTTTAGGTATTGATAAGTTAATTAAAGTAAAGTTGTAGATATGATGATAATATGACTATCATAAAAAAAGTGCACAATATTAAGAAAGATGTCTTCCCCCAGAGTCAAGCATCTCATGTGGACACTTCAACATCATCATCTAGCGAGCGCTACTATAGAAAAGGGCCATCCTATTCAGCACATAGTAGTGCCGGCTGGCTCTTACTCAGATCGCATGCCTGACATCCATAACATAAATATAGCAGAGGTTTTTCCTCATGAACCTGAGGAATTTGAATTCAACGTCTTTATTTCTGTGCTTGTATGTCTTATCTGTGTGTAAGTGTATCCAACCATAAATAATAATACTCTCTGAAATCATATATGTTCAGGATTTAAAATGGATTTTAAGAAGTATTAATTCAGAATCCCTCCTTTAGTATCACAATTTTTCCCTATGAAATAATGACATTCATTCTTGGTAAGAAGTTACGTAACTTTGGGGGGGGGGGGGGGCTAAAAAGGTAGGAAAAAAGCGTTACGTGGTTTATGGACGACCCCTTAGTAACGGTTTTAAAATTATCAAATATTGAAAAATGTAATATTTAGTAGGATAAAATTAAATCAATCGTTTGATAATTTATAGACGTTTTAAACTTCCTTCGAAATTTTTCGAATATGCGAAGGTTATTGTAGATGTCGAAGTCGAAGCCAAAGGAATTTGACCTCGACTTCGACTTTTCGAAGCTTCGCACACCATTATCAAGTATTTACCTAAATGGATTTGGAACCAGAATTCAGATTCTTACAAATCATTTTCTTTCTCAGCTAAAAATAAAGGATGTTATTCTCTACTTTTTTATTTGGTCAATCTTGTTCTGGATCTGTAAACTTTTTTTATATAAAAATAGCTTTGTACTCTGTACCACTCGGCAGTGTTTATTGTGCATTGCGTTTTTATACTCGTCGGGCTAATCGCATGTGTACACACAACAAAGTAGGGACCAATAAAGTTTAATACAGAGACAATGTACCAACATTAGAATGTAAAGAAACAGTGAAAGACATTTAAAAACCAAATAAAATAAAATCTGACCGGGATTAGAACCCGAACGTCCATAATAGGTACACATTTTACTGTGAAAGTGACGCCTTATACCATTCGACCACCAAACGACTTTCCGGAATTATTATCCTTGTAAATGTTTCAAAAAATAAATATTGTGTATTTACTTGAAATAGAACTATTTAAATAAAATACTAATCATTACTTGATTCAGTTGCTCTGCGTCTTCACCAAAAGGGGAGAATTTTTTTTTAATCATCGAAACATTGGTTGCCATAGGTCTTCATTGGAAAAATGGCTAGTACCGGAGATTATGAGAATTTTTCCGTCCATAACTAACTCTAAATTATTTCGTATACCATACTTGGATCGCATACGAATGAAATCGAGTGAGCATACCCATCTTGTTCTTGAACGACCTGCCATTTCATTAGGCCTATAGCGATCTTGTATGTACATTTGGCGGCAATCCGCTTCGATGACCGCATGGTCTTAAGCGTCACTCTTGCAATCGACTAAACTGCTGCTGATGAGGAGATTGGGGCTCGATCCTGGACTGGTGTACTGAGGGTGGTTTGCCCTAAATAGTTTTCAGCTCTCGTCAAGCAAATTCGGGTACACTTAATCTAAATCAGTCTTACTCACCCCTAACCTATTAGTGTAACTAGTACATAAGCGTAAAACTCGAACGGGCTGTAAGACACGATGCCGATAAAATCTTTTTAGATACTGGTAGGTAAGAGCTCCTATTTCCGACCCCGGGAATGGTATTTTATTTATTTTTCTATAAGAAATATATTACATTTTCTTTCACGCGTCAATTTATTTTCCTGTGTATAGTAAAATGGCGTTCTACTAAGGGCCTGTTAGTTTTTAAAGTCTTACATTTAAATGGTGCGAAATTTAATTAACTGCTGATAAAACAGTAAAATTATTATGCCTCCTTTCTACAAGGTTTGATTTATTTTATGATTTCCGCCACATCGCTAGAAAACACAGGGAATTGTTTGGGTCTGAAAAAACTGTAACTGTCATCTAGGGTTGAAATGGAAATTTAATATTGATGGATTTGGGTCATTAAGTATGCCTTTGTGTATAGGATAAAGTAAGCTATAAAATTAAGTACTCATCCTCCCACCTCAAGCTTAAATCATTTTGTTTAAAACATCAAACACCAGCTACATAACTCTAATACAGAAACATTTGTTTAAATATTAATCATCTATACTTCAATCTAAATCTTCTGGACAAACAAAGAGCATTCTTTTTTAGAAAACCAATAAAAAAAGAGGAGAGAGCATTGGAATTGTCTATTAAGAAATTAATGGCAACACTGGTGTTGGAGATGAGTAAACTAGTAATTTCAAACTTGCGGGCCGCATGCGACACAACCTACTCTTGGTGCGGTCCCATGCGGTTTCGACATTCTTTTTATAATCGTTTGGAAAGACACCATTTGGATATTATACATTTCACTTAAATTGCATCAAATTCATAACCTTGTATTTAGAGGAAGTGAACCCGCATTTGCGTGGAAGGAGAGTGGAAAACCTTTAGGGTAAACCACCCTAGTTCAGCTGAGCAAGATTCGAACCTAGATCTCCCCGAACCCCCGTCTTCGGCAATCTAGTCCAACAGAGATTAGCGCATTAGACCACGCGACTACCGTAGCGGTTATTCTTACAGTTGATTTTGTTAAGTAAACTGCACATTAGATTGAGTTAGTTTTATATAGCTACCAGCGAAGTCTAAAAGCATGTTTTCATTGTGTTTTTCCTAGTAGATTTAATTAAAAATAGAGGAGGAAATTGATAAACAAAGGTAAATATTTAATGACATTTTGACCAAATTAAATCTATCAACTTCAAAAAACTTACCTTAGCAAAAATAATCATCAAACAAATACTGTTATGTGCAAATGAATTCGGCCATTTAAGCTGAGTTTAAAGTATTCTACAAAACTTCTTTTAAATCTATTTTAGAGTTTATTAGATTCTCAATATGAATTTAGAAGAGGTGGTATTATTAATTTAAAGAATATTTCAACCTATATAACCTACAGTAGCCCCATGGCTTCTTTGGTGCTAACTGACAGTCACAGCTGACTTCTGACAGTCAACATTAGGTGTATACCTAAATTTTGACTGTCAGAAGTGACAGCTGATAAACACATGTTTTTTCCAGATCATATGGTTCGGCGTAGGGATACATAATTTGGTCCGGTAGCTTTTCAAAGCCGTCGTCATCTCAAGTACCACGATAGTTTGGTGAATGTTCCACGCGGCGCGCGGGCGTATCTCCGGTGGAAAAAACACAGAATGTTCCACACGGCGCTCTTAGTGGGAGACTTGCTTTCGTGTTTTACGTTTATATACTAATTATGCTTAAGTTTTGGTGATTAGAAGGTAATATTGATAGGAAGTGTACCTGCATTTGCGTGAAGGGAGAGTAGATATTAATTTTGGAAAAACCACCCTCAGTACACCCGCCCGAGATTTGAATCTTGATCTCCCCTTCATCGACAGTCTAGTCTACCATGAAAGTAGCGTGATAGATCATATGGCCACTGAAGCGGGCTACACTTAATTAAGCTGTCAATATTGCATTTCATGAAATGTGGCCCCCTCACTAGGCCTTCTGATTAAATGAGTTTGACATGTCTAGAGTAAACGGTTTCGGTTTTTTTTATGTGCTCTGCTTCATACTACCCGTTCGGACTATCCGCATATTTGTACTCCTTGGTTAAGGATGAGGAAGGTTGAAATTAAAAAAATTCATCTGTATTTGCGTGAAGGAGAGTGGGAAAACCATTCAGTAAAATCTGTCCTCAGGTGTAAGCCAGAGTAAATGATCTTGACTTTTAGTCCTGATGCTCACAGTAGGCGGCAAGGCAACATTATTATTGTTGAATGGAACTAGGGTAGGGGGAGATAATTTAAAAATACGGTCTCTAAGAATAAATTGTACAAAATTACTTTTAGGTTTTGAGAATGATGACATCGGTCGAACATTTCCACTACAATCATGGTGAACATTAATATGCAATTTAATGTTGAATTGTACTTTTCTTTAAGTATTACATTCACTACCAGTAATTGTATTAGTTCAGAGCACCCACAAACTGGGAAATAAGAAAATCATATATATATATATATATAAGAATTTGTTAATAATAAGGGAAATGATATGAAGTAAAATCTTTAGTGAGAACATAGAATTTAAAAGTTCAGTTACTCGTGGTGGGGGGGCAGATTAAGGGCAATAACCTCTCTACTCTGCATAGTTTATAAACATTTACGCATGACAATATGTTTATAATGGCTAATGATGAATTTATGTAGTTGACTGCGTTTTCTATTGGACTTGAAATAATACCAATTTTAAATTAAATTACATGTACATTATCTTCCGTACTATATATATATTTAATAAATCTACTAATAAAATTAAAAGTAAAGAAATACACTAACATAAAGTATTAAATTAACACTGCTGTGAAAAAATTAAAGATACAAGACTCACAAAAACCAAGAACATAACTTTATTTTTTATAGCACCGCGTTTTACTACCCTTTTCGGATTATATGCCTATGCATTAATTACACTAATATTTAGGGTTAGGAAGGTTGCATTTATATTATGTGTCCCCGCATTTGCGTGGAGGAAGTGTAAAACCATTTAGGAAAAGTACCTCTGATTACACCCGTACGAGATCGAACCATTATTTCCCCGTCATCAGCATTCTAATATTTTGTAAGAGTATTGCCTTAGACCATGCGGCTGCCGTAAGTGGAAAAGTATAATTATATTTATTTAAAACATATGGACGTTTTATGTATGGAAAAACTCGTTTTTATTTAGTACTTAAAAAATGGACTAAAAATGTTTCATCAATGAATTCAAATAATCAATACTATTTCCATTAATAATCTTATGGTTTAGTTAAGTAATTTCTCTATTTTTTGTACAATTTTGAATTTTATTCTCAAGATTTATTTCTAATTAAGTTTATGTCCTGCTACATCTATATAGGCCTACCTCTGACAACATAGGCAGTTAGTTACATCAATCTAACTTTTCCCCAACCGGAGAAGGTGAGACTCTATCTGCACGCAAGACTGGCCTTTCTATCATCTGTACTGTAAAGTACATGGAGTGGTGTTAAAAGTTTTGGTTCGCCACTAAAAGATGTGTGTGCGTGCGTCTGTTATTGGGAGCTCGTGCAACTTTCCTTGATAAAGATGATTTTCGCTATAGAGAGGTGTACGCCAAGGGAGGTTTCCAGGGTGGCCACTGATCGATAAAACCGGGAATTATGCTTGAATTTTCTACATCGGGGAGGAAAAGTACCTGAATTTTGTCGTCTATCGGGAATTTAAACGCAAGGACCACTCTAAATATATTTTATAGGCATGCAGATTTTTAAAAATGTATGAGTATGTACCATTTTAAATAGCCTCTAGAGCAGCGATTCTCAAACTTTTTTTTAGACTGTACCCCTTGGCCAAGATTAAAAGTTTAATGTACCCCCAAGATAAACAAAATTCCAAATGACAGGCTTTAAAAATATGACCACTTGGTAAATTATTGATCTCTCTAATTAAGTGGGAAAAAATATCAGTAATCAAAATATTACAAATGTGACAAAGCTAGTTAGAGAGAATCCTTCTGTTATAGCCTTAAAGTTATCTCTTATTGATAGTCGTTATGATCAGTTAAAATACACAATTTTACTATAAAAAGCTGTATACATTTTCTTCACAAATTCGTTCAAAAATAAAGAAAAAAGTAAACATAAACACAATATTTTCAAATCAAAATTTTTAATTGTAATTCTCGAGCTGATATACTATGACTTTTTGATGTTTGGTTGTCCAGTTGAAACTTTCAAGGAGAAGGTCCGGCTCCGAATTTAGCCTATTGTGGTACTTATTTTTCAGGTAGTACACCATGGATGAAAAACCGCTATAACATAGATTATGTTGATGAGAACGGCATAATAAACTGCTAATGTAGAAGGTGTCTAGTAGAGGGATGAAAATTCTCAGAAATCGGTCTCCAGCCGAGAGCCAATACGGGTAAAAGAGGGGTGGAAATATCAAGATTCGGTAATTGTCAAAAATTAGGGTTTTTCCCTAAGTCCCCTGTTATTTCACCAATTTTCCTTTGAGAGCTGCTCGCTTATCCTCTGAAAGGTGCCCACGTACCCCAGTTTGAGAACCGCTGCTCTAGAGGCATCCAATAGTCAAACAGTTGTCAGGTTAAAACCACTTAATACATATTTTATAAATATATAATTTTCAATAAACAAATCCGGGCAAGTAAAACTCTAAATAAGCTTTTAGGGGTATACAAATTTCAAAAATGTATTGGTAGGATCACTCCAAATAGCTTGGAGTAGGTAGTCTAATTTTAAAAATGTTTCCAAGCAAGTACCTCTCTAAAGAACTTCTAGGGGAATTCACTTTTCAAAAAAATCTCCTGGGTTGATTCCCGAGGGGACACCCCCACACCCTTTTACTTGGTGGCCAGTTTAAAAAAAAATACTTTTCTAATCCCCCCCCACAACTGTTTAAATTGCCTGCTCTCTACTCGTGGCTGAGCACACATCACCAGTGGAATAATGACTGAGATCTATCTATACCTTTGCGTATAACCCGAACGGGTAGTAAGACGCGGTGCTAATAATAATAATAATATCTATACCTTACAAAAAGTGCTCTGGATAAAGACTATGGAGAATTTCATGGTTGTACCCTAATATTTTTTTTAGGGAGTAGGGAGGGATAACATTTGTAGTGTGGCTTGTGGCAAAGTTTCCCAGTAGGATATGATAGGTTTTTCCTTTTTCCAATACCCATTTTGAAGTCATTTTTAATGCTTTAAGATATAATTGAGGTTGTAGAATGATTAGTTGTATAAGACTACAATAATATACCAACTCTCTTAGCCGTTGGGTCTCAATGGTAAACATTTTCATTCAGAATCGTTTTTCAAAGTTTCACAATCAGAATAAAAGCCTTTTATAAAATAGGGAAAATTATTTTTTTAACAGGAAAACCTGAAACTATGCTGGAATTTTATCAAGAGCTTCGGTGGTCACCCTGATCTTTGTCTAAATAAGTGGATATTTTTATTCCACTTTATTTAAAGAGCTTAAATTAATTATATGCCTATTAAATTTCGAATGCATTTCAAAAATAATTTTTTTAAACAATAGAATATTTTGACTTTTTTTTTAGCAGTAATCAATTCATATATAGAGCCAGTTTCATAGTCAGACGTAGCACGCCTAAAGTGCGAGTCGATACTAAATACAGGACGACACCTACCTAGATCAAAATGGACTGGGCCAGTTTCGCATATGAAACTGGCCCATTCCATTCAATTTCAGGTAGTTGTCGTCTTGTATTTAGTATAGCGCCGCACTTGAGGCGTACTAAATCTGACTATGCAACTGGCCCATAAGCTAAAGCCAGATTTGCTTACGAATAGCTTTCTGAAAGGCATATTTTGTTACTAAACGCTACTGTACTGTAGGGTTGTGTTAATGAAAAGGGCTTCCAGGTTATTCATAATAAAATCAGGCTGTAGTAAGGATTTTTGTTTTATCTCTGCGATTTTGTCGGCACACTCTATGTACCTAAAAAGAAAGGGATGAGGAGGAGGAGGGTAGTTAAGAGTATAGACGCATCAGCGTGGAGAGAGTATGGGAAAACCATACCAGAACCGTCCAAACTTGGCTAATTTTCAACATATAAACTTTTGTAAGAAATAGGAAGAATATTTCTTATTTAAGAGATACAAAATTTATTAAATTTAATTTTAAAGTACAAATATCATGATCGTTCTACTTCTATTCAGTTATCATGGTAATATTAATGTCATGGATTAAGAAATTACGTTGTCCTTAGTTTAGGTAGTTTAGTGGTGGGATGTTGTAGTTTATTCCTTGGGTGCTTCGCCCTACTTTTCCACCGCTGGCTTCTTGCTTGGTTTTGTTTTCTTGGTTTCTTCTGTGTTAGCATTCTTTTTAGCTTGTGCGCCGTTGCCACAAAGCTTAGCTTCTGCCTCCTCCATCTCCTTGTACAGTTGGGCTAGCTCCACATTGGGCTCGAACGTCTGGTTGATCACCATCAGCTGAAAGCATCACATACTGTTCAAATCTGGTCATTAACGAAACAAGTAGACTACATTTAATCTACGATCGCTGGATAGATATTAAGACAGATTCATGATCTCGGTTCTTAGTGACAACCTTCCAATACTATCATTATTATTATTACTAGCACCGCGTCTTACTACCCGTTCGGGTTATACGCACTTACGATAATGTGTAATGGTAGGGTGATTGTGAGCTGAAATGGAAGACCTACAGTTTAACGTGGGATCCGAACCACGGTGGAGGCCTGGCATTCCTCATATTCCCAAGTTGTGATTAATACACGTCTTGTCAGAGGTGAATAAAGGGTTTGGCAATCAGATAAATCTGTGCTGGGACTGAGGATTGAGTCCCGGACCCCCAGCACAGAAGTCTGACACCTTACTCCTAGACCACCAGGTCACCTTCCAATACTATCGGTGCGTATTATATAACCTCTCGACACGTGAACTATCATTTTATAACTTTTAGATATATAAACTGACATTGATTTGTATAACTCACATATTGGCTACATGAACTTTCATTGACTTAAACCCTCCGGACATATGCACCGTAAATGTTTGTCATAATCACTATGCACAGTCCTGAACTGTTATTGCTTGTCGTAACCTTCAGACACAGTCTTAACCTATCAATGCGTGTAATATTTAGACAAAGTCATGAGTTCTCCTCAAACAAAGTAATTAAATATTACTCATTATTTTCACGCTCATGGCAAACCTGAAAAAAAAAATTAACGAGAAAAAACACTTGAATCTGCAAGCTTTAAAAATGACTTTACATATAAGAAAAATCTAACTGAAGAGTAAGGCGCATTGATTCTAACACGTGTTATCCTGCACCTTAAAACCTTGATAATGTGTTGCGTAACGACTGCATACATATCCCCATCAAGTTCAATTGGTAAATTTTTATAAAAAGTTAAATTTCATTTATCTATACTAACTATATTAGGTGTTTGGGAAAATTAGAATTTTGTAAAAAGTAATCAGTGTCAACTTTGTCACTGCTTATCATAATCTTCAGAGGCGGTCATGAACTATAACTCACTACTTTTCTTAATTTCCACGCACACTCATGAACTTGTCATTACTTGTCATAATACCCAGACACAATCATGAACATCTTTGGGGGCAATCTCGAGTTCGTTAGTTGTAGTTTAACTTTGTTGAAGGTAGCTTAGATATTGTGGGACATTCGCGAAACTCTTTATAATCCAGTGTGCGCTTTTCCCCCCCTCACGTTGTGAAGTATTTCCGGCAAAGCTGCCGTTGTTCATGCAAGAGTGCGATGTGCCATTCAATATCCTCCCCTTCCCAGGGACTACTCTAGTACCCGAACAAAGGCAAGGGGGCTCCCAGAGACTTCGCCAGATGGACCAGCTGAGGGGAGCTTTTGTTAGTTCCTGCACCTGGCCTATTAATGGGCTAGCAAGAATCACACGCACGCACCGCATGGGGGGGGGAGGGGGGAGATTATATCACGTGACTGGGCCTGGAGGTTACGCGGGTACTGTACCTCGCCTATTGGACCACCGCATTCAAATGCTGTTCTGTCCCGTACACACGTGCGATGCTTTCGTGCAAGTCTACCAATACCGTGTGAACGACTATCAGAGAAACCTCTGCGTAATTTGGTACGTGTGCGATTCCTAGTTATCGGCGATGTAGTGCAAAATCACGCCCAGAAGAGATACAAGTTTTGCCAATCTAGCAAATTGAACAATGATTTCCTTGTCTTTCAAACAAAATTAAAATGAAGTAGAATTATCTCTTTTTTATGGAAATGATTATGATTAAATGTGTTTTATTGAGTACATTAATAATTCCAAACTACCGGGCTGTTTCAAAACATCCTATTAAACTTTTAATTCACACCTGTACAAACTATTAGCTGAATATAATATTTTGGCTGTCCTTTAACTCTTCCCCAAACAAGAATGAATACGATGACTTTGGGGAATGTGCCTCGTATTTTTCTTGGTACCTTCTTTGCTGATTTAAAAAAAATCTGCAATCATTATTTTGATATGTTTCTCTACTGAATTAAATACGAAAACATCACCCGTGTTTATGGGACATTAGTCGAGCTACTTTTGGCTTATTATATAAGACTTCTCATCTCTTTCATAAATTGCAAGCTTGGTCCAATTGAAAAACAATAAATTCCTCCGTTTGATATCATCTAATTGAAACGTCAGCTGCGACGAGCACTTCTATTTCAAACCGTTAGCTGGGGAGAATTTCTTTGTTATCGAGTTGGGGTGAGCACCTCTTTTACCAAACGGTTAAGCTGGTGCGAACATCTCTTTTTACCAAACGGTTAAGCTGGTGCGAACATCTCTTTTTACCAAACGGTTAAGCTGGTGCGAACATCTCTTTTTACCAAACGGTTAAGCTGGTGCGAACATCCCTTTTTACCAAACGGTTAAGCTGGGGCGAACACCTTTATTATCGAACTGTTAGTTAGGACGAGTACCTCTGTTATTGAACCGTTAGCTAGGACGAGTACCTCTGTAATCGAACCGTTAGCTAGGACGAGTACCTCTGTAATAGAACTGTTAGCTAGGACGAGTACCTCTGTTATTGAACCGTTAGCTAGGACGAGTACCTATGTAATAGAACTGTTAGCTAGGACGAGTACCTCTGTAATAGAACTGTTAGCTAGGACGAGTACCTCTGTAATTGAACTGTTAGATAGGACGAGTACCTCTGTAATTGAACTGTTAGATAGGACGAGTACCTCTGTAATTGAACTGTTAGATAGGACGAGTACCTCTGTAATTGAACTGTTAGATAGGACGAGTACCTCTGTAATTGAACTGTTAGATAGGACGAGTACCTCTGTAATTGAACTGTTAGATAGGACGAGTACCTCTGTAATAGAACTGTTAGCTAGGACGAGTACCTATGTAATAGAACTGTTAGCTAGGACGAGTACCTCTGTAATAGAACCGTTAGCTAGGACGAACATCTCAATTTTCTAAAAGTTTTTGTGTGGTTTACTTCAATGCTTGTGCTCCTGGTTCACTCTGTAGCAGAACCGCTCAGTGGCTTTCACAAACATAGCTCTAATTTGAAAGAATAACTAAGTCTGTTTTATGTTGGATGGTTAAATATATTATTATTATTAAATATACAAATAATTATAAGAATAAAGTTTTAGTTGATGGTTGACTTAATATTTCTCGCTTAAAGTGCTAAACCAATTATTATTTAGCTTTTTGCCATATGACTCATCCTACCTGTGTGTAAATGTGATTGTACTGTTCGGGGGTACATGTTGTGCACGTTACCCGATGTAGACTGGCAAACCATGCGAGGCTTGCCCCGACAATACCTCCTGCCGTACGTTCACTAGTTTGTTGTTCCGTAGTGGGTTGGACAGTTTGTTCTCTTCTTTTTCACATTTATATTTCACTTGTCACTTTGTTTATTAAAACTCTCGCATTGTTATGTGTTTTGGGACGTTATTTTTAATTGTTTTTCTCACTTTTTTGTTTTTAGCCTTTTAGTTGTGAGAAGTGAGTTTATGACTGCAGGGTTTATTTCGATAGTTGCAGCGTCTGACAGTTGTAATTAGCCCCCACCCCAATGCGCCGTTCAATGAGAGGTGTGGGGGCGGACGTGCCGCCGGAGGGTCGACGCCGGCCTGCTCCGACGCGTCTCCTGCCTCAGGTAAAAAGCTGCCCCGCTCAGCACCTTGGCAGTTTTCGACCACACGTACCGTACATTTTGTACTTCTTGTAGAGGAGACGTATTTATGTAGTTGCCTGTAGTCCAGGATCATGGTTGTTTTTGGTTGTTGTATGTTGGTATCTTTGACTTTGTTTTTTATGGCTAACTGATAATGGCGGGCTCATCTTTTTTAAATACTAAATATTAACACCTTATTACATGTAGCTATCTCTTGCTGAGCCTGATGGCTGTGTACATAATTATATTTTCTTTATTTATCTCCCACCACTTAGCTAGGATTGGGCGCCGCTGGCTGCCCTTTCTCTGGACATACACATACACATACACACTTCTTGCATACATTTATCATATTTGGGATTGCATGTTTTTCATTAGTGTTTCTCTCTTTTGTTTTCTTAATAACTTGTTTTTTTGGATCTGCCTTATTACTTTTTTTTTTTTTAGAAATTTCTCGCACACTAATCGTTCCATGTTGATTGGATTCCGAACTAACAGAAAGGCTTGTGGATAGTGAACGCTGATTCGTCGTTGCTTGGAATTATTCCCCCTGGAGACTGTTCACTGTCGTGCTCGTTTGCCGGTTCTTCAGGCAAAAAAACAAAACAACTGTGTGTAGCCTAGTTATCTTCTTGATTGATGTAATTAGCATACTAGGCCATGTACTTAGTCCTACTAACCCTTGCGGTGCATTGTAACTTTTGTGTACATATTGTGAGTCGTTACACCAACCTTTTTCAACAAGGGAGAACTTAGCAATCGTTAAATAATATTTGTAGTTAGGTCTAGATAGTTGACTAACTAGAAAATAGTTCCTGGGCGTCATGCTGTAAGATTCGTAGGTACTTAAAACTACATAGCTGGTTATTTAAATTAAAATAAAATAAAACTGTATCCTCTGTTTGCCCTTATAGGTAGCGAACCCTTGCTTGGTTCAACTATGGCGTGGCTTTGAAGTTGGGGCCTTAATATAGGCAGACAACTTGCCTTTCAGGGGTAAACGGAGGGTACATTTGTAAATGTAGTATTTTTTATAATTGTAATTTAGTTTTAATTATTTGAATACTAATATTGTAATTTAAAATACTTTTTTGTATGCGTTAAAGAAAGAGGCTCATATGAAACTTTTTTTAAAATGTATATCTTTAAACACTATCCTATAGCTAAGCTATGAACGTGAAACTGTACTAAGACTGCTAGTATACAAATTACAAGCTAGATGGCAGTACAGGAGGTGAATTTAATGTTCAGCCTCAACTCTCAAGCCATGCATTAATTCATTCTTGTGGCAGTTTTTTAATTTTGCGACGAACAGTTCACATTTAATCTGGAAAACTATAAAAAGTTTAATTCTTCGCAAAAATCTTAGCTCTTAAATTAAATTTACTCTCAGAAATCCTATTAATATTTTTAACGGAGCTCTATTTTCATGAACAATATTAAGTGAAGGTCTTGAAATCTTGGAACAAATCCTTCTTCAGTCAAATTTTGTGTTTTGACAGTCAATTATGCAAACTAAAGTAGGTTCACCATATTAGAGTTTGCTGAAATGTTTATTATATATAAAACAAATAAAGTAATTTTGTATTTACTAGCTGAAATTTTGTTTATAACTTAAGCTAATTTAATTAATAATGTGTTAAATGTAAAGTTATCGTTCATGCCCTCTCTCCTTAAGATCTTATAAATATAATGGCCAATATTGCTAAATGGTGGTAAGTGAATTAGAGTAAGAACATGGTAAAGAGGACTTTTAGAAAACGCCAACTTTTTAATTTGCAGTCAACATTTATATGCCACTTAAATTATATACAGGGTTGGTACGCTCTTGGAAAACGGGGAAAACCTTAAAAAAATATATTTTGTGAGGTCAAAAGTGGTTCATGCCACTCGTGCACTGTCCCCCATCTCGTGTACTGAACAAGAAAGAAAGAATAGCTCACGACTTTGAATCGCCCGCGACTTTTCCCCTCCCTCTTCTTGTAGAGTGAAGCGTTCATCTCTCGTGCACTAGGGTAGGTCCACGTCACAGTGTCATCTTCAACCCCTCTTCCCCTCCTTTAATAAAGTCCACGTCTAACCTAACCTAAACCTAACCCTAACCTAACCTAACCTAACCAATTAGTTAATTAATTTGAAAGTATGCGTTAGGGAGGTCGTTCCCACTTCAAAAGGGGTGGAAAAGTCACCAGCGATTCAAAATCGTTGGCTATTCTTTATTTCTTGTTCAGTACACAGGATGGTACAAACAAAAATAATGTTTAACTTTATAATAACACTTGAATGTTTGAGTGTACGAGATAGGATAAATTCAGGTAAAAATTCACGATATTAGAGGTAAACTAGAAAAGTAGGTTGAATTTAAAAAAAGGCGGCGCCGACATCTTCAGATGCTTGTCATGATTTGCAAAATACAAAATAGAATGGTGTAAACTGTTGGTTTTATCTCAAGATTCGTGTTATTTAGCAATGAACAAGGACATGTTTGTCTTAAACGAATCTAATCCCGTCGTATAAAAGCGCTGCAGCTGCCATTTAATATTTAGAAAGATTCTGGTATGAAGGATGACATTTTATAATATATATTTTTAGAAAATTTTGGCAATATCTTATATTATTATCATTATTAGGTGTTTATAGTATCCTTAAAAAGTGACATCTGATTATCACATGGATTGACGCATGAATATATCAAAGTAGTTACAGTGACGTCAGTAACTGTCGAATACAGTCCTTCCTACATAATCCTGACGTCAAATTTCCCTCCACAAGATGTAAAGGCTCACATGTTGATGTCAGAGCGGCAACGAAGTTTGTTGATTATGCTTGGCTTAGTTAAGATACGCCTAATATATTTGTATTAAGTTAAGAAAAAGAATGGGTGATAAATTTTCCTTTAAAAAGGTTAATATGATAATCAGATTATTTCATTGAGACAAATTTTATAAACCGCCTGCGTGTAATGAAAAATGAAAATTACACGTATTATAAATAGTTTTATAAATAAAATACTAAAAGAATGTATTTTTTGTTTGGAAAACTTGGAAATGTTAGCGAATTTCAAAACCTACAAAGCGTATCAACCCTTTTTGTCGGTATTTATTTTTCAATAAAAAAAAGTGACAGCTGTAGGTAACATGACTTTACGTATGAATATGTTAACATAGTTTTAATAACTTTAGTAACTTTTAGATCTGTCCTTCCTACCATGTTTTTACTCTCCCGGGATAAAGCTATGTTTTCAGCCAGAAGATGAAGCCACAACTTCCAAGACCGTCGCCGAAGAAATGATAAAGCCAATCTGAATCAAGTTAGTAACATCGGTAGTTTGAGTGAGCACTCATTTGTTTTTGAAGAAGTTATAAGAGGTTAATGTAACTCTCAATAATTGAACACGATATTGTGAGCCCTGACACTTCTGTTTAATTCATCCTAAAAAAGAAATTTAAAAAAATACTCTTATTGTGTTCGTCATTTAGTCGAAAAATAAGTGTCACATAATATCTTAACAACGTTTTCGATTTGTTTATTTATGTTTACTACTTGAAGAATAAAACAGCAAACAATCCTTGACTTCCTAATTCTTTAATGCTACCTGGAAAGTAGAAAACCCTGCAATTTTGATAATTTAAATTATTATATTTTCCACTGCATCATAATATCCGTCCAGACTAACCTAATATAAATTACTCTAATAGGAAAGGGATACAGAAATCTGCCCGCATTTTTTGTAAACGGGAAAGTGGAAAACCATATAGGAAAAAAAACCCAACTAAATGCATCTGACTGGAATTCGAACCCAGAACTCTTTATGTGCCGGCTATTCAGTATATTGCTAGAGTGACGCCTTATATTATACTTCCATAATTTTTTTTTAGTTTAACTCACATTTATTTCTCTCTTGGTAAATAAAGGGAATTTCACTATATATAAATATATATATAATATATATTATATATAAAATACACAAATATTTTTGAATTTGGAAGTGGAAGTTTGAAATAACCTTGTGAAGAAAAAACTGAAATAACTAAACTCACCATTCAAACATGTCCTTACCCCACTCTAACCTCCTCCTTAAACAATGGGCTGCACAATATTTGAATATATTTCCCCATCAAGCTAAAATAATATTGTTTTGAACATCAATCACATGACCTAACACTACGGTGCTCATTTGTATGAAAAGATATGTAATTTTTATTAAGTTGTCTGTCTGTAAAAATGGGAATTCCTCCCGGAAAATCTTGGAAAAAAAAAAGTCTTGTAGTAAGAAAATAATGCAACCTTTAATCAGAATGCGTGCTGTATTCGACATTTTCAATAGCCTTTTCAAATCCTCGCAGTTTGACAGTTGGAACTTAGGCGAGAGGGGTGGGTTGGTCCACCTCAGCTACCAGAACCAATAATTCTAGTTTCTGTTCCGGACCTAATACCAGGGCTTTGTATATTACTTTATAGCCACATAAATCCGGCTCGTAATATTTCTGTCAAATTCTGAGCTAGGGTCCAAACAAGGAAAAAAGGACCCCCAAACTAAACAACCTTTAATTAATTCAAAGTTGCTGACCTAAACGTCTCAAAACGTGAACTGCCGTGACAACTTTGGACCGGTCAGAAAGGCAATAAGATAAACGGTGTCAAGTTTTGGCACTTTACCTGAGTTCATATAATCTCGAAATAAGTACCGACACATTCTCAAAGTGGGTACATTGTATATAACTACAGTATATACAAATTTAATAGATTCTAGCGAATTTTAGTAGACCCAAGTAAATTGATTACAGAATTCACGTTTATTTATTTGATACACTAAAATATTTAAAAGAACTTTTATTAACCTTGATCGATTTACAAAATGATGTTTGGGCTGCTAAAATGTTCCTAAAGGTCCCGCAAATACTGTATCGAGTAGTAATTGTTTTGGTGGTGTGTTGAATCCGAAAGAGATGCAATTAATATATGGATTTAATCCAGTCAGAAAATTTAACTGCGAGGCTAGAACATGCATAAAATATTTAATTAAACTGCGAGGTAAGGCATTTACAGCTCAAATTTATAAAACAGCTAAGTTAGGGCATCCATACATATATTGATTTAACAGAGAATTTATCACATTACAACCAAAACAACTTATTTTAAATATATAAAAATTATTTGTAGTAGCGAAATAAATAAAAAATTAAGACAACGAATGAGGGTTGTAATTTTCTGAAAGTTAGCTCATCTCCTCTGACGGTCATATTCGTAACTACACGACCTCCCCGGGGAACAGACGGGACCGGCTCTTAGGGAGTCTTGAAGCCGGTACTTCGGGATGTAATAACACGGTTAAAATATGACTCTAAAGGGTAAGGATGGGGTATTGTAAACCAAACATAAATCATATTCCCGTCGGTCTGGACTAAACCCAAACTAGGTCTCTTTACTTGTGGAAATCGATATCGAATTAATGGATGTACAGGAAGGAAATTGGGTTACAGTGTGTGCCCGTTGTGAATGTTGCGACGCGGACTTAAACCACCGCGACGCTTGGAGGCTGCCCGCTCGCTGCTAAATACCTCTTAAATTACCCCGGTCTGTGGCTGCCTTTTTTATCTCGTTCTTGGTCGATACATAATGTCTCAGTCCAACAACAGGGTTGATACGCAACAGTGAAAAGTCAGGACAAAGTTAAACTCGCTAGAATTTTCAAATATTTTTACAAGAACAATCGACATATTTTGTCTTTAGTGAATCATGTATCAAAATTACTATTCTTGTTTGAAATAGAAAACAATATAAAGATCATTTTTTATTTATAACCTTTTTTAAGAAATACTAAGGAAATGCATATTTGCTAAGTTTGAAAAACCTGGAAAAGTCGAGGATTTTCTAAACTTCTGAAAAGTTACACGCTGAACGATGCATTCAGAGAGATGGAAACTTATCACGCGGTCATTGTGTTCATCCCCGTTTTGTGAGTAACATAAAGTCCCTATCAAAAATTAGATTGTGTATATGTGAAACACATTTTTTATGTGTATTTCGAAACAATCCAGTGTGACTTCCAATTTCTATCGACCCCTTGAAGAGAGAAGAATTATAATAGCAAAATAATAATATCGGACTCTTAGATTTTGATAAATGTTGACATTTCTTGACCCCATGAAACCAAACAAAGTTGTATTCTTGATGCAGTCTACGTGTGTGTCTCGGCCAAGAACCGAACTATTTTACCGATCAGACTAAAAAATTTCATCTAGGGTTTACATATGTTTCCTTCCACAACTCTAATTATATAGAAAATGTTTTGAATTACATTAAAAAGGGACTTAATGTTAGTAAAAAAAATCCTTGTCATTGCCTGTTAAGGGATTTCTTTACGAGCCAACACAGAAGTAGTGTTCTGGCCCATATAGTACAGCGCTCTGATTGGTCGGTTTTGGTCACGTGACCACGCCCCCACGCTCTGATTGGCTGTTGGCTTTTCCCCTCCCCTCTGCTCCCCCCGGTAACGGGTTTTCCCGATGACGTCATCGCTCTGTCGCAACCCGGCGCCAATTTGGTGGCTTGACAAGACAGGAATAGATCGTGACGACCTTGAATGATGTCGCAACCTCTCCCCCCACCCTACTGTGGTAATGGGTTTTCCCTATGTCGCAACCCGGCGCCAGTTTGGCGGCTCGACCAGGGAAGTTGAGACAGGAATAGATCGTGACCTTGAAACCGTGAGTTAGGTCATTGACCCTGGCAACTCTCCCCCCTGGCAATGGGTTTTTCCGATGACGTCATCGCTCTGTCGCAACCCGGCGCCAACTTGGTGGCTTGACAAGACAGGAATAGATCGTGACGACCTTGAATGATGTTGCAACCTCTCCCCCACCCTACTGTGGTAATGGGTTTTCCCTATGTCGCAACCCGGCGCCAGTTTGGCGGGTCGACCAGGGAAGTTGAGACAGGAATAGATCGTGACCTTGAAACCGTGAGTTAGGTCATTGACCCTGGCAACTCTCCCCCGGCAATGGGTTTTTCCGATAACGTCATCGCTCTGTCGCAACCCGGCGCCAATTTGGCAGGTTGGCAATACAAGTCGAGACAAGAATATATCATGATGTCGCAATCCGTCCCTTCTATGTGGCAATGGGTTTTCCCTGGTGACTGGCGTCAGTTGACGGGTTGACAAGACAAGTCAAGACAAGAATAGATCGTGATCTTGAAACCGTGAGCTATGTCATTGACCCTGGCAAACCTCCCCCATCTGCAATGGGTTTTTCTGGAGTCGCAACTAGAGAGCATTGGCACAGCTATAATTATGCACAAGCAGGGGCCTCGGAAGCCTTACGGTTATTTATAATCCTCAGTTAGTGGCCTCCATCCCCCACCGTAAAAGTATACTGAAATTGTTTGTATGGTATCGTCCGTCGACATGCACGGATGTAGGTATCAGCCACGGGGAAGAAATACCTACAGTTTACACGGCAGGGATTCAATTTCCCTCCGCCGGAATTAGATGTGCCTGACAAACGGGCAAGGAATAGTGAAAGTATTTATGAGAGGTAAGTGTACCCGCATTTGCATGGAGGGAGAGCTGGAAATACCACAAGTGTTCGAACTTCTCAACCAATCATACAGGCAGAGCTCCGCTTAGTTACTTGTACAATTCATAAGACCTAAATTGATTTATGTGTTATTATTATTTTTTAAATTCGTGGTAGAATATGTTTGATTGGAGAGTCAAAGACAGAAAGGAAATGCGGCGTCTACAGCAAAATCATCGGTCGGAGTGCTGTTCTAGGGACAGAGAGAGACAGAGAGAGAGAGGGAGAGAGAGAGTTCGGTTGTAGACATTAAAACACAAACATAACAGTTTTATAATATTTATTCACACAACACTTAAACAACAAAGAAATTTTATTTTCGCGATATATTTTGATATATATAACTTTGACAATACATAAGTAATACAATTATACAATTATACATTTAAATTCACTAATATATAACTTTCACGTAAATTAATATGTTGTTTTTAAGTTTTAAATATGAAACTATATCTGTTGACAAAATATATAACATTTACACTAAGCAAACTAGCAACTCAAACAACAAAGAAATTCAGTTAATTAATGTTCGCAAAAAATATTTTGATATAATAATATATTAAAATTTTACAAAAAAAAATCATAATTAATACAATTATGTGTATCTTGAAATTATTTTAAATATATATATAACTTTCACGTAAGTTAATATGTTGTTGTTAAGTTTTAAATAGGAAACTATAGCTGATGACATGTTATATAACATTTACACTAAGCAAAATAGCAACTCAAACAACAAAGAAATTCAGTTAATTTATGTTCGCAAAAAAAAATCATAAGTGATACAATTATGTGGATCTTGAAATTATTTTAAATATATATAACTTTCACGTAAATTAATATGTTGTTGTTGTTAAGTTAAGCGAAAAGTCGCAAATAAGCTGCGTGTGAAAGCTCATTCGTGAGATTGAGGAGTGTGAGACGTAATCACAACTTGTTTGTGTGTGTGTGTGTGTGTGTGTGTGTGTGTGTGTGTGTGGGCGTGTGTGGGCGTTTTCATATTACATAATCCTTGTCTATCTTAGCTCTAGTTTTTATACCTTTTTTGTGTGTTTTTATATACTATGTCATTTTGTTAAATTTCATTTTAATTGTATTGGTTAAGTGTAAGAAAAGGCGGTAGTCTTAACTTCGCCATTAAAGTCTATTATTATTATTATTATTATTATTATTATTATTATTATTATTATAACATTTACACTAAGCAAATTAGCAACTCAAACAAAAAAGAAATTCAGTTAATTAATGTTCGCAAAAAATATATTTTGATATAATAATATATTAAACTTTTACAAAAAACAAAAAAAACATAAGTAGTACAATTATATATCTTGAAATTATTTTAAATATATAACTTTTAGATCAATTAATATGCGAGTACGATTTAAATATCTAAATCAAAATAACGTGGTATCAGTTTATGCATCACCGCATCTACATCAAAATCATCATCATCATCATCATCAACTGGAGGAGTGCCTGATTCTAAAACTGATAAAGTTATTATTGGAATATTATTATTTTCCGTTGAAGGTTTTGTAATCTTAGGTCGCGTTGCGATGCATAGCCCTATTATCTGGTTCTGTTAGAGCAAACAAGGAATATAAATATGCCTATAATAAGTTACTATTACGATTATTTATATAAGGTGCTCCAAAGATGCAGTATCACATAGCTTACCATACCAAGGGTCACACCTAGCTTCCCTAAGCTAAAGAGAAAGTATTGTGCACTACACCGATATAACTCACGCTAAACAGTGTTAATACTTTTCTAGTAGCTTAGATTAGGAAACAGAGTATATTTGGTGTAGTGTTTCTACAACACTGTAAATACCTATTATTTAGTTTCACAAAATCTTAGTGTTTCTACAGACCTATCACGTACCTCCACAAAGATTAGAAGTGAGAGAAAGTCCCGGTATCATTTATTTATATAAGTAATTGTAGATATATAATAATAATAATGACAAAGGTTTTTCTTTTTTTTGTCTATGAAAAGCAGATTGCTATTATAAATACAAACATTAAGAAAGTTCGGATTTTAGTCACACATAATTGTAATTGTTTTCTTGTTCTGAAAAAAAATAAGTATCGTTCATGAATATATTCTTAAAGTGTGGGCAAGAAATTAGCCTTGATATTAGATATTTGCCAAAGAGGTGATTGAACAGGGACTCCCTCTCCCCAGCAGTGCCCAGATATTAGAGAATATTTGTCAAACAGAGAATAGGATTGGGGGACTTCCTCTCGCCGGTAGAGTACAACCCTTACACCCTCTAAACATCAGTACTGGTTTCCCGCTCTGATAGTTTTGTTTCAAAACATGCCAACAAACTGTTAGGGAGAAGGTTTATTACGTCAGCGAACTACAAACACTTTAGCCAACGGACAACTAGTTTTCTCTAATTTCTACATTCATTAGGTGTGCAAGTCAGTCATACAAATAATAAGACGTGTTATTATTAGCACAGCGTCTTACTACCCGTTCGGTTATACGTACTTACGCATCGCTAACTTAACACTTTAAACATATAGTGGCATTTGGTACCATGATATACTACCGAATACACATTTAAATCAAGCTCTTCTAATCTAACACATAGTAATTGAATCAGCCAGATAATGTCCGATAATCATTTAGCTCAAACATGGTTTATAAATAGATTAAGCAAATGTTATTCAAAGCACATAGATTTTAACCAGGGACCGATAGTTTAGTATACAGACATGCTACCGAATGCACTAAGGTGGCGATTGAATATTTGATCCAGTACATTGCAAACGCGACTTTATTCATAACTAGCAATCCAACACTGCGTTGACCGTGACCCACTGCGGTATTTTGTTAAAAATCCGGCTTCGAGGTGCATTCGGACACACTCCCGTACATTTATGTTAAAATTTCAGATCTCTGCGTGCCGTAGATTTGGCTGGGCATCGCACACAAACAGACAAACGCTTCCTTTTATTATTATAGATTCCTGTACCATTAATATAGACGTTTGGCACGGCCCGCAAGAGAGAAAACATATATATGCAAGAATAATCTCAATATCGTGATTTATTCCCACTGCACCCCAACGAGATTCGAACCGAATCCTAGAGATGAACATGACAGCCGAGCACTGTCTCACTGAACTACAGTCCCCCAACTAAAAAAGCCACTAGATTTAGTTTCACGTATTCATACGTCAAGACAAGTGATCTGCAGCAACCTATTTGATATACTATCAATACCTATAGCATATCACCGAAACTGTAGTATTATTTTATAAATATTGTCCGAAAAAAGGCTCTTTGAGGACTCTAAAACAGTTGTTTCTACTACCGGTTCGAGCTTTACACACACTTAGTGCGAGACTGACGACATGTAGCCCGCGGCCACCGATGTATAAACTATATTTAACTATGAGAGGCTGAAAACATAAACAAAAGTGCAGGTATGGGCTCAAACTAGAGTCCCTTATTGACCGCATGTATCGACCTAATTTAAATCCGCCCTCACGCGATATAACCACGGGGTGTTGTAGGATGAGGGGCGGGGGGAGGGAGGAGGTCAATCATGGCACCGAACCAGCGACCCACTCTTCTAAACCACGGCCGTGCATGAGTTTGCTCTCTAGCACCGCGTATAACTAACCGTTCGGGTTCGCTTAAGTACTATTTACGCTAATGGATTGGAATTGGAAAGGTTTCACCCGCATTTGCGCGTGGAGGGAGAGTGAAAAAACACCCCTAGTTTACCCGACCGAGATTCGAACCTCGTTCTCCACGTCCTCGGCAGTCTAGCTCAACACGAATCTGGCGCGTTAACCAACTGCGCCATCGAGACGGGTATCTATCACTATACACACTTTTTAGAGAGTTAGCAATCTTTACGAGGCTGACTCTTCAACCAAACCAAATATTACAACAGATTGAAAGAAGAAGCAGAACCGCGAGTCCATCTGGATTCGGAATTGGGAAGGTTTAAGCCACATTTGCGTGGTGGGGGGGAGTAAGGAAATGTTCCAGCGTTTACGTGGAGGGAGAGCGGGAAAACATTTAGTGAGAACTACCAACACTACACCTCGGCAGGTATTCAAACCCCCCCAACCTCGCCCAACACAGATTCGAATCCCGATATCTTTCACCGGGTGCTTCATGCCCAGTAGTTGTCAAACCCGAAAGAAGAATATGGCGTTTCAAATGGGGCGCCCCCTTCGGTTCCACACACAAAAAAAAGTTTTATTTTACATATCATTTAACGTTTTCATCTATATTTTACCGATTATATAACTTTTACATTAATTCAGAAGTAGTATTGAATACAATTATGAAAAACTTGAATTTATTTTACATATCATTTAATGTTCCCATCTATATTTTTCCGATTATATAACTTTTACAAAAATTCATAAGTAGTATTAAATGCAATATTAAATATAATTTAATTCTCGAAACTATATTTTAGTGATATAATAAATAACGTTTACACCAAACAAATTAGCCACTTAAACAACAAAGAAATTTTATGTTTGCAATTATATTTTGATGAAATATTGTATAACTTTTACGTAAATTCAATATCAAATATCTTTTAAGGCTCGAAACTATGTTGACATAATAAATAACGTTTACACCAAACAAATTAGCCACTTAAATATCAAAGAAATTTAAAGTTCGCAATTATATTTTGATGAAATAATATATAACTTTTACATAAATTCAATATCAAATATCGGTTAAGGCTCGAAACTATGTTGACATAATAAATAACATTTACGCAACGCAAATTAGCCACTTAAGCCTCAAGCCAAAGTTAGAGGAAGTGTGCCCACGTTTGCACGGATGGAGAATGGAAAGTCTATTAGAAAAACCTCCCTAAATACTCTCGACGCTGATGAAGGATTCTATAATATTGAGTACTATGGCGTGGATTTGTTTAGCTTACACTGAATATTTATTAAAACTTACACACAACCTCCCATCGTTCTACATGTCTAATACTTGTCACAAGAAAGAAGTAAGGCTGAATAAATTAGATTTACTAAGGGAATACATCTCAATTTTCCAGAGTTGGAAACGGAAAACGGTTTATGAAAATTTACCCCAAAAAATAGCTTGCTGTGGGATCAAACCCCCGACTTCCCTATAACCTGTTTCTAAAATGGAAACTCAAGTGTAATTACCTAGTGATCTGGCACACATATTATTTCTAGACCACACGAGCTCGATGATATAATAACTAATATTAACGCAAAACAAATTAGCCACTTAAGCCTCAAGCCAAAATTAGAGGAAGTGTGCCCACATTTGCATAGATGGAGAGTGAAAAAAACCCAGCCCTATCGCAATATACTAAACTGCAGAGAGTTCGAATCCCGGTCCATTGACTCACACCTTCTTTTGTCACACAAGTTTAAGTCTAATCGATTATTGCTTTGAGGGGTATTTCCCTGACCTGCTCATCGAAGTGACCGACATTTTTTTACCTACAATCAACTTTGGAAAAAGAATGGGAAATTACAATGTTGCAAGCATGTATTTCAGACACATACTTACACACACACACACACACACACACACACACAAACGTCTTTAGGAGCATTGACATTCAGGTATATTTCTGTCACAAATGGTCTTGTAAATAAACAGCTTTGACCTCTGAAAAACAGGATGGAATTCACAAGGCCCTTGATGTTTCATAATGGGGCCGTTCAAATTGGAACCCCGCATTTAGAATGTATGAACCCAGCTATCTTTTTTAATGTACATCATGACATATCTTGAGATCCAAAGGAGTTTTTAGCATCGCTAATGACTGCTGGAACGGTAATTCCTTCCAACGTCTTTACGTTGATAAATGCGTCGTCATTTGCGCAAACAAATAGTTAACACACATTTGTACTAATTATTATCATGATTTTAGAGATTTGGAAAGTTATATTTAGAGGAAAAGTAACCGCATTTTCGTGGAGGAAGAGTTGAAAACAGGCATCAGTACACTCTACTGGTATTTGAACTTCGATCTCCCTGTCATCAGTAGTCTTCTCTACCGCGAGAGTAGCGCATTAGACCACACGGTCACCGAGTTGCGTGAAACCATGCCGAAAAGGTTTTCCAAATATTAACTGTCTCATTTCACCTTTGTTCTAACTAGTATTGGATAAGCACTGAAAAATGTACAATTAAAAGTTCTACAATTTACCTCTGTCGTTATTGTGTTTGCCTACTAATCAAGAGGTCCTGGATTCGATTCCCTGAATGGCCTGAAAATGATTCATTAGGGGATATGGGTTTCCCCCCTTTCATAGTGATTCATTTGCGGTAGGGGGAATGGGTGTTCTGTATGTCATAGATTTAAGTTAGATTGTAAGTTGTGTACTGTTATAATCAGTCGGTGCATAAAGTGCACGTTAAATACCTCCAATAAACAATAATGGAAAAATATACTTGTAAATAATATTCATTTGTGACTCTATATATTATAAAAAGCAAAGCCCGTCCAATATAAATGGCTATCGTGTTCTGGAAGCAAATAAGTTCATACATTAATAATTATTAAATTAACATGATGAAAAATCGCTTCAGAGGTCAATTAGTGTAAGGCGTCACTCTCGAGTTAGACAGTTATGTTAATAATGGAGGAGATTGAGGTTCTAATCCCATTTGTGTTTTGAAGTTTTTTCTCCGAATGGTTCCCTACTCTCCTTCCAAGCAAATTCTGGTAGATTATCACTAAAATGTGTACTTTCTCATTCCTACGCCATTTTAAGTAGACTAATTATCACATTTATATATAGCCTGGACGGTCAATAACACGCGGTGCTAAAAATTTGGTTTCCTAACACAAAATGTAATGTTTTATCTTTTTTTTACGTCAGAAACACTCACATCACATTTCCTTTAAATTCAAGAAATACAATGTGTCTAGCCTGGACGGATGTTAAAATAACCTGGATATTGTTTGGTGCCACTGTCTTCCTGACAAATTTGTTGCAGTGCTTGTAAAAGAATGTAGATATACCTCTCTTTCTCTCTCTCTCTCTCTCTCTCTATCTCTATCTCTCTATCTCTATCTCTCTCTCTCTCTCTCTGAAGAGCCGTTTGAGACTGGTATTTGTCTGTTAATAGAGTTTTGATTTAATCTCTGTCGAGTGTCTCACTTCATTGGTCAAGACGTCTAAGAAGACACTTGTGAAAGGTCACTTGATGTGAGGCGTTAGCATGTCTGTTCACTGAGCCAAGTGTCCAGGGTTCAATTTACAGTATGGTTGAAAATGGTGGTTTAACCTTTCATAGTGATAAATTAGGGAGGATTGGGTTTTTTGTGTACAACTAGAGTAATTTTCAAAATAAAAGTAATTATGTTGTTACCAAACCTATGTCAGATATAATCATTTGAGCCGGAGACCCCTAACTGACCTAAGAAGGTGTGAGTCAATGGACCGGGATTCAAACTCTCTGCAGTTTAGTATATTGCGATAGGGCTGGGTTTTTTTCACTCTCCATCTATGCAAATGTGGGCACACTTCCTCTAATTTTGGCTTGAGGCTTAAGTGGCTAATTTGTTTTGCGTTAATATTAGTTATTATATCATCGAGCTCGTGTGGTCTAGAAATAATATGTGTGCCAGATCACTAGGTAATTACACTTGAGTTTCCATTTTAGAAACAGGTTATAGGGAAGTCGGGGGTTTGATCCCACAGCAAGCTATTTTTTGGGGTAAATTTTCATAAACCGTTTTCCGTTTCCAACTCTGGAAAATTGAGATGTATTCCCTTAGTAAATCTAATTTATTCAGCCTTACTTCTTTCTTGTGACAAGTATTAGACATGTAGAACGATGGGAGGTTTGTGTAAGTTTTAATAAATATTCAGTGTAAGCTAAACAAATCCACGCCATAGTACTCAATATTATAGAATCCTTCATCAGCGTCGAGAGTATTTAGGGAGGTTTTTCTAATAGACTTTCCATTCTCCATCCGTGCAAACGTGGGCACACTTCCTCTAACTTTGGCTTGAGGCTTAAGTGGCTAATTTGCGTTGCGTAAATGTTATTTATTATGTCAACATAGTTTCGAGCCTTAACCGATATTTGATATTGAATTTATGTAAAAGTTATATATTATTTCATCAAAATATAATTGCGAACTTTAAATTTCTTTGATATTTAAGTGGCTAATTTGTTTGGTGTAAACGTTATTTATTATGTCAACATAGTTTCGAGCCTTAAAAGATATTTGATATTGAATTTACGTAAAAGTTATACAATATTTCATCAAAATATAATTGCAAACATAAAATTTCTTTGTTGTTTAAGTGGCTAATTTGTTTGGTGTAAACGTTATTTATTATATCACTAAAATATAGTTTCGAGAATTAAATTATATTTAATATTGCATTTAATACTACTTATGAATTTTTGTAAAAGTTATATAATCGGAAAAATATAGATGGGAACATTAAATGATATGTAAAATAAATTCAAGTTTTTCATAATTGTATTCAATACTACTTCTGAATTAATGTAAAAGTTATATAATCGGTAAAATATAGATGAAAACGTTAAATGATATGTAAAATAAAACTTTTTTTTGTGTGTGGAACCGAAGGGGGCGCCCCATTTGAAACGCCATATTCTTCTTTCGGGTTTGACAACTACTGGGCATGAAGCACCCGGTGAAAGATATCGGGATTCGAATCTGTGTTGGGCGAGGTTGGGGGGGTTTGAATACCTGCCGAGGTGTAGTGTTGGTAGTTCTCACTAAATGTTTTCCCGCTCTCCCTCCACGTAAACGCTGGAACATTTCCTTACTCCCCCCACCACGCAAATGTGGCTTAAACCTTCCCAATTCCGAATCCAGATGGACTCGCGGTTCTGCTTCTTCTTTCAATCTGTTGTAATATTTGGTTTGGTTGAAGAGTCAGCCTCGTAAAGATTGCTAACTCTCTAAAAAGTGTGTATAGTGATAGATACCCGTCTCGATGGCGCAGTTGGTTAACGCGCCAGATTCGTGTTGAGCTAGACTGCCGAGGACGTGGAGAACGAGGTTCGAATCTCGGTCGGGTAAACTAGGGGTGTTTTTTCACTCTCCCTCCACGCGCAAATGCGGGTGAAACCTTTCCAATTCCAATCCATTAGCGTAAATAGTACTTAAGCGAACCCGAACGGTTAGTTATACGCGGTGCTAGAGAGCAAACTCATGCACGGCCGTGGTTTAGAAGAGTGGGTCGCTGGTTCGGTGCCATGATTGACCTCCTCCCTCCCCCCGCCCCTCATCCTACAACACCCCGTGGTTATATCGCGTGAGGGCGGATTTAAATTAGGTCGATACATGCGGTCAATAAGGGACTCTAGTTTGAGCCCATACCTGCACTTTTGTTTATGTTTTCAGCCTCTCATAGTTAAATATAGTTTATACATCGGTGGCCGCGGGCTACATGTCGTCAGTCTCGCACTAAGTGTGTGTAAAGCTCGAACCGGTAGTAGAAACAACTGTTTTAGAGTCCTCAAAGAGCCTTTTTTCGGACAATATTTATAAAATAATACTACAGTTTCGGTGATATGCTATAGGTATTGATAGTATATCAAATAGGTTGCTGCAGATCACTTGTCTTGACGTATGAATACGTGAAACTAAATCTAGTGGCTTTTTTAGTTGGGGGACTGTAGTTCAGTGAGACAGTGCTCGGCTGTCATGTTCATCTCTAGGATTCGGTTCGAATCTCGTTGGGGTGCAGTGGGAATAAATCACGATATTGAGATTATTCTTGCATATATATGTTTTCTCTCTTGCGGGCCGTGCCAAACGTCTATATTAATGGTACAGGAATCTATAATAATAAAAGGAAGCGTTTGTCTGTTTGTGTGCGATGCCCAGCCAAATCTACGGCACGCAGAGATCTGAAATTTTAACATAAATGTACGGGAGTGTGTCCGAATGCACCTCGAAGCCGGATTTTTAACAAAATACCGCAGTGGGTCACGGTCAACGCAGTGTTGGATTGCTAGTTATGAATAAAGTCGCGTTTGCAATGTACTGGATCAAATATTCAATCGCCACCTTAGTGCATTCGGTAGCATGTCTGTATACTAAACTATCGGTCCCTGGTTAAAATCTATGTGCTTTGAATAACATTTGCTTAATCTATTTATAAACCATGTTTGAGCTAAATGATTATCGGACATTATCTGGCTGATTCAATTACTATGTGTTAGATTAGAAGAGCTTGATTTAAATGTGTATTCGGTAGTATATCATGGTACCAAATGCCACTATATGTTTAAAGTGTTAAGTTAGCGATGCGTAAGTACGTATAACCGAACGGGTAGTAAGACGCTGTGCTAATAATAACACGTCTTATTATTTGTATGACTGACTTGCACACCTAATGAATGTAGAAATTAGAGAAAACTAGTTGTCCGTTGGCTAAAGTGTTTGTAGTTCGCTGACGTAATAAACCTTCTCCCTAACAGTTTGTTGGCATGTTTTGAAACAAAACTATCAGAGCGGGAAACCAGTACTGATGTTTAGAGGGTGTAAGGGTTGTACTCTACCGGCGAGAGGAAGTCCCCAATCCTATTCTCTGTTTGACAAATATTCTCTAATATCTGGGCACTGCTGGGGAGAGGGAGTCCCTGTTCAATCACCTCTTTGGCAAATATCTAATATCAAGGCTAATTTCTTGCCCACACTTTAAGAATATATTCATGAACGATACTTATTTTTTTTCAGAACAAGAAAACAATTACAATTATGTGTGACTAAAATCCGAACTTTCTTAATGTTTGTATTTATAATAGCAATCTGCTTTTCATAGACAAAAAAAAGAAAAACCTTTGTCATTATTATTATTATATATCTACAATTACTTATATAAATAAATGATACCGGGACTTTCTCTCACTTCTAATCTTTGTGGAGGTACGTGATAGGTCTGTAGAAACACTAAGATTTTGTGAAACTAAATAATAGGTATTTACAGTGTTGTAGAAACACTACACCAAATATACTCTGTTTCCTAATCTAAGCTACTAGAAAAGTATTAACACTGTTTAGCGTGAGTTATATCGGTGTAGTGCACAATACTTTCTCTTTAGCTTAGGGAAGCTAGGTGTGACCCTTGGTATGGTAAGCTATGTGATACTGCATCTTTGGAGCACCTTATATAAATAATCGTAATAGTAACTTATTATAGGCATATTTATATTCCTTGTTTGCTCTAACAGAACCAGATAATAGGGCTATGCATCGCAACGCGACCTAAGATTACAAAACCTTCAACGGAAAATAATAATATTCCAATAATAACTTTATCAGTTTTAGAATCAGGCACTCCTCCAGTTGATGATGATGATGATGATGATTTTGATGTAGATGCGGTGATGCATAAACTGATACCACGTTATTTTGATTTAGATATTTAAATCGTACTCGCATATTAATTGATCTAAAAGTTATATATTTAAAATAATTTCAAGATATATAATTGTACTACTTATGTTTTTTTTGTTTTTTGTAAAAGTTTAATATATTATTATATCAAAATATATTTTTTGCGAACATTAATTAACTGAATTTCTTTTTTGTTTGAGTTGCTAATTTGCTTAGTGTAAATGTTATAATAATAATAATAATAATAATAATAATAATAATAATAATAATAATAATAATAGACTTTAATGGCGAAGTTAAGACTACCGCCTTTTCTTACACTTAACCAATACAATTAAAATGAAATTTAACAAAATGACATAGTATATAAAAACACACAAAAAAGGTATAAAAACTAGAGCTAAGATAGACAAGGATTATGTAATATGAAAACGCCCACACACGCCCACACACACACACACACACACACACACACACACACACACACACACACACAAACAAGTTGTGATTACGTCTCACACTCCTCAATCTCACGAATGAGCTTTCACACGCAGCTTATTTGCGACTTTTCGCTTAACTTAACAACAACAACATATTAATTTACGTGAAAGTTATATATATTTAAAATAATTTCAAGATCCACATAATTGTATCACTTATGATTTTTTTTTGCGAACATAAATTAACTGAATTTCTTTGTTGTTTGAGTTGCTATTTTGCTTAGTGTAAATGTTATATAACATGTCATCAGCTATAGTTTCCTATTTAAAACTTAACAACAACATATTAACTTACGTGAAAGTTATATATATATTTAAAATAATTTCAAGATACACATAATTGTATTAATTATGATTTTTTTTTGTAAAATTTTAATATATTATTATATCAAAATATTTTTTGCGAACATTAATTAACTGAATTTCTTTGTTGTTTGAGTTGCTAGTTTGCTTAGTGTAAATGTTATATATTTTGTCAACAGATATAGTTTCATATTTAAAACTTAAAAACAACATATTAATTTACGTGAAAGTTATATATTAGTGAATTTAAATGTATAATTGTATAATTGTATTACTTATGTATTGTCAAAGTTATATATATCAAAATATATCGCGAAAATAAAATTTCTTTGTTGTTTAAGTGTTGTGTGAATAAATATTATAAAACTGTTATGTTTGTGTTTTAATGTCTACAACCGAACTCTCTCTCTCCCTCTCTCTCTCTGTCTCTCTCTGTCCCTAGAACAGCACTCCGACCGATGATTTTGCTGTAGACGCCGCATTTCCTTTCTGTCTTTGACTCTCCAATCAAACATATTCTACCACGAATTTAAAAAATAATAATAACACATAAATCAATTTAGGTCTTATGAATTGTACAAGTAACTAAGCGGAGCTCTGCCTGTATGATTGGTTGAGAAGTTCGAACACTTGTGGTATTTCCAGCTCTCCCTCCATGCAAATGCGGGTACACTTACCTCTCATAAATACTTTCACTATTCCTTGCCCGTTTGTCAGGCACATCTAATTCCGGCGGAGGGAAATTGAATCCCTGCCGTGTAAACTGTAGGTATTTCTTCCCCGTGGCTGATACCTACATCCGTGCATGTCGACGGACGATACCATACAAACAATTTCAGTATACTTTTACGGTGGGGGATGGAGGCCACTAACTGAGGATTATAAATAACCGTAAGGCTTCCGAGGCCCCTGCTTGTGCATAATTATAGCTGTGCCAATGCTCTCTAGTTGCGACTCCAGAAAAACCCATTGCAGATGGGGGAGGTTTGCCAGGGTCAATGACATAGCTCACGGTTTCAAGATCACGATCTATTCTTGTCTTGACTTGTCTTGTCAACCCGTCAACTGACGCCAGTCACCAGGGAAAACCCATTGCCACATAGAAGGGACGGATTGCGACATCATGATATATTCTTGTCTCGACTTGTATTGCCAACCCGCCAAATTGGCGCCGGGTTGCGACAGAGCGATGACGTTATCGGAAAAACCCATTGCCGGGGGAGAGTTGCCAGGGTCAATGACCTAACTCACGGTTTCAAGGTCACGATCTATTCCTGTCTCAACTTCCCTGGTCGACCCGCCAAACTGGCGCCGGGTTGCGACATAGGGAAAACCCATTACCACAGTAGGGTGGGGGAGAGGTTGCAACATCATTCAAGGTCGTCACGATCTATTCCTGTCTTGTCAAGCCACCAAGTTGGCGCCGGGTTGCGACAGAGCGATGACGTCATCGGAAAAACCCATTGCCAGGGGGGAGAGTTGCCAGGGTCAATGACCTAACTCACGGTTTCAAGGTCACGATCTATTCCTGTCTCAACTTCCCTGGTCGAGCCGCCAAACTGGCGCCGGGTTGCGACATAGGGAAAACCCATTACCACAGTAGGGTGGGGGGAGAGGTTGCGACATCATTCAAGGTCGTCACGATCTATTCCTGTCTTGTCAAGCCACCAAATTGGCGCCGGGTTGCGACAGAGCGATGACGTCATCGGGAAAACCCGTTACCGGGGGGAGCAGAGGGGAGGGGAAAAGCCAACAGCCAATCAGAGCGTGGGGGCGTGGTCACGTGACCAAAACCGACCAATCAGAGCGCTGTACTATATGGGCCAGAACACTACTCACAGAAAACCCCTCCCCTAATTATTGGATAGTTATGGACTTGTAAACGTCATAAATCAAATGGCCATTTTTTAAATATGGTCAGAGCAATTTTTCTTAAGGTGCGGCAGAAGGGAGTGCGAGTAATCTTACAGTTTTTATAGCATTAATTATTGTTTTCCAAAATAAATCAAATATTTCTCCATTAGCAACATAGAGTTTAGTTTTCAGCATCTGCTAATATACACAGATCTTGAATATCTGTCAAGGGTGTCCTGGAATTTTGTCAAAACTGTTTAAATAAAGAGAAAAGGTTTTGACAAAATTCCAGGACATCAATGACAGATATTCAAGATCTGTTGATATTAGCATGTGCAAAAAACTAAACTCTATGTTGCTACTGGAGAAATATTTGATTTATTTTGTCCAAAAAATTTCAATTCTATAAAAACTGTAAAAATACTTGCGTTCGCTTCGGCCGCACCTTAAGAATGATCTAGCATATACCTATGTAATGATTTTGTTACGTCAGAATTACCATTCTCCTAAGAAAAGCTGTAGTGTTATTTCTCCTCGAGTGGGCGGCTCTCCTAGTTATTTTTTTGGTGAAGTCTCACATTCGTAACGGCAATAATAGTTGAGTAAAATGAACACTAGGGAGGTAAGTTTATTTGTGTGTGCCCACCCCCATGCCAAGGCGAGGGCCTGCTATGCGGGCTGTCTGCTTTATTGAAACGAACACAAACTTTTCCATTCCGACAGAGCTTTTCAACACAAACGATGGTGGCTCTACTTTTTATGTCTCACTTTGGTGGAAGAAGTTATCAGTTCGAATAATGGGATGAGGGTGGTGGATGCCAAGATATGAACATATTTTACTATCGAAGTTTATTTAGTTTTTCTATTACAGTTGATAAAGTACAAATTAGGTTTGGTAAATTTTTATTACCGCGTCATACTACCCATCTATTCTATCCGCATTTAGTTACATTAAAGGGTAAAGGCTGATAAAGCTATAGTTTTTATTAAATGTGCCCGCATTTGGAGATAAAGTAAGGAAATCATTTATCGAAAACTACCTCAGCACACTGGACCGGGATTCAAACCCCGACCTCTGTCGTCACTTATGGACCAGAATGGACGAGTTTGACGTTACGTTTAACGATGCATTATTACTTATTAAGCGTATAACCCGAACGGGTAGTAAGACGCGGTGCTAAAAAAATTAAATAAAAATAAAAATTATTTATTAATGTTGTTATTCTCTCGTATCACATTTGCCACATTATTTCTAACCTTGTACGTTTAAATTTAATTCGTGTGAACGAAATTTTAGGAGTATAACTAAAAACTCTAAAATAATCAATCAAAATAATGTTTTCATAGTTAATAGTTTTCATATCCCAAAACAGCCGGATAGGCTAGTATAAAATGTAACCTTTTAGCCTATAGGTACTCTTATTTACCTTAAATGAATACACCATTGCCCTTTTTTATAAGCTAAACATAATAGAACCAATCAAGGCTAGCTCGCTACCCTTAAAGGTAAATAGAGGGTATATAACTATCTAGAATATCTATACCCAGATTTCGGCTACCACCCCTTCCATAATGCATGTTTTCCTCTGTACTCAAAAGGCTGAGGACTGCGAAAATATCTCCCTCATTGGTACAATAATTCTAATTATATATATATATATATATATAATTAGATATATATATATATTTATATATATATTATATATATATATATATATATATTATATTATATTATATATATATTATATATATATATATTTATATATATATATATATTTGTAACTCAATTGTTTTACGATTTGGAGCACAAATGCTTCGCAATTTTGTTTCTACGCGGAAGTTGGATTTTTGCGAAACTGCCACTGAAAGATGAACTTTGAGAGTTGACGCGATCTCAAAATGTAACTACATTGTAATACACTTGAAAGTTTAAAATTATTAAAATTATTTTGACTAAGCTTATTATTAATTGAATGCATTTAATATTAATATTAATTTAAATTCTAATACGCTATAATTTTAAACCCTCCTTTCCTCCCGGATTCACAACCATTCTAATACCCCCCCGCCACCTCCCCCCCAATATTTTGGGGCAGATCTATCTTTTATTTTGGGAAAGGTGACAGACAGGCAGCTGGCGGAACTGGCTGTTGTGCCTGTTTAGATGTATATTCTGTGAATTGGTCAGCGCTCGGCTTTTGTCTCCGTTGCTTGCTTGCTTGCTGGGGAACTAAATAGCAAGCGTCAGCCCAAATGAACTAAACTGCAGCCAACGGCGTTTTGCTTTGAGAGCAAATTAGAAAAGAGTGGATTGTCAATTTGGCGGAGTTAACGAGTCAAGTATGGCCACAGCAATACAATTTTCTTTAATTATAGTGAATGAAGCAGTGTCGGTGGGCACATACATAGACTTGAAGCGCCAAGCTTTTCTGGTCCGGTTGGCCGTTAAGAGGGAGGTCGGGGTCCGAATCCCGGCAAGGTATAGTGAGTAGCTCTCTTTCGTAAAATGTATCTTTACTTTTACTCCACACAATTACGGGTACACTTCCTTAACAATGTTACCATCTAATTCCTACCTCCTAATGTAAAATATGGACAACAAGACGCGACCCGTTTGATTGGCCGAATGGTCTAGGGCGTCACTCTCGTACTAGACTGGCTTGATTATGACTGGGAGATCGGGGTTCGAATCCCGGCTGGGTCTACTGAGGGTGGTTTTTTCCCTAAAAGGTTTCCTACTCACCTTCCAATCATATCCGTGTGGATTATCTTTAAAATGGTTCCTTCCTCATCCTTATTTCATTAGACTAATAATCACGTGTATAAAATAACCGGGTAGCAAGACGCGGTGATAAAAAAAAACAATGAATGTTTTAGCTTTCCTTTTTGCTGCTTCGATTGAAAACATTTTAATTTCATGAATATTTATAATCCTGCACATATTTGTAGTTATTAAACTCAAATGTTTTATCACTAATACAAAATTGTTATAAAATATAGTATCGAGCTTGTAGTATTTGTTCACTAGTTAACTCCGAATATCAGGTCAAAGGAACTTTAAACAACTTGGATTTGTACGAACAAGTTTCTATCTTTAGCTCTAGACTAAAAAAACAGCGGCGGCCTAAGAATGAGCGATAGTCACGTGACGATATGCCTCAGGATAATAGATAAGTAAGATTACCAAGTTGGAGGAGTAGCTAATGTATTTCCTAATGGATCAAATATATTCTATTAATAGAAAGATGATACCTTATTATACATATAAACTCATTAGAACTTGTTAAAATTACTCAAATATATAATATAAGCTTTAGAAAATTACGTTTGAATATATTATCCCAAATAATACACCACAGAAACCAAATATTTTCTTTATAAAAATTTGAACTTTTAAATGAAGTAACTTATATATAACAAATTAGTTCATGTAATATTTAGAGTAGCACATTTGCGTTGAAACAGCCCCTTAACTCTTAGTTTTTTTGAACTTTAACGAAACGCAACAAAATGGCGAGTGATCTATACCGACCGAACAAACATTACCTATTCAAATGTTAAACTAGGTGGTGGCGCAACCTAGTGAGTGACATAATTATTAATGCTGATAAGAAGTTACTTGAATGCTCTCTAACGAGTCAGGTCAGAACTGAAGTCGCATATTTCTTACTATCGACTGATCCGTACTCTAAGGTCCGCTGAACGTGGCAGATATGCCTTGTGAGCGACAACTTGTCATTGACAGGCGTCGAGAGAGAAAACCGGCTGATAAATGGCTTGACACGCCGCCATGTTGGGTCTAATGGATGTCCTTCCCAGGTGTGTGCCAGTGATGAAGGGTAGACATTCTGTCTTGTATCGGTCACAGCAGCCTTCACATTTCTTTGGTCGACTCGTGGTGCACGAACTAGCCTACCCCGCGGCCTGCCCTTTGTGACGCTTATTGCGCAATTTTAAATACTTCTCTAAATATATTAAAATTAGGGCATGCTTCAGGTAATATCTATTTCAGTAGAGGTACCTAACATCTCAGTCTATAATTATAGGGGGTGACCTGGTGACCTAGGGGTAAGGTGTCAAACTTCTGTATTGGGGGTCCGGGGTTCAATCCTCGGTCCCGGCACAGATTTATCTGATTGCCAAACCCTTCCTTTACCTCTGACAAGACGTGTATTAATCACAACTTGTGAATGTGGGGAATGCCAGGCCTCCACCGTGGTTCGGATGCTACGTTAAACTGTAGGTCCTCCATTTCATCTCACAATCACCCTACCATTACACGTTAGCGTAAATGCGTACAACCTGAACGGGTAGTAAGGCGTGGTGCTAATAATAATACTATAAGTATAGGGTTACAGGGTTTGATTTCCGGCATGGCTGAAAAAAAAACCATTAGTGAAAATGGGGCTTCTGTTTTAGCAAATATGAACTAATGGCCTGGGAACTAGGTGTTGTGTCTATTCTAGAACTAATTGTGTCTGTATGTCGTGGTCTGATATAATGAAATGGTTCATTAAGTGTAGCGCCTACTCCAAATAAAATTTTCAGAAATGCTGCCTATCTTAAATGTGTTTTTTTATCAACTTGGGTCATTGACATTTAACTACATTATTAAGGAATGAATGAGATATATAAAATATAAAGGAAGGATAACGGGAAACCAGTTAGGAAAAATCCCCCTTACAGGGTGTCTACTGGGTCACGAAAGTCACGAAAAAGTTAATAATAGCAAAAAAAGGTCATGAAAGTCCCTGAAAAGTCACGAATTTTCAATATTTTAGTCAAGTCACGAAAATATTGTTGTTTGAATTTCCCGCGCATCGTAACAACACAAACTCTTCGAATGTCAAGTTACCCACTACCCATGATGCCATGCGCTAACCGCCTGATTATTTTTACCATTTTTTGCCAGCTAGTTAAAGTTTAATGTTGCGTGTGAGTGCATTATGCCTATTTATGCATTATATAATGTTCAATCGTTTACTGAAGAAATTTTGTGGTCATAAAAGGTCACCAAAAAGTCACTAATTTTGGTTTGTCCAACTCAGTAGACACCCTGCCTTAGTACACCCGCCGATGTTCAAACCCCAACCTCCTTGCCTCTGGCAAACCAGATAGTGTACTGCATTCGGATTTCCGACATCTAGCCTTCAGTTCTATCGTGTCTGATTTTGTCGTGATTTTTTTTAAACGTATGGCATACTTGACCGTGAGGGATGTAGTTATCAAGCTCGGTCGCCTTGCATGCGCACTTTTAGTCGCTCCGTAGTAACATAAGGTTGCCCAGAGTATACCTTAGAGGTTTTCTAACGTCATACCCGCAATGAGATGACGTCATGATAAGAGATTAAGAGATTATTAAGATGTGGAGCCAGTGGACATTTCAATAGATCATGAAGAATATAGGTACAGTTCCTTTTTAGGGAAAAATACTTTGAATCGAACCTGGGATCTCTAGATCAGTAGCCTGAGGTGCTAACCATTGGACCAAGAGATTATGATTACTTGTTTCAAAAGCTGAAGAAGAAAAATAAAAGCTAAGAAAACAGTTTTGGGTAAACAAAATAAATAAGGAAATGGTCGTAATATGGATCCAAATGTATTAACCTGATTTGTTTGAAGACGACGTAAAAGTTTTCCAACTATTGGCTAAGTTTGCAGATGACGTCATCCACGTGCACATCGCATGGATCTGTTTTTAATCTGCCTCCCGGAATCCTGATCGGAATCTACGACGTCCAATACATACGCTGCGGATTGGTGAACGCAGTTTCATTAAAAAATAATGTAGAGAATAGAAAATCTGATGTGGAATAGTGGACGCTTACCTTAAGTGTGTGTGAATCCATCTTATTCTGTTGTGGTTTGCCGTTTATGGGGAGCAGGGGGTTCGATTTCCGGTGGGTGTACCGAGGTGGTTTTTCACAAACTGTTTCCCACTCTGCTACCACGCAACTGTTGATACAATCATCCTTATAGTACATTTTCCTCCTTACTATAAAAGTTTAGATATACGGGTAACCCGGGGGAAAAGGAAAATGCTGTGTCTATGACGGCCCGGATTGTTTGCAAATGTAATGAAACACGATTGGCCCTGTGCTCTGGAATCAATATCGGTGTTATTGCCCGGTCGACTATGCTTGTCTTGGAAGGATCGATACGGCTCGCATTATTGAAAGCGCTCACTCCAGATCAGCTGGATTACGGTTAACGCGACTGGCCAGCAGAAGCTGCCAACTTGAACCAATGATCGATTTCTGGGAAGGGCATATTTTATACCTTTAAAATTATTATGTTGCAATCGTGGACTAGTTTTTTTTGTAGTAGCCTCACATTTGTATACGCTTCATCTTCTAATCTTAAATGATCTTATTTTATAAAAATTAGCTACGAACTTTTTTATTTTCACAAGCCGAGCTTAAAGTGGGAAAGATAAACACATAGATGCGAGCTGTAACTAGGATCTAGGACGCCACCGCTTGAGTTTCCACCCTTCATGTTTCGGAGAAAATTAAGATTAGTAAACTTCAGGGACCACAGACTAATAATACCCCGTGCACACAAGCGATGTTCCCGTTCTTAACTTAGTATAATTGTGTATGATAGCTATTATCAAACTGAGCCGTGATTCTCTTGTCTTTCAATCAAATTTAAAGCGAAATAATTCATCTTTTATTTTAGAAAACTACTCCGGATTGTTCTAAAATACAAACCAACACAGCCATTTTTCTTAAAGGAATTTTATTTTTGTTGAAAACTTTTTTTTTTAACAAAACGATGATAGTAATAACCGTTTGAAGGCACGTCGTATATTTTGTAGGGGATACTTTTCTGGCTATTTCGTGATAGGTGTGTCTTTGATACCCTAGGGGTGCTGCGAAAGTATGGGAGAGTTAGTCCACAGGTTAGTGTTACACAAAATATATATTTTATTTTTATTTAGTTTTTTATCACAAAGGAAAAAAAAAATTACGTGTATCCTCTACTTAGGGTTTTCTTAACATGTAAGGTCTGGAGAGAAGGTCGTTTTGTATCAAGGGTGCCGTGGACAAAAGGGGATGTATTAGGGGTGCAACCCCGATAAAAAAAATTGAAGCACTGGTTTAGGCCTACACGCTGTAACAAACTCGCGGTCTTTCGTTCAACAGGAATACCTTTGTAGTTGTTACATTGATTTGGACCGCCACGAACGGACTCTGGGACCGGTAAAGTAGTTTAGAGTTTTTCTAAACCCGGTCTGTATCCTTCCTTTTTTATAGGATTAGGAGTAAGGGGGTCTTGAATAAACAGGTTATTGCCAAAGGTTGAATGAAGAAGGGGAGGATTGCTCATTGTAGCTTAGTGGTTCAGGGGTGAGTCGAGGCTTTTATCGGGAACAGCGGAGGGGCAAGGAGTCCCATGCTTCCATGGGCAGAGTAATGATTCTGGCCTCGCCCGATCGAATGGTGGCATATGTAATTTAGCCATCGATATATTGCTGTACGAGGTAAAACCGCCATTGATCACATAAATCGTATTTTTCTACATGCTATAAACTATATTAATTGACGTATTTAAAAAGTATTATTCATATTGTTGATTATTTCTATAATTGAAAACAAAACCAAACACATTTTTTGTTTATATACTTAATTACAAGTTTATTACTAAACATAATATAACCCAACCAATTATTTTTTTGTCTCCAATCATCTGGAAAGTTTGAGGTTCTAAGCTCGACTCATCCAAGGAATCTGCAAAAGAGAAATATTCACCTTGCAGGTAAACCCGGTTAGTTAACTAACGCGGATTAGACCGAGATTAAGATCAAATTAACGTTAACCTACCTAATACGACTTTTACGTAACGTAAATAAACATTGTGTTATCAGCATTAACGTAACAAAAAATGTAATTTAATTCAAACAAACTAGCAAAACGCGGCCTATTAAGCTGGACCGCTCAACAATTTATTTCCAAAAATGAAATAGCTAATGATGAATCCTCAATTAGTATCAGTAATAAAAGTTTATTGGGCTACAAATTAGTGTGTAAGACGGTCCCTGAGGCTTGTCGTCTGTACATCACAAACGAACAATAAAGGTACTAAAATTTAAATTTAAATTATGTTGATTTATTTTTTAACTTAGCACCGCGTCTTATTGCCCGTTCGGGTTATACGCTTAAGTACTAATTACACTAATGGATTAGGAATTGGGAAGGTTGAATTTAGAGGAAGTTAACCCGCATTTGCGTGGAGGGAGAGTGTGAAACCATTTAGGAAAAAAAACCACTAGTTCACCTGACCGAGATTCGTACCTCGATCTCCTCGTCCTTGGCAATTTAGCTCAACACGGAACTAGCGCGTAAGCAAACTACGCCACCGAGGCGGATATAAAATTATGTTGCACGAAAAGTCAACAGTCTTATTTAATAAAAGTGTTTACTTTTGATGCAACATAATTCGCAGCCGGAACACATGTGACATGAAAGTACTCCATGTTTCCGGGATCATGATGTTGATGTGATCCAAACACTACCGCCAATTGTTTGTTGAACACTGTCATAGCGGTGAACTGTAGCTCATTATTATTTTAAAGCCAATAATAATGTGCTGGCCTAATCTTAAACATTAATAAAAAAGGAAAAAAAGTTCCAAGTTGAATTATATTTCTGCACGCTGCCCAAGATGGCTAGAGTAAGTGACATACTTTATAATCTAGGGAAAACAAGGTGGTAGATATGTGTCAGCATTCTTCTAGAGAGGACGGGAAGCCACATAGGAGCTAAAACCTCCCCCTCCTAGTCAGAGTCAACGGATAACTAAATATAAGGGTGGTGTGTGTATGTGGGGGGGGGGGGGGGGGTGGAGAGAGTTAATGTTGACAGTGTTAACGCGAACTAAAGCGTCAGTCTCGTTTGGTCAAGTTTTGAATCTTATGCAGATGTACTTAAGTGTTTTTCCCTAATTGGTTTCACACTCTTCCTCCAAGCAAATGCTGGTGCATTTCATATAAATCCTACCGTCTTAATCCCCCCCCCCCCAAGTCCACCATTGTAAAGCCAATAAATTGGGACACAAGCTTTGCCGGCTAAATTGTAACTTTTCGGGAAAAATAACGTTGCAACCTGTATTATTTTATTTTACCTCATGGATACAGTATCGGTGACCTGGTGGTCTGAGGGGTAGGGTGTCGGACTTCTGTGCTGGGAGTCCGGGGTTCAATCCTCGGTCCCGGCACAGATTTAGCTGATTGCCAAACCCTTCCTTCACCTCTGACAAGATGTGTATTAATCACAACTTGTGAATGTGAGGGATGCCAGGCCTCCACCGTGGTTCGAATTCCACGTTAAACTGTACGACCCCCATTTCATCTCACAATCCACACCACCATTACACATTAGCGTAAGTGCGTATAACCCGAATGGGTAGGAAGACGTGGTGCTAATAATGATATAGTATGGCCACCACTCGTGTAAATTCAAAATGTCCACCCCTTGGAGAAATGCGTGGGACTTTTTTTAACTGTTGGGATCTATGTTGGACATTTCTATTTATTGTCAATTTCTCAATAAAAATAGCTCTACGGATCTTCCAGTGACTGATATTTCAGTGTTTAGTGAATACGTGTAGCCCGGGTGGGACGGGTATAGGTCGTGAGTTTGAGGCTTGCGTGTGTAGCTCTGAATACTTCCCACGTCACGTGGTATCTAGAGCCACGCTCGGCTAAAAGGGGGAAGTAATAGGATAGTGAGGTGTCAGGGGCACTTGGAGGGACTCCGCTCCTGCCACGCTGCAAATTGCATGACTAACAGTTTCTGCCTGTCATGTCATTTGGGGAAATGTACTGTAAAATAGGCTTAAAACACAACAAAGCAATCTATCTGCATGCTGACAATGTAGCTACAATATCTTTACTATTTATAAATAGTGACAGGTTGATTATATGACTTGACGTATGAATACAATTAACTAGATCTAGAAACTTAATAAATATTTTTCCACCTCAATGGGTGCCTGATTCAAATCCGTGTCGATGAAAGTTGCCGGTCATGTCGAAGATGAACGTTTCTGTTGCTGCTCATGCCATAAAGTTGCTGTTTCTATATTAGAATCACTGTTCCAGTCAATGAAAGTCGCTGTTCCTCTTGATTAAAATCACTGTTCCAGTCAATAATAGTAGCTTTTCTAATCAATTAAAATCAATGTTCCAGACGATAGTTGCTTTTCCTATTAATTAAAATCACTGTTCCAGTCGATGATGGTTGCTTTTCTTATTAATAAAAATCAATGTTTCAGACGATGATAATTGATTTTCTTATTATTTATCACTTTTACAGTCGATGAAAGTCGCTGTTCCTCTTGATTAAAATCGATATTTATATTAATTAAAATCGACGTTCCTGTCCATGAATGTTATTTGTCGGTGAGCTCTGAAATCTACGCACTTCCATGGTCGTATTTTAGACTGGCGGAACAATAATTTCCTAACAAGAGACCAAAACGGGCCTTTTAATAGCTACCAATAAGGACGGAGTTTGCGTCACAATCACTCAGTGACTTGCCGGATCAATAATTCAGACATTGACTGATTTGGGCCGAGGCTTTCTTGTTTATTTAAACTTAACCATCCTACCATATTATTGAAATAAATATGGTAGAGCTTATTTTCAGTAACACTTAACATTTTGGAGCCCCATAAAAATATTTTAGAAAAAGAAAACTAATTGGCTCTTGGGTGTCGAAACGCATTTCCCTATATTCTTTTGTGTTGTGTGTGCTAGAATTTGTACTGACGAATCATTTGAGATATGTTTATTACTCCCTATCGTAATAGAAGCTCTAATTGGTAGCGTATCGTGCAATTAAATTATTACACATCCCTGGCTGTATGTGATCCTACATAATTTTTCCATTTACATTTCATCCGTTGCGTTCAAAGTTTGCCCCCTCGACAAAGGAACAGTTATAATTTTCTCTCTGCTTTCTAAATATGTAATACATTTTTAATTAATTGCCTACCAGGTTAAGCTAGATCACTTTTCTTATAACTCATCAAATTTTAAATTATCATCTTTTCTCTAGAAATTTGCACTATTCCAAAAATTGCTCCGATTTAGAATTTAAATAGAAATAATAATATAGGTCTAGTATGTTAACTTGTGATGGCACCCACCCTTTCTTTTGATCTCACCTCTCACTCTCACTCATTGTCATCTAATTTGAGAAACCTATGTAATTTTTTTGCAAACAAATTAACTTTAATAATTATAAACAGCTTTAAGTCACCCGTTCTGTGGGGTGCGGAGATTAAGGCGCTACACTCATCCGTTCGATTTTTTTCCTGTAGTGAGGAGGTTGGTGCTCGATTCCCTGAAGGTGATTTTCCTCACTCACCACTCAAACGAATGAGAGTACACTTTCTCTAAATTATACCTTCATAAATCCTATCCCAGTGGTGTACATATGCGAATATTCTAGTTGGCAAGTAAGGCGCGAAGAAAACATTTCAGCGTCTCGTCGCGGGTTTCTTTCAGTCCGAGCTACCCGTACACTACTAATAGGGCAGGAATGAGGAAAGTAGAGTTGGAAGGAAATTATTCGTATCTGCGTGGAGGGAGAGTGGGAAACCATTTGGAGAGACTTATTCAGTCGAAACTTTACCTCCTAGTCACCTGCAGACCGGACTAGATAAGCTTTCCGTTGAATCCGCCCCGGTGGCGTAGTTGGCTAACGCGCTAGTCGTGTTGAGCTCGACCGCTGAGGACGGGGAGATTGAGGTTCGAATCTCGCTCGGGTGAACTGGGGGTTGTTTTTCCTAAATGGTTTTCCACTCTCCTTCCACGCAAATGCGGGTTCACTTCCTCTAAATTCAACCCTCCCAATTCCTAATCCATTAGCGTAATTAGTACTTAAGCATATAACCCGAACGGGTAGTAAGACGCGGTGCTAAATATTATTATTATATTATTATTATTATTATTATTATTATTATTATTTATATTTATTATATATTAGATAAGCTTTTCGTTGACTCCGCCAAGCCCACCGATGTGGGTAACTCTTCTCACTGCCCCAATTTAAAATCATGTCGCAGTCAAATGAACCATTAAAATTAGGGTTGCAATGTAAATAAAATAGTATCATAGCTGATCACTCAAACTGACCTGGTCCTTAAAGACCAAGCCAAGATATACTTCCCTCGTTCTACAGGAATATTGTCGTGATTGGCTCTCTCTTCCTCCTTGATTGCTCTCTCTCCCCTCGTCTTCTTACCAACAGCAGCAAACTCTTGGAATAAGCAATGGATTGAACCTTTTGTCGTAAGGTTTCCAGATGTTTGAGAGAATCCTCACGAAATGAGCGCGAGTGTCTAAGCCGTTACTCTTCTTTTAATTCCAAGGGTTTCCCCCTCCCTATATCAGTGTCAAGGTGCCCTAATGATTGTGATGCGGCAGACCCATTGTTCTTGGCCCTTTGTTCACTCCCCATGGGAAGTAATTGAGTGGCGTGGTGCGATGAGTCACAGGGCGACCCACCTCCCACGACCAAGATGATGACGCGTGCTTCAGCCACTTCAGCCCAATTCCGTTCAACCGAGTGGGGGAAATAAGTTCTCCCCCTCGACATCTGCCGAGGGTGCATCCGATTAGGAATCCTCGCCTCCCCCCTGGCTTGGGTGGAGAGGACATAGGACACTCGAAGGGGTCCTTCTTACAGTTCAGAAGGGCGCTTACTTCTGCACTACACCATTTTTAGGCGGGCGTAGATTAAAAGGAAACAGGCGCACCGGGGAAAAAAAGGGTAAAAGGTTGTGTTTTATTTTGTACTAAGGGAAAAGGATAAATTTCACAACATAAAATAGCAAATGTAAAATATTTGTGGATTTGAGAATTTAACTGCAAGCATAATGAACATGTGTCTTAGTTCCCATTCCCCTGAAACAATAAGCTATGTATGTACCTGCTTCGGTGGCCGCGGGGTCTAGGGTGTCATTCTCGTCTCAGACTGGACTGCCAATGACAGGGAGATCGAGGTTCGAATCCCGGTCTGGTGTACTGAAGGTGGGTTTTACTAAAGAGTTTTCCACTCTCCCTCTACGCAAATGCTGGTACACTTCATATAAATTATACCTTTTTATCCCTAACAGATTAGCGTAACTAGTGCATATACGCTCAACCTGAACAGGTAGTAAGACGCGGTGCTGAAAAAAAAAGTTACGTAATGACTGCGTATATTCCCTTATCAAGCTCGAATCATAATGATTTAACGCACATAAATGATTTCAAATTAATCAATTTAATTAAAATAAAATTTAATTCCTCCTAACTTTAATATTTTGTTTCGAAAAATAGGAGCTCCTTCTGAAAAATCTTATCGAGGAATGTTATTGAAAAAATTGTGTCAAGCTGAAGAAAGTCTCAAAACATTAATATGCAATGACACATTACACAATGAACTGTAAGAATGGTCCTTATTTCCAAATAATGATATAAAAAGCTACTTATTCCCATCAGCCCTTTTTTTCATGGAACACGCAAAAAAAAAATATATATTGAGCCTGTTTTTTCAAATACAAAGTAGTTCTTCGGGTTATTCGTGTGTCAGCTGAGTGGAAATATAATATATTAAATACATAGGAGAGTCGGGTGTAAATTTAACATTTGAACTTCAAGGAAGCAAGCGTTGATGGGCAATGCCAAATATTGGACTTTAAATTTAGAGTTCAGTGGCAATACACAATATTGAACTTCATGAAAGAAGGGGTAAGCGGCCATGTAATACAATTAGTTACAGTTAAAGAATGTTAAATACTACATTAAATTAAAATTAATTTCGTAGATGTTTCGTCTACCAACCACTTAAATTTGAATTTGTGAGTTGCCTGGCTTTTCACCAAAGCAGCTTCGATCGCCTCATGTAAACAGTTTCACTTCTAGCCGCAAGCCGCGCCACTGCCTGTACAAGTACCGCGCTCCTGGCGAATGTTGTCTGAACCTCGTGAACCATCCCCACCAGTGACGTCAACGTATTCGATCTGTTATCGATTGTTCTGTCCCATGACGTACACACTGAAATTACTGTGTATTATTCAAAGCGTATGTTACTTCTCCCTCTCTCTGCGCTTTTAGTGTATTTTCACAATTTTCCTGTAGATAGCCTACTTTGACAAAGAGCTCTAAGAGAATGTAAATTGGCTGAATGTCAATTTTTAACTTAAACTTTAATTCAATCTCGCTCGCGTTTTTAAAATACCTTTAAGATTTAGTACCATAAGATAACAGGGCTGGTAAGCAAGTCCCTGTAAAAAATGAAAAAAAGTCTGAAATGTATGACTGGGAAAATTTAAATAGTGACTTGAATGTTCAAATAGTTCTGCAATAGTTTTTTGAAACACACATAGAAGAGTGTAATGCAATGCAAACAATTAGTTTTATATCCAATTCATACAATTTTCCGAAGATCCGTAACAAATTTGTACCTAATATTTCATGCGTTGGTGACCGGGTGGTCTAGGGTAGGTGTCATACTTCTGTGCTCGGGTCCGGGTTCAATCTCGGTCCGCACAGATTTATCTGAATGCCGAACCCTCCTTCACCTCTGACAAGACGTGTATTAATCACAACTGTGAATGTGAGGAATGCCAAGCTCCACCGTGGTTCGATTCCACTTTAAACGTAGTCCCATTTCATCTCAAACACCCACTTACACATTAGCGTAAGTGCGTATAACCCGAACGGGTAGTAAGACACGTGCTAATAATAATAATATAATTCATGCGTCAAGATTCAGTGGAAACCATTAGACCCTACAAATAACATGTTCTGAATATAAATTCTAGACCAATAAGGTAAAAATTACGACTAAATCAAATAGAATACACCATTACTGTGGTCATAACTTTTAAGGTAGTATTACTAATTATAAGAAATAAAGGGTGTTCAGCGACTTTGCACATATTTTCAATCGATGTTTCTTGAAAATTGCGTAGGATAATTTTAATGCGATGAGTATGTGTTTGTCAAATATAATCTTTATTAAATATTAATGTTTACATTTGTTTTTGTTTTTTTTTAATTTTCTCGTGCTCCAAGTCTTTCTAGTAGTTTGAGCTATCCGCATGTAACCACTATTGAAGATACGAACAAAGAAGGTAAAATGTAGAGGAAGAGCTCCCACATTTGCGTGAAGAGATTAAGAGAAACCTAGGCGAGACTCTAATCCTGACCTCCTCCCCGACCGACCAACCAAACAAGACAAGTCTGACGCCTTTGTATGCTTTCCCACTGGTCCGGGCTCACATAGGGTCCTATGTTAAGATACGTTAGTAGTTGAACACATTATATGCTTAAAATTCAACAATTATGCCTCACTTGACCACCACAACTTTAAAATGTGTTAAAATTAGGGGGGAACGAGCGACTAACACACGGGTTGATACTAATATAAATGTATTCGATTAAAAGACAGGATCGCCTAACGGCACTAAATCTGTTGAAAGACCAGAAGGGTGACAAGAATTTAGGTGTTAAAAAAAAGTTCAGAAGTATTAATTAAAATGAGTAAAATAGTATTCGTAATTATAGAACCGCAAATCATCTCGCACAGAGATACAGGCAATTTGGTCTGAACTAATAGAAATAATTGGGATGAAAGATGTAATATTATTTGGTTCTATAAGGCAAAAATTAATTATATTTCACAACAAAGTGTTCCAGGTGTTGTCCTTCCATTTTCACGTCCTCGAATCAGACTTGCCTGCTCACTTTGAAAATCCCTAGCTTTATTTAAATCGTCTGACAACCGTTTTCGTCTCTATTGAAGGTCTGCTAAATCATTTATTGGAGATGAATACACCAAACTCTTTCAATACCACCAAATAAGTTCAGGGTGCAGTGAGGGCCATGTGACTGGAGCTATTCGGCCTAATATATAAGTTGTGGGTTAGTTTACGGATCTATGTTTACTAAGATATTTTTCTCATTTTAACAAGTACTACGAGATCCTAAATTTCTGAACACCCTTTATATTCGTGAAAGGCCGTTGGCCTGAAGAAATTGGAGGATTTGTACGACTACTTTCTTTGTAAGGCCAAGGAGGAAATGATGATGGAGGAAGGGTATATGTAAATTATCTATATAAAAGTTTTATCTAATTTATTATTTAAAAGTATCAGATCTTTTGGAGGAAGTTTGATCAAAATAGCCTATATGATTTAAATGAAAAATTAATAAAAGAAATTAGACTTAGCCTTATTCTTAATTACACAGAAAAAAATTAGATATTAAAATGTTTGAAAAACCAGTTAAATTTATTGTCACTTAAGTTGTATTCATCAAAATTTACAATAAAATAGTATATTTTTCTAAACATTTAAACTAATCAGGGGTGGAGGGTTGAGCTTAAAAGTCACTGCACTTATTGACCTGGCTTAAGTGTTAATACCTTTGTCTGCGGCAAATAAAGAAGACAGTTTTCTGAGTTGTATTAATACGACAGGAGTTACAGTCCAGTGACTGTGGTCATTTAGTAATTGTTTTCACTAATCTCTTTCTTCGAGGGGGTGTATGAAAATTCAAAGAAATTAATACTTCTCTACTGGTTTAGATTTTTGAATGCGTAGATAGTGTGGAACCAAGTGTGGAAAAAGCACAGACTCTAGAGAAGGATATGGAAAGATATTAACTAAAACAGTATACAATAAACTGCAGCATATAACTGATTTTTTAAAGATTAATAATAGATTTCAATCAAGACCGATTGTATTTGAACTATTATTTTATTTGTCACTAACCCATTATTTTCAGATTTTAAAAGAAAAATCTGTTTTAGTGAACTTGGGACATAGTTAACCAAATATCCGAGTCCCTAGAGGTTAATTATAACCAAAGTTGACTGTAGTAAGATCCTTATAATTGTTTTGTTTGTCTCCCAAGTACCCTTAATACTTGCCTAATACTCACCTCCTTGAACCTGTAAACAAGTATTAAAGTCAGTCGTAAGAGAACTTGGCAGCTGTCAAAACTCTGGAACGAACCGATCCATTTCCGGCTGTAGAAGTTTATCAGCTAGACCTATTTGATATAACTTGGGTATATGTTCATTTTAACTCGCTGCCTGCTGAGATTAACGATATTTTACTACCTCCCTGCTAATTGGGTTACCCCACAATTTCATTTACGGTACGCTGTGTAAAGTGTGGATTTTAATTAGAAAGTTGCTAGTGGTGTATTTCGGCGAGGCCTTAATTTAAATATTTGAAACTATTTGAGATTTTTTTCATTCCTTAACTATGCAAAGAATATTTAATTTGTTCCTAGTGTTTGGCCAGTCAAGGCGATAGTTTTTTTTAAATCATAATTCATATTATTTACGTTGAGAAAAGTTAGCAAATGTGTATAACCCCTCCGGGCTATCGGCACTTAATTACTCTAATGATCTATGGTGAGGAAGGTATAATTTAGAAAACAAGTACAACGTTTGCATAGTGGGAGATTCTAAACCATTAGGACCTCGTACACATGGCCTAAAATCGAACCCCGACCTCCTCAGGGAACCAAACCAGCAGAATATGATGCCTTAGCCCGTGTGCCCACCGATGCCAGTGTGAAAATTAATATTTTTATAGTGTATTACTACCCGTCTGGGCTGTCTGTATTTCATCTTAGCTAATGGGACAGGACAAAGGTAAAATTTAAAAGAACTGTGTCAGCATTGGCGTGGAGGAAGAGTGGATAAACCATTTAAAGAAAACACCCTCAGTGCATTTGGCGCCCAACACCCTAGTACTTCCGCCTGCTCTGATGGATTCCTGCCATATATAGCAAAAAATATATATAATTTGTGAAATGGACTTTCCCCTTGACAGTAACAAATTAACGACCAGGAGAATGGGTGTTGTACTTTTTAGAGTTGTTTTTAACAACGCGTTTTACTATCTATTCAGGCTATACGCATTGTTCTAGAGTTAAATGTGCAGGTTAAACCCCCGATGAATGTACAGCGAGCCGCCTTCGCCTCCCTTCAATTTAAACCACACTAGAGGAGCCTGGCTGATATTTAGGCCACGTACCCATCGTAATATATTGTATTGTTATATAGTGAATCTGATTTTGGGGCTAAAGTTCTCGCTCTAGGGCACGATGTATTGTGGGTCGAACCCAACCGGCTTTAACGGCGTTTTCTGGAACAACACCCTTCGGTGGTAAGTAACCCGTCGGTCCACATTGATTGTGGCAAGTAAAAAAGAACTCTGGAGGGTGAGTAAAAATACCCTTCCCGGCAAAATTCGTGTGCGGATATAAGCTGCCGGTTCATAAAGTACACCTTAAATACCTCAAATAAATAAATAAATACATACTACATAAGTTCAAAAGCATCGCCCTCGCTCTAATATTTGAGGTAAAACTAGCGGATTAACGTTAATGGCAACAAAGAACAGAGTAGGCGTGTCAACTTAAGAATGACCCTTACACGCGCACATACATTTATAGTTATGGGTGGCTGCATGGTCTAAGTCGTTACTCTCGTAAGAGACTAGACTACCGATGACAACGAGATTGGATTTTTAATCTCGGTCGGGTATACCGATTTAAAAAAAATGTTTTTCCACTTTCCTTCCACGCAAATGCAGGTATACACTTCCTCTAAATTACACCTACTTCTTCCCTAAGTAATTAGCGTAATTACTACATGTGCGTATAGCTTGAAAAGTATTAAGACATGGTTAAAAAAAGTTATGTTTGGACCGCCTTTTTTTAGGTTTGACCAACATCGTGGAAACGTCCTAGAAATGCATAAATTGGGGATGTGAGATTAGACAGTTGGATAAGTTGGGAAAACTTAGTATTTTTAGGTTTATGTACTGAATTTGTACTTCTTTTTTTTTCTGTCGTGAGGGATTCCCAAAAAAAAAATGTTGACTTTACGTTCTAATTTTTCAATATTTGTCGGGACATGCACGTGGAAAAGTTGTTTTCTCTTACATAAACTATCAAAACATCCCATAGGTGTAACGAGATGTATAGTAACCCCATGGCTTCTTTGGTGCTGACTCATAGCTCACAGCTGACGGCTTTGAAAAGCTACCAGACCAAATTATGTATCCCTACGCCGAACCATACGATCTGCAAAAAACATGTGTTTATCAGCTGTCACTTCTGATGTGTAACAGCACATTTAGTATATACCTTAAATGTTGACTGTCCTAAGTCGTGTGAGCTGTTTCAGTCAGCACCAAAGAACATGGGCTACTGTAATACTTACATTAACTCTAGGGTGTAATGAAGGCCACTGCTAATGTTTAAATATCTGGTAAAAATGAGTGCGTCATATTGTTTTATAGAAGCATAACATTCACTTTGTAGTATTATTGCACTTAATTGGATATATATTTAAGATGGTGACCATATAGATTTTTTTTAATAAGACTTATTTTTCATCGTTCAACCTTACAAAACAAGTTTGAAACGCTAGTATAAAATAAACGCAAAGTATTGGATCGCTTAACATCCTGGCAGTTGATAATATGTGTGTCGTAATCAATCCATAACAAGCAACGTAAAAAAACCACTAGTGTCGTTTCGATGTCCCATAAAAGTCAATTTTTTTCGTACCTAATTTCGTAGAAAAACTTATATTGAAATAATGAAGACATATATCATGAAATAACCAGTGAATTAACTACGACGTATATTTATATGGTCAATGTTTTCATCTTAGCTTTGGGAATAGTTGATGAAACAAACCCATAATTTCTTAAGAAAATAATTTGTTTGTGTAAAAACTTAAAATTATAAGTTTTTTAATCACCGCGTTATACTACCTGTTCAGTTTATACGCATTTATGATAATTACCTTAATGGGAAAGGATGATGAAATGGTTTAAAGGTAATTTAAAAGCATTTGCTTGGAAGAAGAGTGGGAAACCATTGAAAGAAGAAAATCTTAGTAGGCCCGACCGGGATTCGAACCTTGATCTCCCAGTATTCAACAGGCCAGTCTAACACGAAAGTGACGCCTTTAGACCATCTGGCCAATGAAGCGGTGATTATAGGTTAAATGTACATACTTCTTTAAAACATGTGTCGAAAAAAAGTGTGGGTTCTTGCCTCAAAACAAAATTTTAAAGGTTCTGATTCTGGTTCTTAAAAATTTATATTTATTAGTTTTGGTTCCATTAAAATATTTGTAAGTAGAATATAATATTATTAAAACATAATTTACTAAAAATTCGAGTTAATTATATAAAAAATACAAATAATTCAGCAGCTTGATAGTTGCATACTTCATTTAAAATTTCGGGTGCCATTTGAGCAGATAATTTTATTATTGTTTGCCAGAATTATAAACTATAATAAAAATACCACCTTTCTGGTCTAGTGGTCAGAGGTCCTGGTTCGATCCCCGGTGCTTCCAGATGTTGTGTGAAGCATTGAGTCTGGAACATGGTCAACTCAACCTCGTAGAACAAATGAGGAGCTACTTGAATAAAGTAGTTGTTCTGGTCTAGAAAACTGAGATTAATGGCCAAAGGGCTCGTTGTGGTGAAAATATAACACCCAATATCGCAAAAGTTATCACTATCTTCGCCAATAGATGTAGGTCGCTAGGTTGCAGACAGACGCCATGGAGCTTAGTTTAATAATTTTTTTTTGGAAATACTTTAATTTTTTATTATACCTATTGAAAATAGGTAAATTAAATTATTTAATGCTGGTTTATGCAGACAAACCGGTAACTTACATATCGGAAATAAAAGGAAATAGTTTAGATATATATGATTTCTAGTTTGTCTTATTAACAGGCCGTTAAAATGCTACAGCAAAATTCTCTATTTCCTTTTGAACATTTTAAATTTATTATGTAAGTGGGTACTTTCTTGAAGTCTTTAATTTGTAAACACACCAAAATAATAAATGAGCTGCAGGGCTACAATATATACATTTTATGTAACTTAACTAACAATACACACTGCAACTAGTCGATGAAACCAATGTAGACCTCTTCCTTGACTTCCAGCCCACTGAAATATTCTCAACATTCCGATGGCATTTCTGGTTCACTTTTTCTTATCTGAATCCAAATTAGTCTTCTTCCATCACACTTTCTATTTTTCGGTTTCAGTCTAATGTTGATTATTCTTCCACAATCCTCCCCACATTTGAGATGAGGCTGATGATCCTGTATTCACTGCATTTCTTGGTTTGTTTCTTCCTTAGAGCCACCATGGCTACGTCTAGAAAGTCCTTGGGTAATTCTCCTATCTATAAGTTATGTCAGAGCCACTAAGCCGGGTTTTCCCAGTTACTTAATGTCATTTCCAGCAGCTTTTCTTTTCGCCGTGTCCTTTATTTATGGCTCTCTCCACTTCCACTATTTAAAATGCTGGCTCTTTCGTCTTGCTTCACTCTCTTCTTACTCGTCTTTTGCTTCAATCTCCAGAAAAAAATAAAGTAAAATGCTATCAGTGTTGATTGCAACAAAAAAAGATTTTTTTAAGTTCCTTCTTAGTAAAATCTTCTTAGTAGGGTTGCATGTATTGATCGAGTAAAATACCCTTATTTTCACCGACCTTCCTACTTGTCTAGTGTATCCGCATTTATTAAAATAATGAGGTTGGGATCAGGAAGGATACAGTTAGAGGAAAAGTAAATTATTTTGCGTGGAGGAGAGGATGGGGAAACCATGAAGGAAAAACCCCGCTTCATTATATCCAGCCGTGAATCGAACCCTGGTATTTTCGTCACTGGCGAACCAGTCAATACTGATGCCTTTTCCCTTCTACTCGTTGATACGGGCTGATACGTCCTCATGTGTAGGAACTTGACCAACATGTCAACCTTGCAGTGGCACACCTAGGAGTTTATTAAGAGGGGGTGTCAAATTATCTTAAATATTATCTATGTATTAATTTGAATTAGAAACTTGAGAAGCAATTTTAGTGTGTACAAAGGTAGATCTTTAGAAGTCTCAAGTCTTGTCTAATTCTTTTAACTCCTTCATTCGAAATATCTTTAATAAGTTACTTACTTAATCTATTATTTTTGTAATACATATTTTCTAAGGATTTAAAAAAAAAGTTTTTTATCATGAGTGGTGGTGGGAGGCAATTCTCTACTTTATGTACCCCTCCCCTTTCCTACCCCTAGGTACGCCACTGGAACATGTTACACACTATAAAGTGGATTATGCTGTTCTTATATAATATATTATGTATGATCTTTCGGCACTAAGTAATATGTGCTTCATCTAAGTAGACTAATGTGTGTACTTAACGGCATTAATTGCCTAAATACTCAAAATAGTCCTAGTTTTGCAACTAATTTCTCAGAGCGTGTATACACTAACCGGGATAATCCTTGTTTTGCGCATACAATTGTTTCTGACTGCTAGGATAATGTACCAATTGTTGATTTAACTCACTATTACTTGTGGCTATAAAAACATGCAGGTCTTAATTTTAGCTTTTCAGAACCCTGAAACACTTAAGTAATTTTCTATTAATTTTGTATCTTTATCTTCTCAATCTTACGACTTAAAAAAAACTTAGCCCTGATTTTTGGCGATAGCATAGGTAATTCGTTTTATTAAATTCAGGAAAGATAAACCCGTGTGGAATGTCCAACTTCTGTGTTTGTTGCAAGCAGATATTTATGATAAAAATATCCTTCAAGATAATATTATTTCTCGAAAGGCCCTCTTTCCGCAAAACTGTCTCATTTTAGCGACTCCAATGGCACTTACTGTATAATATCTACAATATATTTAATGAATTGTCAATAACTTTGTTCTGGAAAGAAGTAATGTTTTGTATAAAGTATAAAACACGTATGTAGTTGTGATATCCTCTCGATGTAATGAGGTAACAAAACTCCTCAAGGCGCATGCGTTGTCTTCCCCTTGAATATCGACCAATGGCGTAGAATGACAAGTATCACAGCGCGCCTGTTGGAAAACCGATTAGCTAAGATTCTGTGCAAAAAAAAAAAGGACTTTAGCGATGATCGCGTCTGTGTGTTAACATTATAGAACTTGGACAAAACACGTCTTGATCAAACTCGTATCGGTGGACACGCGGTAAGTCGGCAACCTGCTCTGGAAGGTCGGGGTTATAATCCTGGCTTTCTTCTTTTTCTCCTCAAATGCTGGTACATTTAATCTGGATTCTAATTTATTCATTCCTGCTTCATTAGTGAAATATGCAGAAAGCCCTGGCGGTAGTATGTGGCCTAAAAATATTCAAACCCACCAAAAGGTGTTTTCTGCATAGCCTAACACTCGCTTTTCAATCATCGTCCCAACTCTCGAGTAAGGCTTGGTTCCAACTCTCGAGTAAGGCTTGGTTCACAAGGCCGACAGTTTCTCGTTGTAGTTGTTTGTGTATTGTTCCATCCATGGAGACGGCTAGACAGAAGCGCGCACTCATCGTTCAACTAGAGCAGTGTAGTATAAATATGAACAAGGACATCATGAACCTCTCCAATTATTGTCCTAATTTATGAATATGATAAATTATTATTTATAACTACGAGAAGACGACAACATCCTCGGAAAGTTGATGGTCGAAACTCAACAATCTTAACTAGCCTTTTTTTTTAAATAATATCCTACTATAAATACAATCTTTTGTTTAAAACATCTATTTGATTAACTATTGAAATTAATTTAAAAACAGAATTAGCGTTGTAAGTGTTGTAAATGTTATAATATCCAATAAGGTCCTAGCCTAGATGTTGACTCGGAATACAATTGTGTATCACTAGTCATCTTTCGGAGCGGTGAGTTGAACCGACCCTCACCCCTTTCCCCCGGTTACGTCCGGTTCAACTATTAATAACGTATTTAGAGTAAACTATTTAATATTCGAACTGACATGGTCGAAATGAATGAAAGTGCGTTATAGTTAAACGAAATTTTGATTGCGTATACGAAAATACTGACTTAAATATAGCCCTTGTAATTTTGAAACTGTCTTCATTCTGGAATCGCAGCTTATTTCAAATTGGGTGTAGCTAGTCAATAAAATAACTGGCCAAACTCGTATTATTTCTTTAAGAGTAGTATAGGACCAACATACTGATTACTTTCAGTGAGTTTTCTTTTGCTACCCTTAAAACACTTTTTTCCGGCCTTGAAACACTTTTACCATCACGGTCATACAGTACTTTTGGCTAGGCAGAGTGGTTACGTTTGTGCTGTATATTAGTAAAGTCTGCATGTGGAGTAATATTGACGTCACAAACGTGTAATGTTGCTGGCGTCTGATAAAAGGGCAACGTCTAAGACATGAAAAGTTATATAACAAGAGTGGTCAAACATAGCAAGGCAATGCGAATCTCATGCATGGCGTACTTAAAATAATATTTCTTTCCAGGGTGAAATCTTCATCTAAGAGAGAAAAATAACAAAGTCACTATAGAATTTCTTAAAGGAATATAGGCCTTCACAAAAGTGCTGAATATCCACTTATAATAATTTATTTGAACACACAAACATGAACATTAAGTAAACATGTTTCTTGTATCAAATCTATTTAATTAACATAAAGGCTATACTTAAGCTATTCAGTATAGCAGTTCTCTACAACTACAACCGTGTAAACGCAATACTAACAAGACAAAGGTAAATAGAATTTTTAACTAAAAAGTTCAATAATTATCTTACAAATTTAAAATGGAACACGCAACATCAAATCACATTAAAATTGAATGCTATAAATAGACTAGCACTACTAAGATGAGACTAATATTGGTTTTATTATATTATTTCTTATCAGCTTAGATATAATCTTGACTAGTTGACTTAATAATACCTGGTGCTCAAGAGGCACGAAATCATTTAGCTACTCTTACAATTTCATAAACGAGTTGTGATATACAAATGATTCAAAGATTGATTATAATGTTCTAAAATCATATTGTATGTAGGGTTACCAAAAGCCCCGGTTTGGCCGGGTAAGTTCCGGAATTTAACTCACTGTCCTATTTCCGGGTTAACCCCACTCAGGACACACCGTTTCGGAAACAGACATTTCTTGCTACGCCGCTCTGCGCTAGTAAATAAATATACACCGCACTACTAGCCATAAGTTAATATAGATAGTTTAAATGAACAGGACATAATTATAGGTAATGACTTAAAATGTTTTTTATTAAATTAATTCTATTCAAAATCCATAGAATCTTAGTATGTTTTACTTGAAGGCTCAATTACACAGAGTGAGATTACTAGCTACTCGCTGGCTTGTAAACTTGTGCGCGAGTGAGTTTGCTCCAACAAGCTCAGCGAGTGTATATTACACTGAGCTACCAAACTCGCCCATTCGCTCAGTAGAGTTGTTTCTGGAAGGTTGTTTTTGTTGTTAATCAAAATGTCTGGAATGAAGTGAAACAGCAACAATATTGTAGACTTTTGGCGAATATATTAACAATGTGGTTTTTAAAAACATGTGTGAAGCGCTTGGAAAAGAATGTTTGCTCAAGGGGGTGAACGAAAAGCAGCTCAAAGCAAACATTAAAATTTTGAAAGACGTCAGCTGTGAACTGTCAGTTAGCACCAAAGAAGCCATGGAGCTACTGTAGCTAGCGAGTGGAGTGTACAGTCTCCCTGTCTTTAACTTCACTCACTGGGGGTGAACGAGCGGCTAGTTAACCAGCCGGCGAGATTACATTAGCCGAGTGTAATAGCAGAGAGTTAATGAGATGGCGAGTAGCTAGTAATCTCGCCCTGTGTAATCGACCCTTTACTAATAACCTGCTTCGAGGGCCGAATGGTCTAAGTTGTCACTCTCGCGATATACTAAACTGCCGATAACAGGAGATTAGGGTTTGATCCCGATATATATTTTTTTCCTAAATGGTTTTACACGCTCCCTCCACCCAAATGTGGTCACACTTCCTCTAAGTTCAACCTTCCTAACACATTAAAGTAATCATTTATTAGTAAATAGGCGTATAACCGAACAGTTAGTCAAGGCGCGGGGCTTTAAAAACAAACAAAAAACATTTTGATTATAAATTGCAGATTATGAAGGCATAAAAAAAAGGCATGGCTCTTTATTTGACAACACTAAAAAGTTTTATTTTTTGAATCCACATGTGATGCATAAGGTGACTAAGAAGTTTTTTTAATGTTTTTGTTATTTCTTATTAAATAACGAAGGTATCGCACGTAAGCCGTTATCTATACCAGCCTGTATGTAAGTTTATCATAGTCCTGCTACAGCTTCGTATGGGTTGTCCAAAAATTATATCAGACATGTTGGTTTCTTTAGCACCGCGTCTTATTACCCGTTCGGGTTATGTGCTTCAGAAATAGTTGGCTGGAAAGAGAGGATTGAATATTGAAATATAGGATGTTGACTAAGAAGATAGGATTCTAATAGGAGTACAATATGTGGTCAAGGAATAAAGGATTGCATTTTGAAGCTAACTATAAAAACTGGGAGGAGAGGTAGTGGGAAGGTAGACTAAATAGTATATTTTACTAAAGCACTTGGGGCCGTATGCAAGAACGAAGCTTAGTGGGATATTAGTGTAACATGTTTCTAAATCGAACGCATTAAATAACGACTGGTTCTTGGATATTTACTATTTTGATATAAATTCGGATAAATGTGAATAAATCGAAAAGTTATGTGTTTTGAAAAATTTAAGTTTGGCAGATTTTGAAAAAAAAAAAAAAAATTGAATCATTGAAACATAAAACAAGTTATTAAACTATTACTCACATCAATGGCCTTAACTAAAAATAAAGGTTTTATATTATTTCTATTTAAATTGCCAAGCGTGTCAATGAAAATCGTTCCGCGTGCCACAGGTTGCCGACTCCTGATCTAATGTCACATTTTTGTTTATTTATTAAACTCAAACAATATTGTTGATAAAGAAAAAATATCTGTTTGAATCTTTCGACTTTATTTTAGTGTGAACCATATTTTGAAATAACGCATCGTATAATTAAATACTACGTTAGAAATGAACGTCTGCGCGGCAATTTCTCGTTTACAGAATGGTCTCTTAAGCTGGATTCACAATATCTCGATATGTTACCCTGTAAGAACGTTGTTTGATTCAAACTCGAAGAGACTGTGCGCCCGACTTAACTCCGACTGTGCTCAGACTGTCGTCGTCTTGGATTATTCCAAGTGATTTCTCAAGGTCACAGTCCAGTACGGTAGCCGCATAGTCATAAGTGTGAATTATTGAGATACGGCTCCCTATGGTCGATCTAGTGTCGTGTTTCCGAGCTCTACTTTCGGCAAGTACGAACCTTCATGATATGACATCGGGTGCAGAATAATTTTAATGCTGTTCGTGAGCAATAATCCAATAATTATTGACAAATCAAGCTGGATAATTTTGATGCAAAAGTATGAGTGCAGCATAAAGATTATGACAATAATCTCATTAAAGACAATATCTGGATGGAAAAAGTGGAATAATTCACTCTGTGAAAAACAGAAAGAATGGCCATCATAGCGTCACACAAATATGGTGTAGTATTCATCCGTTTCTTATAGCAAGGCAACTACGGGTGTTAATTTTAAGTTAAATTCAACCTTTTTATTTGTTAAACATTATAATTTAAGACTTAATTTTCTTTTATTACCAGACAATGCCCAATAAGTCGTTTTCTATTGAACATCAGGGTGTCTACCATCCGGGAAAATCAGGGAAAACGGGAATTAGCCGGGAATTTGAAGTGATCGGGAAAAAACTGGAATAAGCCGGGAATTTGGTAAATTATATTAAAAATCTGGGAAAATGTGGTTTTACTCAAAATATGAAATATAATAATCATTAAAACAGTAAATAATAATGTTATTCAAACTGTAGTTTTTTTTGTAGCTGTGTACTAAATTTTATAATTCCTAATAAACAATGTTATTACAAATTTAAAAAATGTGTTTATTTAAATTTTAAAACTTATTATTATTCATAAAAAAAAGATTAATAGAAAAATGAGGGGGGAGGTGGGGGAATTAGAAATATGTGACATACTTTTTAGTCGGGAATTTTAGGTAATGATCAGGGGAAATCAGGGAAAAAGTCGGGAATTTCATTGGTCAAGTTGAGTAGACACCATGAACATTTTGGAAAGGCATAGTGGAAAAGAACACTTCCATTGCAGTCGATTGGGATCAAGATTCGGTATCCGTGAAGCCAACCCTAAAAGAAGATTTTCAGAGCTATGGCCCAAACTAATATTCGGATATCCTTTTCCTCACAACACGAGTTTTAAACCTTGCTTTACCTTCAACTTAACCAAAAAATAAGAATCTCACAAAATACAACACAGTATTTATAATGTTAAAAATAAACCTCATCTGTAGGCACGTTGGCTAATTATAGATTTGCTGTTGACTTGGAGTGATCTCGAACGGATGGTTTGTCCAGAATAGGTATCTTTAAATTCTACCTCCATCACTATCCCATTAGCGTTATTATAATGCGTACTGACCGAATTTATAGAAAAACTCTAGGGTAAAAAAAAAGTATTAAAATTCAGGGTTGCCACAAACTGAGAAAATGCAGGGAATTTTTCGTGTCTGATAAAACCAGGCTATCTCTCAAAAACAAATACAAATATTTTAATATTTATGAATATAGGATATCCCGATCACCATCATCATCAACTCTTTCCAGCCTGTGGCCGGTTCACTTTAGTAAAATGCCTCCATCTCTCTCTAAGCTTCCGTTTTTCCTAAGTTAATCTCTTCAATCCTTCTCCTCTCACTTGCACATTTTTTATTGTCTGCTAGACGCGGCGATGATAGTAATAATAATAATAATAATATCAGCTCCTTGCATCTTTTTCTTGGTTTCCCTTGCGGTATTTTATATACATACTTCATCTCCATCATTATATTTAGTATTCTCTCCTTTTCCATCCTCATTTTATGACCATACACCTCAAGTCTTGCTTGCTCTACTTATGTACTACCTGTATTCACTCGCTTTCCCGGATAACTTTATTCCTCCTCGTGGCAGCTAACATGCTCCTCACCAACTTCTTATCATAGCCTCCGTTTTCCTAGTCTCTTTTATATTCAATGTCCATGTTTCCGCTGCATATATAATTATGGGTACAAAGTACGTTCTTTGCAGCACTTTCTTACTCCCTTAGACTTAAAGGACACTTCCCTTTTCCATATCAGGTATCTCGCACACCTGTTGAATAACTCCCGCTGTTGGCTCCCTAAGGTACACGTCCGCATCGCAAGCAAGCAATGGATTTTTGAATTCTTTATATTATTTTTAATGAGACTGCGTCCATTGGTCGGCAATACGATGGTATTCCGTTTTGTCAGATTAAAATCCTATGTGTGCTATGCAGACCAGTGGACGCACTCCCTGACATTAGCATTCAAAATTCCCAGCTTTATAACTGTTGGAAACATTCCGGAGGGATTTAGTTAACTGAAATGAGCAGTTCATTTATCTAGTTATATAGTTCGCAAACAACTTCTTGTGGTTCAGTAGTTCGCGAACTTCATCTTTCGTGACCGAACATCACCAGTTCGGGAACTATCGCGTGTGAGTCTGTTATTATTTCCCCCTCACACCACTAGTTACATAGTACTCACGAATCAAATATAGAACTATTTTTTTTATAAATAGCTTTGATAAGTTTAAAATCAAATAAAAAAATACTTAAATAAAATAAAGAACAATTTTTTGATCAGAAAAATAATACTCTAAGGTCAAATTATATTAGTTACGATAACACCAGCTGTTAGTTTAATGATATTTTAAAAATATGTTAGCGTTATCTTATCGACTACCTGTGCCAGTGATGGCATTATAGATATTAGGATAATGATGAATGGAAATTCGTATGCTTCGAATGCAATGGACGCATTATACTAAATAAATCTGATACGTTCGATGCGGACCATTGGACGCAGTTTCATTAAAATTAATAATGTAAATAATTAAACAAATCCGATGCGTGCGATGCGGATCATTGAGCGCTTACCTCTACTTCCACCCACCCTTCGCGTCAATCACACTTCCAATATATTTTACACTCTACCTTTCTTAGCTCTACTCCATACAACTTTATAGCTTTACAAGGCCTTAATCCTTCTCCTTATCACTACCATCACTTCACACTTCGTCTGCTAGATTTCATTCCACACTATTTCACTTTTTTATTCCGTTCCTATAGCTGTTCTAGTAGGCTACTTCCTCTTCCTTCTCCCCTAGGCCTAATACCATCAAGTCATCAGCAAACATCATTGCTTTCGTTCTTTCCTTCACGAGATTCCTTGCCATTTTATTAATTCTTTAAATATATTTGTATGGAATAAAAAGGGAACGGAAGAAATAAGCTGATACGAAATTATTTAGTATATCTCAGCCCACCCTTCCTGAAACAATGTGTTGGGGAAAGACTCCATATATTGCCTCATCAAACTCAAATCGGCCTTTTTTAAATGTCATTTAATTGCATACTCCTACACTAGACGATTTTATGAACAAAAATTAATTTAATTCTTCTCTACTTCAATCCAAATTGTTGGGAAATTGAAATTCTTTCTGGGAAAAACAGTAAATGTTATAGCAAGAAATTAGTGGCAACCCTTAAATTGCAATTAATTTATCTCACTGCATAATATATTATTTTGCTCGTCAAAAGCTGGAATTAAGTTTTATCTGCAAAAGATACCAAGGTTGATACTAGCAGTGGATTTTCCCACCCCCTCTTTTTTACTAGTGCAGATAAAACCTTGCGCCCCCCCCCCCCCCGCCGAATGTGTGTTAGCTTATCAAGCTTATCAAAAGCATCTATTGAGTTAATTTTAGCTAGTTGCGAAAGATATGCCTGGGGGCAGGGCTTCGACTTCTGAACCTCTGGGTCCGTACCCCTGGGTTTGTGCGTCAATGCTCCAAACCTAGGTCAGAATGTGATTTTTGAAAAGTCTTCCCACTAGAGATTTGACTGTACTTAAACTTTGCATTTTGCATAATGCTACAATTCAAAGCCACTTAGCGTGCGTGCGCATTATTTTTTCCTGTTTTTTAAAACTGCATCCCCCTACTTGTTCTGGTTTTAGTAATATGATAACGTGGTAGAGATGAGGAAGGTAGAATATAGAAGAAATTTACTCAAATTTGCGATGGAGAGTGAAAAAATACACAGACAAAATCACCCTCATTACTACCGTCTGGGAACCCCAATTTCGTCTATGGGAGTAGTTTCAAATTGAATAGTAAGAGATTTCAATCCTTAAATGGTTATCATTTTTCCTAATTTGAAGTCCAATTTTTTTTCTGTTTCTATAATTTATTTTAGGAATTATTCAGAAAAAACTAGCCACTAAGCTTAAGGCTGACCTTACCACTTTGGAATTGTTTTGAATATTTTATTTTGTTGCTGGGAATGTATTGTGCTAGCACTTTTCAACACTATTTTTTATTGTTATTTTATCGAGATAACAATGCTAGCAGGTGACCTGGTGGTCTAGAGGTTAGTTGTCAGACTTCTTTGCTGAGGGTCCGGGGTTCAATCCTCAGTCCCGGCACAGATTCGTCTGATTGCCAAACCCTTCCTTCACCTCTGACAAGATGTGTATTAATCACAACTTGTGAATGTGTGGAATGCCAGGCCTCCACCGTGGTTCGGATCCACGTTAAACTGTAGGTCCTACATTTCATCTCACAATCACCCTACCATTGCACATTAGCCTAAGTGCGTACAACCCGAACGGGTAGTAAGACGCGGTGCTAATAATAATAAACAATGCTAGTATTGTGTAAGATTGGCTAAAATGTTCGATTTATGGGAAAAATGAAAATTTTAAAATTTTCAGTATAATTTCTAATAAATAAATGCTCAACATAATATTCCAGAGAAGTAGGAAGAATCAAAAGCATATATATAGTCTCTCTTACGTCTATAAAATTTAATTTCTTGAACTATGTGTGCTTTTTCTACAAATGTTATGGATGTCTAGCCCTCCCCCGGAATATAACAGCAACGTATTAAAATAGCTGCAGGAAACCAGTTGGGAAATTCACTAATTATCTCTAAAACATTCCAGCGCTTTAAATTATATATCCTCCGTTTACTCTTAAAGGTAGCTGTCAGTCAGTCAGTCAGTCAGTCTGGTCCTATCTTATACAGTAAGCATCATAGTGATACCAAGCAAGGTAAGCTTAATAATACCTTACGAAGGGGTGCAATGAACACGGCGAGTTTGTGTCTAGTTAAGTCCAATTTTTCCTTGCAAGTTTTCTATTACAATTTTCTCTTACAATGCCGGAGTTGCTAGTATGTAACTGTGATGAATTGTCGGTTAGTTATAATTTTGAGATTGTGTGAACCCAAGATGAATTGTCCAGTGTGTTATAATCTCGGAGATACTATTTTGTGATATTAAGATTAATTTGTCCGCCCTGTTTTCTTGTGATCAATATTGTGGGACGACTGTGGCGCCTGGTGATGCGGTGGCGGGCAGAGGAAATACATGAATACACGTTTGACAATGGATGGCGTGACCTATTAAAGCTCTCATTTTTTCACTTGGTTTTAATTAAATGGTGACATTTTCGCGTAGCTCTATGTTAGCACTAGGATTTGTGTGTCTGACCTAGGTTTGTTACTATGGACTTTGTGCACTGCAGGATGTAGAGTTTACAAAACATTACCCAGCTGCAACACTAGCCATGGGTTCCGACAATTAAAAAAAAAGTACAGACTTTTTCTATCTTAACTAGCAGTCTTTGGTTCGAGTCGTCCAAAGGTGAATATTTACGGTGGTAAACCGTCCGCGTCAGTTAAGTATTCTAGTGAAGCTGTTTTGTCCTCCTTCATATTGGTCGTCTAAAATTTCCTGTCGCCAATTGGTAGACTGCTCAGCGTCGCCGCCAGTTTCATCCGTTATTGACCGCACACGGGAACCTCGCCCAGACAGTAACTTATCTTTCTCGCCATCGACATAATGTTGACCGGTGACATCACGCACCTCAGCATTGAACCCGTACTCCATGTTTCACTAAATACATTATTCCAACGACATTACACGGGGCACCAACAACAACAAAAATCACTCGAATGGCGTGATCAATGAGATTGTAAATAATTCGAGAAGATAGTTAGATGAAGAGATAATATTTACGACCGCGTGTCGGAACACTCCCCAGGATCAATAACGGGCCTGATGATCAGGGCGAACACTCGCACACTCGGCCGACGTGCAGTTCAGGGTCTGCGGCAATGTCCCGAGACAGCAGTAGGCTCAATTGTCAGTACTGCTGTGACAGGACAATATCCCAGCCCCCGGTAACTATGGTGACAGTGGCGTGTTGACCGCACCGGCTGCTGTAGACGGACTGTGGCGCCTCCGAGCTGCAGCCTTGACTCACCGCTATCCTAGCGCTGCCTGGTTATTGATCTACCGTCCCCTCCCGTCAAGACGAGGGGTGGAGCTCGACTACACTGCGGGGTAGATGGTGGTGCTTACCTTGGTGTTGTGAGGCTCCCAGATCTGGCTGTACCATCTAGGCTTCCCTCGAGTCAGTCTGGAAACAACCAAAATACACAGCCATGAAGAGTGTTGGGCTCCTGGTGTGTCCTCCGATGTACGTCCTCTGCCCTGCCCTCCCTCTTGAGTGTGTGCACGCCCGCCCGCTCGGCCACCCCTCTCTCCTATATCACCAGGGGGAAGGGGGGTTGATAGCCCGGATTGAGCTTTGCGGGCGCTTATCCCGCGCGCAAGCGCCGTTATAGGGAGGCGAGAGGATGGCAAATAAGGGTACGTTGCCATTTCCCCTCCTCCTGAACCCACCCGTCTTTCTAAAATGGTAAACACAATGCTAGTGAGAGTGAGAGGTCCTATTGTCAATATGTGTGTGTTGGAGACATGTTGTATGGATAGTTCTGCTCTTCCATGCTTAAACATCCTTCACTCACTTACATGTAAAAGCTTGATATTGGTTTGAATAATACGTGTTTATATTGAGCTCTGTATATATAAGTATTAGTTATATGATATTGTTTCTACTCACTGAATATCCCGTGTTGCGAATTGGTATACTGCGAAAGCCGAGTATGCCACTGCCGAGGAAACCACCAGGAAACACATGGGTAGGACCTGTGAACAAAGAAATAAAGGAAACTGTTTCAATCTGACTTGAAGTAGATCACAAACTAACTGCCCACCATTTGTTTACTCCCCACAGATTGAGTATGGAAGGAAATGGCATCATGGTGGAACATCACGACCTCCACAACGGATTGATACCGATTAACGGGAGTGCACAGAATGGTGGCCTGTCAGGCCGTTCGACCCCAAGTGGCGGGGACCCCGCCCCCGGGAAGTTGTTCGTGGGAGGACTCAGCTGGCAGACAACGTCGGAGAAACTTAAAGAGTACTTCGGCATGTTTGGCCCAGTCACCGATGTTCTCATCATGAAGGATCCTGTTACACAGGTGAGTCTTGTCACAGTTGTCAACACAGGGATCACTACAACTAAGTTAGTATGTGAAAATAATTAAATATTGGTTTGGACCTTGGGTACATTAATTAGTCTTATAAAACAAAAAATGTATCATATTAAAAACATCAACATCAAGCGCTACCTGTAAAAGGAGATAGATACTAATAAAAGTTATTAATATTCCCTAATACAGGCCCAATTTGATTGAAGAAAATTTAACTCTGTTTAGTCTTACCCATAAAAAAACACGTAAAAATACATGTTAACCTACATATTTTTGTAAGTACAGTGTAATTTTGTCCATCCAACCTAACTGGGACCGGGTGTCATCCGGAATAACGAGAATCTTGAAATTACAGGAAAAATGCATTAAAACAATATACATTACAACTCACGATATTTTTTTTACAATAAAAAAATACTTGAAACATGTTATAACCACTATTCACTCAAGCTTTTGTTTTGCCAATTTTGAATGGCCTTTACGAGCAGCACAGTCATGCAGATGTTCCCCTGCCAAAAGTTCAGCCGGCGTTGATTCAAACTGTCGTTCCAAATAAACCAAAGCTTTGTCTAGGTGGGCTATGTATTGATTGCAGATTTCTCATCAAGGTTAGATCATTATGTTCCAAACAACAATGATCACTTGTATGTCGCTATAATTTTGGTTTAATTATGTAAAGTAAATTAAATAACATAATTTTGATGAATATTGACTTAAGCAAACTCCTTTCTTCTTTCAATAACTCATTTGTAAACTTGTTTAAGAGCTAGTGTTTGCATAAGTGAAGCAAGGTCAATCATTTTAAATAAATCAATCAATTAAATTCTATATTGAAGGGGACTTTCCCTAAAGCACATTGGGAGGTGGGAATGACATCTGGAAAGTCCCCAGCTTCTATGCAAAGTAGTGTTTCTAAATATTTGTGCCAAATATGCTTCCTGCAAAGCAGTGGTAGTTCCCTTACAAGTAAAATTTGGAGAGTATTCCCATATTGTTATTAATGATCTTAGTGTTAATTATTCAGGGTCACATTTCCTTTTGCTCGAGTGACAATACCCTTTTATACATTAGTAAAATTTGTATATAGTAAATGGTATAACCTGAACAGCTAGTAAGACCTGGTTATAAAAAAAGTATTATTTTGAATACATTTACATAATCTATAAAATAATTTAAACCATAGCTCACTTGACTTGATGTAGAAATATATTAGAGTAGTTTTAGCAAAGTTTTCAACTGTCAGAAAATGTTCTTCCTACAAGAGTCTAAGAATACTTGATGTAACATGTTTGCTTTCTACCAATGGCCGAACTTTAAATGTGTAATAATAACTTTTTGATTTTAAAAAAAAGTATAATGGCCATTTAAGCAGGCCTGTGCCTTGGCATTTTCTTTTTCCGTTCGGATATTTGTTCCACAATAACTGTCAACAAAACAAACTTTGGCAGGGGAATTCTTTTAACCTGCCAAACAATATGAACATATTTTTTTTATATGGCTATCCATTTCAATATGGTGCTCACTCAAAAGATTTTTTACTTAAATAGTCCATCTAAAGGGATTTTAAAATTATATGCAATCAATAAGTACCTAGGGCGGGGCCCTAAGGTGAAAACGGGGGGATTGGGGGGGGGGGGTAGCTCAAAAGGGGCAATTGCCCTGGGCCTAACATTCCAGGGGGCCACATTTCACATCAAATAGTGTAAAGACAGTTAAAAGCAATAAATATTTGCTTAGTAATTGGATTCCATTCCATATTCTTGAGAACCCTAACTTTATGTAATTCAAGATTACATTATTCGAGTAATGTGATGCAATAAAGTAGAATACGTCACCATTGTGCTACCGCTGTCAGTCTACAGAAAACTAACAGTGCAATGGTGCAAAGTGCAATTTATTTAATTGGATTGATTGTTTGCATTTTAATAAAGTGCACTCATTTAATGGGTTGATCAATAGTCCATAAAACATGAGAAATTATTAAGTAACATAAGTACCAAGTACATATCAATATACTGACGTCTTCAAATGCATGAACACTTTCATTCTAATCTGCCATTAAATATAGTATTAATTTGTTTCCTATATAACTTGATCCCAGAGGGAAAATATCTAGCCCTACTTAAAATCCAAGGAGAAATTATTGGAGCTATTTCAACTTGAAACCCAAAGAGAAATCCTAAGACTGTAATAAAAGATATAAGAACATGAAGGTAGTGAGGTCCACTGGTCACAGAACTATTAGTTTAAAGTGTTTAAAACATAATTGACATTGTATGCAGTATGAATAATTGTGTTAAGACTTTCATAATCTACAAGCCTAGTATTAGAAAGATATATTACTAATATTTGATCAAATACACCTTATTCATAAAAATGTAATCTGTTCAAAGTCCCACAACCTAATGAAAAGCCTTTTTAAAACTCTCTAATAAAAGTTATTTTGAATGCAAAACCAGGATTTTTTTCTGAAATTTTATTATATAGGTAGTTTGAGTGATCACCCTGATATAGGCAAGTTTTCTATGATAAAAACTATCCATGATAGTTTTAAATCTTGCATTCTATAAAAATATCACACCTAGAAAGATAACCTTAAATATCTTGATGATGTGCTGAACCCAAAATACATAAACAGGAGGTGTCCCCAGTGTACATACCAGGATACATCAAACAGCCTCCAGGTTAAAAAGGCTGCACTCTGTGAGAGAGTTTGAGTCCTTCAACATGGGCATCGTTAGGTGCCATTAAGGTTTATTTTAAAAGCTCATGCTAATTATGATTTCACTAGAGAGTAGACAAATATCCTTTTCGGTCAATTGGCTTCCACAAAGCTAGGTTCATGTATTGCTTGACCCAACCCCCTTTTCACATAATCCTACCTCACAAAAAGCAGACTGAACATTATAATTACAATGGTTCCTTTCTGACAAACATCTTAATAGTGAGTCGTTTAACAACTCCATATTTGGAAGAGCTTTTATCACCGAGCATTGACACTAGCGAGCCCCGGTGTTGATGGACTGAACCTGGCTAAAGGAGGGTAGTGAAAATCTTCCATAAGGCTGAGGATCTGATGTATACTGTGCCCCAGGGCAATTTGTTTTTGTACCAAGCTTGCTCGAAATGTTGCTTGGTTTCCATCCTTTCATGTCTATTTGGGTGCATTTCCTCTAAGTAACCCTCCTCATTCACAATTATATTAAGTCATGAATAAATTGCCCTTGTACCTGCACCGCTGGGCACATTGACTAAAGCCCGTGTCACACGGGGTTAGTTTACTGGCCACTAGTAAAAGCTGCTTTTGCTTACAAGAAAGATCTAATAGCAGCTAGTAGTCCTGTCACCTGTCACATGAAGCTAGTTAGCGGGCAGTACAGTGTTTGATGGTTGGTTGTTATTTTAAAACGTCCGTGGGCTTAAGTCGTGATGTTTTGAAAAGTTTGTGTTATATTTATACTAACACTAGCACTATTTTGTGGGGTTTACACGAGGGTAGTTGAGCGCTAGTAACTAGTTGTGAGTCGGTCATGTGTCTTTGTGGCATTGACTAGCGCTAGTAAAGTTAAACATGCTTAACTCATTAGCCGCGAGTTGAGGGTCCACACGGCGCTAGCTCATTGATTTTACTGGAAGCTAAGTATAAACTAGCCCTGTGTGACCAAGGCTTGCTGTGGAGAACAACTGAACGGAACCACCTTACTTCTCTTCTTTGGAAACGGATCATATTTATTTGTGAGACCTGCTTATATTTAATTCCATAGTAGCTCACTGGTGGCATACTTGACTGCTTCCCTCTACAGTTAAACTAATATCGCCGTCTAATAATGTAGGGAATATGGGTGTAATCATATTATTTTGTATCCTTACTTAAGTGCTTTGTTCTAAACTTGCAAATGCTGTACTTTGAGTAAGTGCACCTGCGTTTACATGGGAAGATGTCAAAACTACAGTGTTGAACCTTGTGAGGAAAACCACTCTTAAGGGATCAAGTCAGGATTCTAAATCCAAATTTCCCCATCGTTGCTAACCAAGCACCATTAGAATCAAACACAGTAATAATATACATATACCATATTGTAAAATCGGTCCTGGACCTTTGGCTTAAAGCACCGCACTCTGAGTGGATTTTATACATTAACATAACATACAGATTGCCTGCATCGATGGACACATAGACTAAATGTTTTGTCTCCTTTAGTCAAGTTTGTATGTGTCTGGTAGATTATGGTTCGAACCCTGGCCGGAAATACAAAGGTTTTTTCTTACCAAATAGTTTGCTCCTATTCATTCAAACAAATGTGTGTTACATTCCAACTATACCATCCTCATCCCTACTAGCATGAAAATAAAATAGCCCAAACGGGTACTAACAAAGCAGCGGGGAAAACATCATACATACTGAAAAAACGTACTCTTAAATTGTTATTACAAATAAATTATATGGGTTTTTAGCTTAAGGTGCGGCAGAAGGGAGCGCGAGTAATTTTACAGTTTTTAGCGCATTACATTTTTTGACCAAAATAAATCAAATATTTCTCCAATAGCAACGTAGAGTTTAGTTTTCTGCACATGCTAATATCAACAGATCTTGAATATCTGTCAAGGGTGTCCTGGAGCTATGTCAAAACTTTTTCTCTTTATTTAAACGGTTTTGACAAAGTTCCAGGACACCCTTGACAGATATTCAAGATCTGTTGATGTTAGCACGTGTAGAAAACTAAACTCTATGTTGCTACTGGAGAAATATTGGATTTATTTTGGCCAAAAAATTTAAATTCTATAAAAACTGTAAAAATACCTTCGCTCCCTTCGGCCGCACCTTAAGAGGGATAGGAAATACACTTACCTCAGTAATGCTGGAGCAAAGATTTTTTTAAGTAAAGCTCCAATACACACAGAACACATTTTTAAAGATTATCTTTCACAGCCACATTACAGCTTCTTCATAATTATTAAGAGAGAAAGCTTTTTTTCCTTGGTTGGCCTGCTAGGTTGACTATCAACACTTAATTTTAATTTCACACTGTATATATGGCAACACTACATAGCTAGATATAAAAACCAAGAGTTTTCACAAAATGATATATTATCAATTTTACAACATTAAAATTGCTAAAAAATAATTAGTGTGTTGCTGGTAGGAAGGATAAAGAGGTTTAGGTTAAGTCCCTGTCTGGTTTTGGTAATATATTAACGAGCCAGTTCCCATAACTCTGTAAAGCATTATAGATTTCTTTAACTAAAGATTTAAGAACATTAGTAATATAATAGGCTACTAATTAAAGTCAAGCTAATGTGTTTCATTACATGATAACAGGTTTTTATGTATTTTTAATCTTTGTATCATGTTGTTAATTCCTGTGTCTTAATGTTTCTGTTGTGATATCAGTGTATTGAGCTTTGAACTGGTTGCACTTAAGTTGATAGATAAGCGTTTTCAGAATCACATGTATGATGGCCTTTAATAGGGGAACTAATTTTAGTCATGTTGGAGAATGAAGTCATCGGTTTATGAATGGTGCAGGCTTTGAAGTGTGTGTGACTGTATGGAAATCTGGGTCGAATATTTGGATATGTTAGTTTGGGTCTACTAAGTATACTGCGTAGATTGGTCAGTTGCTTTTAAGTTAATATTGGAGGTTCTATGAAGACATTTTGTGGAGAGTGATCGAGGTGTGAATAAACCTGTTTTCGAAAGATTGATTTTGAGGTGGTCCAGGGCTATACAGCTCATTCCTATTGTTCTTGTAGGCCTCTCATTTATTACTCTGTGTATTAAATTATTCACCAGTGTTTTTGGATAACCTCTATTAATAAAAGCATGTTGCATTTCCTGTTTGAAAATTAATAAGTTGCTATTGTCAGAGTATATAATAATTGCTGTCAGAGAATATAATCGAATAGCCTCTAAATTATATAGCAAAAATAACATTCTCTGATAGTAAAAATAATCACCATTCACCACACTAATTAATCAAAATAGTGCCTGTGGCATTAAAAGATAATCTTTTAAAATGTGTTTTTGTGTTTATCCAATTGAAGTTTTGGTTTGTAAAGTGATTATCTAATTCTTGCAGAAAAAAATAATCTGAAAGTAAAATTTGTTAGATTTCTTAAATGTGTCTTTACTCATGTGTGTTTCAGAGGAGTCGCGGCTTTGGTTTCATCACTTTCTCAGAACCTAGCACGGTTGAGAAGGTCCTCAAGGTACCGATTCATACTTTGGATGGAAAGAAAATTGATCCAAAACATGCCACACCCAAAAACAGAGCCAAAATTGGTAATAGGACAAAGAAGATTTTTGTCGGTGGCGTAAGCCAGGACACATCATCAGAGGAGGTGAAGGCTTACTTCAGTCAGTTTGGCAAGGTAGAAGAAACCGTTATGTTGATGGACCAACAGACCAAACGTCACCGAGGCTTTGGCTTCGTCACATTTGAAAATGAGGATGTGGTAGATCGAGTTTGTGAGATCCACTTTCATACTATCAAGAACAAAAAAGTTGAATGCAAGAAGGCACAACCAAAGGAAGCAGTTCAAACAGGTGCACTTCTCGGCAAGCGCATGATGCTGGGCCCTCTGGGTGTACGTATGGCGCCCCCGCAGCAGCTGACTCCAGCTTCACAGCTAGCCGCCGCTCAGGCCCAAGCGCACGTTCAGGCGGCCACAGCTGCTGCCGCACAGGCGCAGAATGCTGCTGCGCTTGCAGGATATGGCAAGTTGTTTGGGGCATACCCTGCACTGGCTAGCTATCGCTATGCTCCTTACCCCATCCCCACAGCTGTCGGAGGGGGGCCCGTTGGACCCGGAGTGGGAGGTGGTGCTCCAAATCAAAATGCAGCAGGGGCAGGGGCTGCGACTCTCCCACCACCCGTGCCTGCCAATCCATACCAGGGCTACAGTCTCACTAACGTCGATATGTCAAGCTTTCAAGGCGTGGACTGGGGATCCATGTACGGAATGGGCATGTACGTGTGAAGAGGTTTGCCACGGAAGATGTGCGACTCGGTCAACCGGAGGTTTTTTTGTTTTAAAAATTTTTGTTTATGATTTATAACATTCTCACTTGGTGCACACTTTGTATGTTACTAAAGTAGTGAGAACAAAACAGTAGAAGAAATATTTGTTTGCAACAAATTAACAGTATTTTTGGGCAAAATTTTGAGTGCTCTATTTCTCTTTCTAAATGAGAGTACAGGAGAGAAAAAAAAAAGAATAGGTTGCAAATTATTTTGTACTTCTTTTCCTTCAAAAAAACAACATAAAACAAACAAAAAAAATGACACCAGAGGGAAAAAAATGTATTGGGATTCAAACCTTACATTTATTTCGAAGACATTTTATTTAAAACAGAGCAATCCTATTTTTGCAATCACCTAATTATTTCATTTTATTTCAAACGTGTTTTATCTGCTTTTGCTCATGGCACCGTTGTTAGCATTCGACTTACATGCCTCCCTAGCCTTAAGCAATAACTTGCAATAAGCAGTATTATCATTCTCAGCATCTTCCATTGTAGAGAGAGTAACAAATGTTACCTTCATTTTTTTTTAAATGCAAGTCACAGTAGAACAGAGTTAGTGACATATCTTTATTTGTGAGCGGTTGACTTGGAGGGTATAAGTTGCTTCAAAGTGCAAGAAGGCAACTTAAATACGGTCTTCCCACTTGAAAATATTGAGGCAAGATATTCCGCATGATGGTAAAAACTGATTGTGTGCATGAGAAGAGATAACCCTAGGAGAGTTGGAACATTCATTGGTCATGCTATGACGTGACGACTTATCGAGTAGTGTGGATTTTTAAATTAAAAGTATTATGTTCTTAGATCTCAAGTTAAGTAACTATGTTAGTATACTTTAGGTCTCATGTTCCCAAGTATGTAGTATGTTAAGAATTTAATTTTAAAACTAAAATTTCAAAATGTATGTATATTGTGCATTTATATTGACAACATGGCAAATTGAACCTTAAGCACTCGTACAAGGATGATCCTTTGAGGGGATTTTTTCCATGATAGTATTTTTTTTAAATTATTTCATGAAATTAATAGGAAACTAAAGGATCTTCCCCATTTTTTTTCCTCATTGACTAAGATGAAATTAGCTATGGCTAATATTAGTGCTTATTCATCTTTATTAAATAAAAGTATAACCTGCTTGCGGGGGTTTGAATCCTCCTTTGGGAACAATGGTTGAAGCATCTAGTCAATAGGCTCTTCTGGCCTCTTAATCCCCCCCGTATTGTTTCATATTTGGACAATATGCCCCCATCGATGTTCCATTGTAGACCTTAGTCGCCGTAGAGGACAGTCAGCTGAAGTTAGGTTGTGTTTTTAATAACTTTTAGCCATTAGTTTCATTTGCATGCCAAACATTCCATAGGTCACATTTTTTATGTCAAAATTGTCGATGCATCGAGTTTTTTCTCACATGAGATTTGCGGACCAATTTAAAAATCGGGAGCGCTAGGGCTCCGATGGTGAAACTAAGAGCATGCACCTCTCTCTTCCTGTGCACACATTTTGTTTACTATCGTGATTTATTGGTGCAGCTGATGCGCGCAGCTTGATTATTTGTACTAGCCTATTTATTGCCATTATTTATTTGTGTTTTTATCACTTAGTCCTATATATATAGTGTTTAAGTACTATACAATGCTCTACATGATGGACTTTTGTAAATGTGAGATATTGCTTGGCTATGTTCTCATTGATTTGGAAGATTGTTTAGGTTCCTACATTGCAAAGACTGCACACTATCGATTTATTTCTTATTTTATTGTTTTTTTTTTTGTAAGGACCCCTGCACTTGTGTGATTGTTATTGCTCTTAGTTTCGCCAGCAACGTGACGGAAACAAACTTGGCAATGTTGTCTTGCCTTTTAAGGGTCACAAAAAGTTAAAATGGTCACAAGTGTGCTTCACCTCTTTCAGAGGTCACATTTAAATTTTTGATTGTTACTTATTTTATAGTAGGTCTAGCTGAATCAGCCTATATAGTAAACAAAAAAAATAAAATAAATTAGCAGGTATCAAAACTCAGTGTATACATAATGTGTATAGTGTACGTTCACCATCATGGGAGTAATGGTTTACATAGATATTCTCTGCTAAACCCTGAAGTGTAGGATCCTATTTTTATTGACAATCCATGACGGAAACTATGTCTTGCTGTGAAGATATTAATAGTATTAGGACGATGTTTTCTCTAGTGTATAATATTAAGTGTTGAGTGTATGTATATTTGGACCAGTGATTATTGAAGATTGCTCTTGTAAGACTGAAAGAAGACCAGCAAGTTTAGTAGTGTGCTACAGAATAGTTAGTTATCTTGTATGTTGTGTAGCATGCAGGCAGCTCTAGGCAGGGGGGGTTTCGCAGAGAATTACTCCTAGCAAAAGGAAAATGTGAAAAATCTGGATTAGTATTCTTTTAAAGTTTTCATAGATTTCAAATTTTACCTCCCATTTAGGGCATTTTTCCTATTAAAGTATTTATTTATGCAAAGTAGTGTTTCTAAATATTTGTGCCAAATATGCTTCCTGCAAAGCAGTGGTAGTTCCCTTACAAGTAAAATTTGGAGAGTATTCCCATATTGTTATTAATGATATTAGTGTTAATTATTCAGGGTCACATTTCCTTTTGCTTGAGTGACAATACCCTTTTATATTATAAGAACAGCAATAAGTGTTTAAAGGAAAGAAGATGAAACCCTCTATTTTTGTATTCAATTCTAAATGATAAAAAAAGAACAAATAAAGTTTGTATTTTTTTTCTTTGTAAGTTTGTCATGTGGTGGTAAAGAATAAAATAGGTAGCACCACAGAATTTAAAAACAAACAAAAAAAATTCAGAGAGGGTTGGTCTGAAAACTAATTTGAACTGAACTATGTACTCCTCATCCTTACTTCGTACTAGTTATTTCTGTTTTTTGGTGGTTTGTCGTATTTTAAAGAGTTACTGTAGTAATATAAGTACACTTGACTAGTTCCTTAGTGTTTAGATGTTTTTGTAGATTATGTGTGTGTAGTAGTAGCGGGGCTGGATGGTTGGCCATCTGGTAGCAAAAGACTTTGCACTGTAGAGCAGTTCTGAATAAAGTAGTTTCATAGTAGACCAGCTGTGCTTGATCATGGTAATTATTCCTTACTTGTAATTTTGTTTTGCTTGGTTGGCCTGGAACTTACTGTTTTCAGCTTTTAAAAGAAAAACAAAATAATAATAATGATGATGATGATGGAGGAGGGATTTGAAAGGAGTTGCTGCTGTATATTAACCCACCACTGCTTTCTGTGATACCATGACTTAAAATGCGAGACTGAGCTCACTGCCTGCATTGTGTGTCGAGTGAATATATGTGTGTGTTTGCGTGGGTGTTTGTCAAACCTTCCTCGCATTTCCTTGTCATTGGTTTCTTGCTTTCCTCTCTCCAAGTTATAAGTATCAATACTTTTATAATACTACTTAAAGTATAATAATCACACCTTGAAACTATATACTCTTATTAATACACTAACAATGTAGTCTTGTCTTCCCTCACTGATTGGTGGGATATTATCTTTAAAAAAATACAGGTTTAAAAAAAAAAGGCAAAAGTTGGTAATAAATTGTGGCCTTTGAAATTTTGAGCAATATAATTAAAATACTTTTTTTTTTTACATACTGTATTAATTGTCGTATGAAACGGAACAATTTTTCCTAGAAATATTGGCTACATAAACAAGCTTTCACATCTATTTAATCTAAAACATGGATGGTTGTTAACAAACCTTTCCAACAAGTGATTGGGGAGCGATTATTTTTAATTTAATCTACATCAAATATGTATGATTAATGAGTGTGTAACTTTTTCCTAAGTGTTTTTTTGAATCTACATTCAAATATATGTTTGAAAGATTCTAATGTTCACTATCCTTTCTCATTAAAAAAAAATACTGTGATTTTTCAAGACTGAATTATAAAATAATAAACCTTAAATATTTTACTTAACAAAAACTTATCAAATTACTTCTCGTTAGTAACAAAGATATTTTGATTTACTTTTCAATGGCAGCAGTAAGAAATATTGCAGTTAGTACATTGGTTTTTTTTTTCCCCTTTTCACTGACTAATATTTAATCAAGTACATGATAAAATAAAGCTGATGTATTTTCATAAGATATGATTGTTGGTAATTTGGAGAGAGAAACAATTGCTCCTGTAAGTGCCTTAAAGGAAGAGGTATTGCAACAAAATGTGGAGAGCAACTCCTTCAAACGCTCGCTCGGCTTCAAACAATCAACTTTATTTTGTCACTGGATTGCACCGTGCAATTTGTAGAGTACAAGTTAATTTTCCCTATCCTTTTATTTGTGTATGTGTGTGTGTGTGTGTGAGAAATAAAATATAATGTTGACTTTTAATCAAGAGTGCCCAAATTTTGGGCTGAAGAATGTTTTTTTTTTTATAAACTAAACCACAAATATTGCACTGACTTTTTTTTTTACTTCAAGTGATGGTTTGTTTCAAGTGCTCTTGCTTTTGAATTAATGCTAACATACATCAAAATCTTGTAGGTTTCCTTGTGAAGCATTATTAACTGTCAAATTTTGAGTTAGCTTTCATCATATTTTATATATTAAATACTTTTTTTTTAAATTTGGGATACTATTACTTTCAAGAGTCCTTGAGTGGCGTAACATTTTATTATTATTATATATTATTATTATTACTATTGTTGGTATATCAGTTGTAGAGCATTTTTTATAATAAAATTCCTTTAAAGTACAACTGCTAAGTACAACATTGTATGTATTGTATGAAACAACAAAAATTTCCACTTCCAATTTGAAGTTTTCATCTTTATCGCATCAGCAAAAAAAATTCTACCTTTGAATTGGGCTAATTGGGTATGTATCCTTTTCTAATATTCAACGCTCAAACTGGAAGTAGAATTTGGTTGTTTTTTTAATGGTAACTAAACATAGAAAAAAAAAGTCAAAGGCCGAGTAGGCTAATAATTTTATGTTTTTGAAAGTCTCTATGTAGCACAAAGCAAACAAACCATCAGATCCGAACATCAGCATTTCTGGTGTATTGCGTGCGTTGTTTATTGAATTGATTGGTAGTTAGTTATTTGGTTTTTACAGTCTCGCTAGTCAGGGATAAGTTTTTTTGTGTGCTGCTTTGTAATTTGTTTTTCAAAATCCCTATCATTAAACACCTCTGTTAAATAAAAGTGTGTTGAGTTAAGTATGTTGTGCATCGTATAATCTATAATGTAAATAGTTAATATTTTTACAAGATACAAAAATTCGTGTAATTTTTGTATTTATTAAAGATATGACTTCTAATAGTTGTACCATGCACAAATATTTGTTTGAGCGGTTGAGTAAGGGTGTATGATGTGTGAAAGTTAGGGTATTTCGAACAACCAAATAACAAACCTCTCAGTAAAACTACATTTCTACATTGGCTGATCTTTTAACTATATTGTTCATTCTAGATTTACAGCAGCACGTTGATTGGTACATACTATATGTTTTATGTCTCCAAAGTATAATGGAAGTTTCGCCCTCCAAGGGAAAGACTACTAAAATCATGATAAATACACTACATAGTCGTTGAACCATTTCATCTGGCCATGAAACTTTGGTTTGGAAAGAACGAAGGACTAAACATTTTAACAAATTAATGCTGTGTTAGTGATGATTACTATATTTGGGTTTCAGAATATTGTGTTTGATACACAATGTACATTGTTTAGTCTTGATTTGTCCTAAATTGTTACAAAAATTTATTGAACAGTTGTGTGCATAGCTTATTAAAATTACTATCAAAATAAAATGCTGTGTGGCTGTAAAAATCTTAAGCCTCGTTATAAAATTGGATAGATCTTTCCAATTGATTGTTTGGAAGTTGCTGAATGTGTCGTAAACCCACCAAGGCAAGGAAATGGTTAAAGTTTAAGTAGTTAAGGAATTTGATTAGGAGATTAAGTAATATCATCGGAGAATGGTATGAGATATATCCCCATTAAAATATTTAAGACCCTATTAGAAGTAATCCTTGATTGCACTGTAAATAGACAAACCCTAACATATGCATTAGGGAAAAAAATAATTAACTTGAAATAGAAAGCAATGGACTCAATAACTTCAGAAAAATGAAGGAATCCAACAAAATGTTAACATACAATTTAATTAGAATTTCTTTTTAAATTTATAACCCTGCACTTGGAAAAAAGTAAATGTAACTGGGAGGTTGGTAAAAAAAAATTGGTATTTTTAAACCCTAGTATATAATTTGACTTAAATAAATCATATGTTAATACATAGCACACATTAGCCACCTCGTATATTTTGCATAAATATTAATTTTAAGGCTCTAGAGTGGTTATACCTAGTATTAATTACTATTATGTATAATGGTAAGGATAGTTGGTTATCAGATTTAAAGTAGAGCATTTTATTAGCACGTTTATCAATTGGATCAAATTATAATTAAAAGTACTAATGATACTTTACAAATAAAAAATATCAACACTAATTCATACAAGCTCAACTTGGTCATTAATTAAATATCATTTTACATTCATAATTTTACTAAGAAATATTTTTCAAATATTTTTTTTTATTTGTATGATTGCAAAGTAACTGTTGTGGATAAAATAATAACCACATTCCTAATTTATATAGAGTTAAATAAAATGATTTTCAGATAAAAAGCTCATTTACAGTATAAATTAAATATCTTTGAGATAACTTTTAGTCACAAGTTAAAGAAAAAAAACAAAAGATTATAACATTTTTCTCTTATCCTAGTGTATTCCGATTCAGTTGTCAATATATTTTTTTTGCATCGCGTCTTGCTTAGTCATGTACTTATGTAATATGTGCTTGTGTACTAACTGCGCTAATGTATTTAGGGATGATTGAGAGGAAGTGTATCCACACTTGCATGGAGGATGAATGAAAAACATTTTGAAAAACCTCCCTCATTACACTCGATTGAGATTCGAACCTCGATCTCCCCATCATCGGCAGTCTACTGTGAGAGTAGCGCCTTAGACCATGTGGCCACCTAAGTGGGTCAATAATGAAATACCAATTTAAATCATGGTTTATGTGTTTAAGAATAGGGGAAGGTTTGTCTTGACTCGATGAGTAGTATGGTACGAGAAGAGATGGTTCAACATATAAAAACAATACGATTAGGTTTAATAATGATATTGTGGTGGCTATTTTATATTTCCTTATAATTATAAAACAGTGAATCACTTCAGAGTGGGTTGGTCCGACAATTTAAAAAGTATTGTTCAAGATTTTATTTTCCAATGAAGTTAATGTAGGTTGGTACGTTTATCAAGTTTATTGTTATTCCTGGAATGCTCTCTGTACTTTTCATCCACACAGATTTTTTTTCCATTATTGTTAATTCTGCTTCTTGTTTTTTTTAAATACATATTTTTGACATTTTGATTCTGAAGGGACACTGTTTGATGTGTTTAGCATGTATGAAGAGTATGAGCGCACGTGCCTGTCTGTCTCATTCAGTTAACCCTTCATTTTCCTGAAAAAAAAAAACCTCATTGATTTTCTAAGTCTTAAAGCTATTATCACAGAGTTTCTAAACTAACACCAATAGAAATGTTTTTCTTGAAAGAAATGTGCCTGCTACATAAACAAACTTAATAATATTTTGAGACTGTAACACATACTCTCTTTTAAATACAATTAGTATAACATTTTTATTAAACCAATCTGGTCTTAAAAGTTGTATGCATTATTTATAGTGTGTACCTATATAATTTAAGCAACCATTTTACTTGGATTTCTTTTAAGAGATATTATATTTCTAATGGCTTATAGTAATGAAATTCACTTTATTGGCCTTTAAGCTCAGTCCAAATAAGTTGCTAACGCTACATATTGCTAATCAAATACAAACGATTTTGTTTGTATACATTTTTTTCACAATTTCTCATTAAGTTTCTCTGAAGTCTTAGCTGGTAACGTCATAAAAGACGGCCAATCGCATATGAACTACTTTGTATAATTTTTTTTCCACAATTTCCCATTAAATTTCTTTGTGAATTTTTTAATTTTTTTTTAAATCCGTTGTAAAATTTAGGTTTGAAACAGATTAAGATAAATACTTGACAAACAAACCTTTCTGGATGCAAGTGTGTAGATGTGTGTGTGTGTTTACAAACTGTGCCATGATCTTAATAGCCCTTGTTCAATTAAATGATATTTTAGATAAGTACCTTAACCTGTAGACAAATGTAGAAATAAATTATTTCAAGGTAAGAGCTAATTGGAATTTCCCTCATACAGATGTACTCAAGATATCATTTAAGTAGCTTTAGGTATGGTGTGTATTTTGAACAAAACTTAAAAAAAAAAGGAGGAATATAAACATAACTTTTGATTAATTTTGTTTTTCGAACTTCACTTTAAAACATTCCCCGTAGGGGCAGTATATTAGTAAATAGGTGTGCACGTGGCCTAATATATTATACTTAGTTTAGAATATTTGTATATAATACGCAGTTAGTTACTAACAAGGCACATGTCTTTTATAACCATCTGTTGCTTTATGGTCAAAACTTGGAGGTGTACCCATGCGAGCACATGTAATTTATTTTACAGCTAACCATTTGAATAATGAATTACCATTTTAGTCAAAAGATTTATTTTATATTAAAATACTATGATAATTGGGGGTCAATTTCAACTCTGTATTTGGTGATTTAATACAACATGATATATAATTATTAATTATTTTTGAAATACAATTTAACTCTTGCTAAAATATATGAGAAACATGTGAATTGGTCCACCTTAAACACAAGTTTTTGCACTATTTAACAATGGATGATGTTAGGAGGCTATATTGGGCACAAGAAAATTCTAACACGAGGAAGTGCCATCGACATTGTGTGAAGTGACAAACATATGGACACACTTGACAATAATATCTATGGACATATATTTTTGTTAAGCCACATGTGATTATCTAAAATGTAAATTACACGTTTTTTAAGTTGGCATATAAATTTTTTTAACAGATAGAAAAATACCTTTGATGATAAATTTAAAACAAAAAAAAAATGTAGTGTTGATGTTTTAGAGTAGTGTTCTAGATTAAAAGTGTGTGAGGAATTTTCTTGTGCTTTTATTAATCTCAAATAATTAGTGTAAATCTCTCTTAGGCCTTTTTGTCTTATTTCTCAAGCCGTGTTGTAGGCTACTGTATTAGACTTAGCTCAGGCTAGTGTTGTAAATGTTATGTAAATGTGTACTAATGTTGGTGATTTTTTTTTTTTAGAAACTCGTACATATCTCCTTCCTTCACTTCTTCCAACCCTCTTGTAACATATTTTGGACAAAACCTGTTGTGTACAAATTTGTGGGGTCACCTTTCAAATTTCAAGAATACCAGTGCTGTGTTGATCCTGTCTTCCTTAAAAAAAACTAAATAAGGGACGAAGCCACGGAAAAAAAACCTGGGACCACGACCTTTTTCAAACCGTGTTAATCAATCTAAGTCAATCTCAAAAATAACGTTTATAGTTCGTTTATTCTGATCTTTAAATGTAGTCATTTAATTATGCGATTTAATTTTATTTTGTCAGAAGCGTTAAAGAGTATTACTAGGTAATTAAGATTTTTCTTTTATTTTTAAATACAAGCTGGGTGAGATTCACAAACCAGGCATATACTTATAACATAATCATAAGGTAAGACTCATATCAATAGGCCTAGCTAGTTTTAAAATACCCTAAATGAAATGTTACTTTACGTGGACTAAAGTGCCATAAAATTGTTTTTTTTTATATTTATTAAAGAGAGATTATCGTGTATCAATCAATGAATGTTGGTCATGGATTTATTTGTCCACCTTAGCTGCTAGGTGCCTTATCCTAGTTTGGCCATTAAGAGATACACACTACTTGCTTATTTAAATTATTAACAAGATGGGTTTGATAAATTTTAAAATCTATTTTTACCAATGCTCAATATGTCCCATTACTTAAAACATTAGTGTTTTTATAGAGTATTTAAAAATATTAATGTAAGATTATGTAGAGAGAAAAATATAGTCTGACAATACCTAGGTTAATTTTCTGAAGTTACATTACTGATTAGTGGCATTTTGCGATTAAAAATAATATTTTAAATGATGGCCTTTATGACACAATTATTCACAAGCATTAGTGTATTTTACTATTATACATATCTAATGAAACTTAATTTAAATATGTTATATTGAATAAAAATAGTGTTGAGTGTGGACAAAAATGTAAATTGGAAAAATACTTCCACACAAGATTTTATAATGTTCATATGTGTAACTAATTTTAACCCGGTTAGTTTGAAATAAGAATTTAGACTCTTTTGATTGAAAATGGCTCAAATCTTTGCTAAGAAATTGTAGGGTCAAGTTGAACAAAACCAACTTTTATCATTAGCATCAAATCAAATATTTTAATTAAATACCAGAAAGCCATTGAAGATGATAAAAAAAAAGCTTTGGAGCATTGGTGGAATGCAAATAAAACTCAAAAGCATCACACACAACCTAAAGTATACAGTGTCAGGTTTAATGTAAGGTATTGAAAAATGTATAGCACAGTGGTTTTATAAAATTTTTAAAAATAATTAAAGTACACAATATGAGCAAGCTTGGACCAAGCCCATACTAATTCTCACTTGGTCACTACTCATATCATCTAATAATGTGAGCCCAGCCCATTCGGGCGGTGTCATCCAAGCCGAGTGGAGTTGGACCACGCTCAACTTTTGTGATTCAGCTCGAATATGAGTATCATTCCAAATGGCTACGGAACTGTTAAAGGAGCTCCTGCTAGAGAGTGGACTAAGGAAAATTAGTAGTACATTTAATTCTTTGCACCAGATAATCCATTAAGAGTCCAAATTTTCTTCTTCACTTTATGTGAGTGATTTTGATGAATTTCTAGATCCTCTATCAACATATCCACGACTGCTTCAATACCTTTTAATACGAGATTGGCCATCTTTCTGTTGATCTGAGTAGTAAAACGTGAAAACCATCTCTTGAGTGTGGCTCATACATCAGTCCTAGTTAACTTTTAGTGTGTAGCAGCAGCGTCAATCATTGTTATATAAATTTAAAATGACTAGTATACTTATTGGTGCCAGCTGGACGAGAGATTTTAGATAGATACAAACATTTATATAATGACATGAAATTGTTTTTGAATGCATCACTCTATTGTGAATTAGCTTGAAGAAACGAGTTTCTCTCAGTTTAACATTGAGAAACTGTCTGGATTGAATGATGTGCTAGCAGCTCCTATGCAACAAGCTATGATAAAATACTGGCTTATTTGTTAATGAACTTTACTATTTATATTGTCTTTGACAGCTTATTTTTGAAATTTAAACTTTAGGAATCAAAAGTTATGTTACTGTTCTGAGTTGGTTTGTCATGATTGTATCATTCAAAATATATTTATTTTATTTAAATCAGTTGAAAAATCACATCTGGACATGGGAATTGAACAGAGGACCTTTTGGCTTTTTGCTACCACTGAGCTATACAGGATTTTTCCTGTGCTCGGGATCATTCTTAACTCATAGCTTAGGGCAGAGTCTGGGATGGATGTGTTGGAATTGTCGGCTACGTATTGGCTAACAAATGAATCCCAACCTCTCAGATAGCACAACCATCTGCAACTCAGGAGAGCTGTTATGCCGCCAAGTATATAATACAAGATTGTAATTTAAGAGAAATTTCAATGAATATCAACACACAGGTTGCAAATCATTGTAATTATGGCCCTGTTCATATGAAGTGGACCACAATTTAATTAACTTAATTGTGGCCAACTCCATAGTGCCGTAATTACGATCTGGAACACATGTGCTGAATGCATTATTGTTAGTATCACAGAATCACATATAGGCCTATATTTTTTTAATATTCAATTGCCCTATAGATAGATAAAATTAGATGCTGCAGCTGTATTGTTAGTTCAGAGTTTGGGTTGAATTGGTATGTACTTGGATTAAATGAATGTGTCTTAAAATCCCACTATTTATTTAGGGTCATCGTGGATGATAGCCGTATGAAAAAGTCTTGTTTTTCAAGCAAGAGTAATAACACTTTGTCCAAGATGGTAGATATAAATTACCTAGATGATTGCATTGGTGTCCTTAGTTTGTACTACTGCATTCATCTTAATATGTCTGGAATATCTTCTTTTGATGAATATGTTATTTGCTATGGACAAGAAATGTCTCCTTTTGACTCTGCTGGCTAGGCCTTAAGAGGAAGTGATAATTTTGTTCTCTTTGGATGGCATTGTCATAATAGAACTATTGCATATTGATGGTTCTTTTGGATGGCATTGTCATAATAGAACTATTGCATATTGATGGTTCTCTTTTGGATGGCATTGTCATAATAGAACTATTGCATATTGATTGGTTCTCTTTGGATGGCATTGTCATAATAGAAACCCACTGATATATTGTTGGTTTCTTTGATGTGTACAGCAGGTTTGGATTTCTCCTCAGGAGTGTAATGAAAACAATCAGATCACAAGTAAATATCCCAGTTTTTCCTGTGTTATGGTCCAGTTTATTATCCATAGTAATAAAATGAGTCGGTCTCTGTTATGACGTTGTGATATTTCAGAGGGCTAAATTCTAAAGTTAATATTCCCGATACACCTTAAAACTAGAATTTAAAATTTTTGATTATATTTTTGAAAATTTATTAAAAATCTTGGTCGAAAGAGATGAAAATAAAGATTTTTTTTCCTGTCTATTTGAAGCAAAGAAAAGCAATGTTTGGGGCAACCATGCAATGCCGCGTACTTCTGCTAGTAATAGATAATTGCGAGTATGAACCATCACAAATACTTAAAACAGATGTATCTTAAGGAACCTTTCTCAAACTACTCTATGTATAGGCTGTCATAGGGAAATGTATTGTACACGGGCTTTGGGTGCGCTATATTAATACAGAAAACTGCACTAGTATTCATTGATCCCACAACACTATACCAACACCCTACATAGTGGAACTCTTTAAGGCGCATGCCAAAATGGCTTGTTCCCTACATCCATCATAATCCTACTAGTCAAAATGGATCAAACCACTTTTAAAAAATTAAGACATAACCCTAAATATGTATACCTTCAAGTCAATCATCTTGAGAACATTTATATCACCAATCTAAGACAAACTTTACATGGATAAACTTTAATGAATATAGTAGGATCTGACTAATTCGAAAAATTGAATAGTTCGAACTCACGATTATTGCCCACGAAATTCTTATTTAAATCAATGGAAAAAAAAAAAACATTTAATTTGAATTTTAGAGGGAAATATTTGGATAATTTGAAGTTTATACAGTATATTGTTAAATTTTTTTTAGTTTCTACTCACTTCAAATCTAACTTAACAAATCTCAACGAATCCCAGGAATGTCAACTATAGTTAAAGAGTTATTGACTCATAGTAAAAGAGAAAGCGGAGAATTTGCCCAGCTGCAAGCGGTTTTTTTTTTATGAGAGGGGATGTTTTGGCTCTGCTTTAATCGCTGCTGTGTGACAATGCCATCACGTGACGCCCGGCATGGAAGGAGTAAGGTTTATGTTGCTCGTCCTAATCTGGCACCTTTGTTCTCATTGTCATCCGACAAGTGTAAATATCGGTGTTTTTGGCTATATCTAAGCGTGGAACCTACACAAGTTTAACCTTAGCCAAGAAGGTTGAAGTGATGAGAAAAGTGTGATGATATCGCAAAAGAAAATGGAATACAGCCGAACACTTTATCGACTTATCTTTTTTTAAAAAGAACATAATGAAGAGTTGGATTCACTGACGCTCAACCAGATGTAAAAGACAACGTTTTAAAGCAATTGGTGAAATTAAATATTTGGTTGTGTCCAGAGAAGACAACTACAATAAACCAAATCACTAATTTTTCTCCAAAATACCTAATGTAATTTAATGCAAAAACTGATAAAAGTATCCATTCTTTGTACGATGAGTTAATTTTTACAATTTCTAATTTTGAGGTTTTTTATTTATCGTGTACAAACAGTTTAAATATCCATTGATTAGTTCGAATTTTGGATATCTCGAATTTTTTAGATATCCCTTGGACTTCGAATTAAATAGGCTATACTGTATTACTAAACAGACAGCCACAACTTCCTTATATTAGTTCAGGTTATTTGATGGTATTTTTACTGTATGGACCACCACAGAGGAACAATTGGGTTCTTTCATTTCAGTTCTGAATGTGTTAACTTTTAAATATCAACATTTTAGTTGTTGACATCAAGCTATGAGGAAAGACTAATACTGCTGTATATGCACATGCATCACCCAGAAACATCAAGCTCCAGTTTGAAAGTTGCTCTAGAGAGGGAGAGTACCCTATACCGGCCTGCAATCAGCGCTTCTGTGATGTCAGTTCGTGACTGCCACCTGACTAACGCCGGCTTGCTTCAGTTCAGTACTACACGCTGTCATGTGGTGTCAATTTATGTCAAGTACGCTACCAAATTCTGTTTGAATAGTAAATGTTTGTGTGCTTATTGTAATGGTGACCTGGCGTCTAGGGGTAAGGTGTCAGACTTCTGTGCTGGGGGTCCGGAGTTCAATCCTCGGTCCCAGCACAGATTTATTGATTGCCAAACCCTTCCTTCACCTCTGACAAGACGTGTATTAATCACAACTTGTGAATGTGAGGAATGTCAGGCCTCCACCGTGGTTCGGATCCCACGTTAAACTGTAGGTCCTCCATTTCATCTCACAATCACCCTACCATTTACACATTAGAGTAAGTGCGTATAACCCGAACGGGTTATACGGCTAATAATAATAATAATAATAATAACAAAGAGTTGTCAGGTTCTTGAACTTCCTGATAAAAATGTGATGGATAAATACATTTTATCTGGCAGATAAATGCTATCTTGCAGTCACAAGACACACTTTTAACTTATCCACCAGATAGAAATATTTATCTACCAGATTAATATTTATCCAGGAGTCATAAGACCGGCCCTAACAAGCTTATAAGGTTGTGCACAGTGAAGTGGCTCTGGTCACGAAGTGACGTCATCAACTCCCGCTAAATGAACCATAAAACTGGCTGAACTGGCCAACCTTATACTCTAGAAACCTTGCCCAACAATCGCTTTCATTTTATCAATTCACAAGAGCGAAGGTGATATTCTCTGACATGATGAATTTAGTGCCTACATCACATTGTTCTCAATAGAGGTTATTCTAGAACCCAAGTAAACATTCAAATATCATCACAAGAAGATAAATGTACTCATAAAAACAAAGGGCTAAGTTTTCAATCAACTCACTGTGGAATCTAAGAATCTATGCCATCGTCAAAGATTATATTCATTTACAATTACACTAAGTAATTTCATCAAGCCTTTAAAAGTAAATTTGGCCAATCTTAGCAGTACCTATACAAATTCAACCTGAACTTTCGGAACCCAACAGTACAGCTGGAATCACGTTTAGGCTGATTATTCTGCAATATAAATATTCAATAAATTTCTACAACTGTATATTGACTTCATTTCACACAGCACCATATCATATATGCTACACAATGGACATATTAAAGGCCAAGTTTCATAGTCAAAACTTAGTAGGTACATCTCAAGTGTGGCGTAATACTAAATAGGGACGACACCTAGTACCCAAACTGAATGGAATGGGGCAGTTTCACATATGAAACTGGGCTAGGTAGGTGTTGGTTTGTATTTAATATAGGGCCGCATTTGAGGAGGCACACTATAGCGAATGCCACACTTAAAAGTGCACCATAGCATGTGTCACACTCAAGGCACACTAGGTCTTACTATTAAACTGGCCCCTGAGTAGACAAAATGGCCATTGACACATGGTATCTACCACAAATTGAATATAATTATACCACGTAACTAAATCTGTGAACATAATCAGCTATCAATCACAGCTTAGAACTAGAAAACTAGCTAATCAACACAACCAGTCTTGTAAACTTAATTTTAAATAGATTCTTTTATACCCGGTGTCCTTCCTCTGCTCAGTCACCTTATAGTACTTAAAATTAAAACGAACGTATGTTCCACATTAGCACAGAATGCTACCACTACTACCAACTACCCTGCTTGATTAAGGCTTACGCGTAAAATTGTGAAGAATACAGATAAAACATTACCTTCATCCTAAATTTATATAGGTAAAAGTCTTGTTTTCAACAGGATTGACATCCACCCCCCACCCCCTAAGCGCTTGACATCTTGACTTTGAAGAAGTTAAAATTGGATTTCAAATGTGCATGTTTTTAATTCTCTTTGTCTTTGTTCAAGCCACAAAGAATTAATTTACAATTCTTTCCATACTTATAGAAGATTGTGTATTTTAATTGTAAGGAAAGTTATACAAGGGAAATGGAGGGGAAATATGAGTATGATTTAAACGTGGTGGGTTGAAGAGTTCACTCACATCTAGCAACAACACTCCGTTCCTAATGGACGCATTATATAGTACTTGCTTGCATCGAGCAAACTTTTGTCAAAGATATAGTAAGTAATTTCAGTAGGTTGGGTGTAATGTGAAGTTGTGATTACTTAAGTATCAACAGTAACCCTTCAAGTGAAGGGAAAGATCTTTTTTCCACATGTCAAAAGGGATGTGAGAAACTTAAATAATTAAAATGTTAAAAACAAGTTTATCCTTGTGAGTAATAGTATTTTTCTTAAAATAAATTCCATTATAATTGGTCAGTCAAAAAGTCACTTCAAATGAATAGATTATAAAACTTTTAGCATTAGAATAAGTTGTGTTTACCTCTGTACCATCAAGTACAACCACACTTTATGCGCAATAGACTTAGGTCTGGTCTTATGACTACAGGATAAATATTGTTATCAGTAGGTTAAAGTTATCGACCAGATAAAGGTTATCAGCCACCTCTATATTTTACGCGTATTATGAACTGACTTTATCTGCCGGATAATATAATATATTTTTTATGCAGAAAACGCAAGGTTGGTACGGTTTTTACTGGTGCGCACATGCGTATAATCTTGCTGCTACCGCTATTACCTAGCGAGTGGCGACAACGCTCAACATTTTATTAAATAATGGCGGCTAAACGAGTACGAGGAAACAGTAGGCGTGACGTGGGTGCTGATGCTATGTTGTCCTGCAAGTACTAATTTCGGTGTCTGCCAAAATGTGGGCAATAGTTTGGTACAACGTTTACAAAATTTCATTTATTGTACTCAGATTTAAATAATTTGTTCTTATATAACTATAACTTTACAAAATAGCTTGTCAGTTTTTATAAAAGTGTGAATTAAATATTCTAACTTTATATATAGTTAAATCCTGGGCCTGTGCTTACTTAACACGTGAACCAAGATTTTAACCTAAAAACAGATTCTGATAGGTGAAACCTCATTAAAAACAACGAGTCACTCTGGCAACTCCAATTTAACTTTGAGATAAAAGTTATCAGATACTTAAACCTCCCGATAAAAATGTGATGGATAAATACATTTTATCTGGCAGATAAATGCTATCTGGTGGTCATAAGACGCACTTTTAACTTATCGACCAGATAAAAATATTTATCTACGGGATACAGGAGTCAATAATAACCGGCCCTTAATATCCGACTCAGAAATTTCATAGCAAGAATCCACTTGTCTAAGATTCAAATATGAACCTATTGTCATGCTGCAAGTATAAGTGGAACTATAAGGACAAACGGGAGAAGCCATTTAATTTTTGTAACTAGTTATCTTAGTGTTTAAAATAGTTTCCAAAATGGTATGTGAAAACATAATATTTTGGAATTTCGAAATACAATCTGGGAAATATTTTTGGAATATTAAAGAGTTATTTAATTTATGAAGCTATCACATTCTGTTGTTATGACTACGACGCATCTTGGTAGCATTGAACACAATATGTGTATTTAAAACTTAAAATAAAATATAAAATTAATGGAGTTGAATAAAGTAGGTGGCAGACTCGCTGACTTGTAGACACAATTTTCTCATAGGATGCCCTTTTATATCCTCCCTCCCACCCTTTCCCTCCCCCCTCCTTCCTCATCCACCTTTTACTTACTTCCCCTTCACCCCCTCTCTTCCTTTTGTCCTTTAACAAAACGTAGAAACTATAAGATATTAATTGTGACTTTGCGGATTGAATTTAAAAGTATTCTACTGAATACAAATAGTCGTTAAGGGACTTTTTCAAAAGGTTAGTTTTATATTCTGTTCCAAAGCAAATTACTTAATTTATTACAATTTTTTTAAAAACTTATGGTGCGTTTGTGTCTTTATGTTGATAAGTAAATTGATATTTGTTTATAAAATAAAAAAATATTTTGTATGGTTTCAGATGTATTGCTCAAAAATATATTTACTTAATATCAGATTAAGAAAACAAGGCGGTAAAAAAATCGAATACTTTTATTTATTTAAATAATTGTTACTTATGAATAGGGCCTAATTTACCCATTTTTAAATATAGAAACCAGTCTTAATACCAGTTCAGGCTACTGATTATGCTAATGTGTTAGTTATGAGATATATTGAACTTAGAGAAAGTGCACTCGCATTTGCATGAAGGAAGAGGGAGAAAACTGTTTAGTGTAAACCACCCTCGGTACACCCGACCGGGATTAGAACCTCGATCTCCATGTCATCTGGAGTCTAGTCTATTGCGAAAGTGATGCCCTAGACCATGTGGCCACCGAAGCAGGTCCTAATTTATCAACTTGTGGAAATGTGAAAGAAAGATTGAAACTTTATCAGTGCTTCATTAAAATGAAGACTGTTAAGTCTTATTTAATGAAATTGATAAAAAAATTAGTAAAATAAATCTTTCTATAAAAAAATGACAAATGAACGAAGAAATAGAGATGAGTGAACATTTGGATGATATACATAATTTTTGCACAAAAGAAAGTGTGTTTTTAAATAATACTATAAATATGTTCTAATTATTTTAATGCTATACCTTAAAGCAATGATCCGGTGCAAAATATTCTTCTATCTCAAATATTATATAAACAGACAATAAAAACATATATCCTCTCAAATAAATCATGATTACAAAATATATTCAAGCTATGTCATGGTAGAAGTGTAGGGGATGCGAGAAAAATCAAGTGTTTTTGCAGTTTTATATCCAAAACATTTTTTTTCACTCAAAATAAATAAAATGATTGATTCAATATAAACGTAAGAGGTCAATTTCCTTCCCATAATGGCATTAACAGTTCTTGAATATCTGTCAAGGGTGTCCTGAAATTTAATGACAACTTTTTTATCTTATTTAATTTGTTTTGTCATAATAATGTTCATGACAGATACTCAAAAATCTGTTGATATCATCGCCATGTGAAGAAAATTAAACTATGTTTGAAGTGAAGTAATATTTTATTTATTTTGACAAAAAAAATGTTTTTATATAAAAACTGCAATAACAAAGATATTTTCTTGTGTTCTCTGCATCCCCACCTTGAATATTAATATAATATATAGAATATCCTGATCCTTGTTGGCTCTCAGTTGTGTGACAATGTTCTCCGACCTAAATCAAACCATGTCGATAGATGCAGATGGATACATTTAGGGCAGTAATTATTTAGTTATAGAGTAAAGTTTTCAAGGCCCTCGGCCCTGTCAAGTGCAATTTTAAGACCTATTTTGTGGGATGGTGGACGGGAGGGTGAAAGGCGTGGCGTGGCCTCATAACTGACCAAAGTATCCTTCCGCGCCAACAAGAACAGATGGATCACGGAAACCGTAGATGGCGCTATAGCTACGGACTTGCGGAAAAATCATACGTTTGGAAATAACAGTTTTCTCGAGAACCAGTGAAATGTCAATGTTAATATTCTCAACACTTCTTCTAAGATAATGCATCGATGTTTATTAATTGTTACATTTTCTTATTTTTTTGTTATGAAGCCGACACTTTTCTATTGAAAAATATCAATTTTATCGAAATTTGATCACCGTTAAAATTGTAGAGGAGGTGTGTATTTAAAAAGTACAATTTAATAAACATGCTTCTATTCTTGAACAAACCGTTTCCGAAAAGAAAATTACAAAACAATAACAATTCTTGAAGATAACCGTTTGTTTCACATGGCTCTGCATTTCCATGCCAAGTTAAAAGGGCCAATCGCCTTAATGGGAATTTCTTGCCCCGCATGTTACTTACAGCTTGGCCAGGCTATGTGTATTTAACTTTAACGATGGAATAGTTATGACAATGATGATAGAGCTAAAAGTAATTGTACCCGCATTTGCGTGAAGGAAATATTAAGCAGTTAAATAGGGAAAAAAACACCCGTTCAGGATTTGACCCTAGCAAATGGTAAACTGGACTATATGAGTTTGAGCTGCAGTAAACGTACCCACATATGTAGTGCTAGGATGATATGTGAGAACAAGGCTGTGTAAGTGTTAGCGTAGATTTAGTGTAGTTTCCAATATCAAGAGTGAAATTTACTTATTATGAATTGACCTCTGTGGTCTTAGGGTGAAGTGCTCGCCTTAGGACCCGATGTTCGTGGGTTCAAACCTAGCTAGAGTCGATGGATTTTCCTTGAGCGATAAAAATCAGTAGCACAACACCCTTCAGAGAAGTAAAACCGTCAGTCTCGTGTCGATTTTGGCATGGAATATAACCCTGGTAAGTATGTAGAAAATACCTTTCCGGCAAAATTGTCAACCCTATACTCTCTATCATTCATAGAAAATGCCGTATGATAATATAATAAGGACGTGCACGTTAAAAACCTCAAATAATTGAAAATGAAAAATACCTGTTAGGACAATTTCGGGCTCGTGTGACCAATAAATTATGTCAGAACGTATGTGGAGCTCGAGTGTCTGAATACATTACACGAGCACTTAAAGAATATTCGTTCTCATTCTAGCATACCGCTCTTTAGTTTCATCATCCGCAGTCTATCTTCCATTATATTGTAGCCGCGAAGCCAGTGACGGGCACCCCATCATGCCCCGCGGTCTAAGTACACATTATACACCCCCCTCTACTCCCTTTCCCCCTCACAATGGCCCCGTCCGATCAATATCAGAGTTCCTGAGCGTGTGACAGGGGTGGATCTTTCCAGCGCAGAGTTAATGTGGCCACAATCCAAAGACAGTATTGGAAACTTATGATATAAAGCTGCTAGAAACAAGATGATTCTGGGGAATTTCAAGAGGGTAAGATTATGTTGGCTATAGTGTGCCACATCAAAAGCGGATATCTGGAGTTCAGGAGTGTTAACCACTAGCCCAGTCATGAATTACTACACCTCTCTTCCTCTAGCCTAACCTCCCTTTTATTATGAATACGTTGACAATTTTGAACTGATAATTATAATATTTAATTATTATGTTGGTCCAAATGGAAAATTAATAATCACATCACCCGCTTCGGTGGCCGCATGATCTAAGGCGTCACATTCGTAATAGACTGGACTGGTGATGAAGAGGTCATCTGGGTTCGAATCCCAATAGGGTCTATTGAGGGTGTTCTTAACGAATGGTTTGCCACTTCAATAAAATGCAGGTACACTTTCTTTAAATTAAACCTTTCCTTATCCCTAGCTCACTATCGTAATTAATACAGAGCGAATAACCCGAACGGGTAGTAAGATGTGCTGCTGAAAAAATATATATTAAAATAAAATAGCTACATCACAAAAAAAATTGTTTGAACTTTTTTTGTGTGTGTGTGTGATTCGAGATTCACAAAATGCGGCATTATAAAAAAATTAAAAATAATTTATAAAGCCTCGCTTCAAAAGATGACTCATTTTCACATATAATTTATTTAAAAGCTAATTAGAGATTGGATTATAAAATGTGCAAACTCGCGCTGTGGTCACGTGGTCTGAATATATATATTAAGCCAGGTAGATTTTAGGAAAGCTAGAATTATAAGCCCTGTTGGGTGGCTGATGTTATTATTCTAAATGGTTTCCCACTCTACCTCCACGCAAATGAGATTAATAATTATTTTCTACATTAAACCTACCTCATCTCTTCCACGTTAGTGTAGGCTAATGAATAAAAATGTTTGCAACCCGAAAGGTTAGTAAGACGTGGGGGAAAATTAAAACTGGCAACGCAAAATAATAAAGAGTTGAAAACTTGGAAAAGCCAAAGTTATCGCAAACCAACTAAGACTGCCCACGGTATTTCGTTAATCCTGAAAGGTGAGTTTAGTCCACTCGCCAGAGGAGTTGTGGAAACTGACAGCTAAGAAAAGCTACAATATTATCAACTCTAATGTATTCATTCGCCAAACCATATCTATCGCCTGCAAGACCCATAATAAGCATTTTCACAACAATTTTTAAAATTATTTGTTTCTTTTAAATATATTTACATCTTTTGCTAGCCATCAATTACCACCACTCCTATGGTGAATGGACTTTAGCAGCAGTATTATCTTAACTAACTTACACACATCAAGTCCCTTTCTTACAAATAACACCATAGTGGAACCATGCGAGGAAAGCTTGCTACCTTCCAGAGTAATGAAAGGTGCATGTGAAGATCTGTTTCTATAATCATTAATTTGAGATTCAATTAAGATAGTAAATAGCAATAAATACTTACAGGGGAAGGAACTAGGGGGATAGATATACCGTGCCTTGAACTAAACAGTCTCTAAGGACGTTTTAGTGTTGTAATTAAAGACTTTTTCTGCAGTTAGTCAACTACCCACTTCGGTGATCATGTGGTCTAAGGCGCTACTCTTGAAGTAGACTAGACTGCAGAAGACGGGCAGATCGTGGTCCGATACCAGTCGGGTGCACTGATGGGGGTTTTCCCTAAACGGTTTTCCAATCTCCTTCCATGCAAATGCGGGTGCACTTCCTCAATTAAATCTTCCTAATACCTAAACCGTTAGTGTAATTAGTATATAAGCGTATAACCCGAACGGGCAGTAAGATGCGGTGCTAAAAAAAAGTTCAACTATTAGTAACTTGTTTCGTTTGGCCGCAATAGACAGGCTGCTGATAAGAGGAAGATTGGGGTTAGGATCATGGTAGGGTGTATTGAGTTTTTTCCTAAATGATTTTATACTCCCCTCCCGCGTAAATTCGGGTACATCTCCTCTAAATTCAACCTTCCTAGTAATCAGTATATATGTGTATAACCAGAACAGGTAGTAAGACTCGGTGCTAAAAAAACTAGACTATTATTAAGTAACTCACCTACTAGTGGTATTAGTTATCAAACATTATACAACTGATATTAAACGCACTCTACCTCTTTTTTTACAATAATTTTTTAAATTCTGCCTTTATACCTGGTCCTAAACGGGTGAAGGAGAGGGGATAACGGGGCTCCAAAATTGTCAGTGTAACGGGCCCTAAGATTTATGTCACCGACCCTGATTAATATTTATGATAATCCAGTGTTTTAATGGCCATGCTTCACACACAGATAAACCTAATGAAGGTGGCCAAAATAATCTCATCGCAGGTCACGTGGACTAAACGTCAAAATCGTCTAATCTATTCACTGGGGTCACTGATTTTCTCTTCATATATGGTTTCCCACTCTCTTTTCATGCAAATGCGAGTACGTTATAAATATGTTATGTTAATCGGTAAATGTTTGGCCGTCGTACGCGATCTTTCTTCTGGGTACACTTCGTTTCCTCTAAATTTTACATTCTTCCTCACTACTCCGCTAACGCGATATCCTGAACGGGTAGTAAGACGCGGTATAGAAATAAATACAATACACATTATTTCAATTGTTTTAACATTTCTAAGAAAATATGCGGGATTAACGTAATCAAGCATTGACCTTTTTTGTTTTTCGAAATTAATGCTTTCTATGTAAGAAGCTCCGTCCGTCACGGATATTATCCCACCCCCCACTCCCATCCCCCTCATGCTGAACAGTTTTGAGTCCCGAATGATTCTAACCTTACCTTAAAGTGAGAGAGGTTGTCGCATTTCGCGAAGTATGATTGAAAGAGAACAGATTAAAATATAAACAAACCGCATCAGTGGTCGCATGGTTTAAGGCGTCACTCTCACTATATGTTATATTGTTTCCCAATCTCCCTCCATGCCAACGCATACACATTGATGAGGCTAGTGGATTTATATATGCTTGTATCCCGAGCCCTAGTGAGATGTGTTGGTAAAATAAACATTTCATCTATCCGAGCAGGGCTTTGGGACGTACCCTACCGGTTCGATCACCGACCGACCCCCTGAGTTGGAAGATTGGTTGAATCCCGTACCGTGTAGTACGAGTACGCAAGCGTCCGAAAGTGGTCCGTGATGCACGACCTCCCAAGAGAGTCCTACAGGTAATATACTCCATTCACGGTAGGAATTACTCTCTTAAAGGTATTTTTTCCTACCAATATCCTTCTATATAATAGCTTTCTGGTAGGGAAAAAGGCCTTTCAGAAAACAATTCCTACGGTGAACAGATTTTAAATATATTCAGCCGTTGATGTATTTAGTGAGAACGCATGAAGCGCTGCTGTGGCAACATTTTCAACCTTCAAAGTGTAACAGCTGATAGTATACTCACATAAACATGTCATTATATGGACAGACTAATAATTATATGTGGTTTTCATAAAGTTAATCCTTTTTATAATTCCATAAATCATTTGGGTGGATTGAAAACTAATTGTGAACTAATTTTAAGATAGAAACTCAAATTGCATCTATAAAATTGAAAGGCAGATTTGAGGAGGTATACATAGTATAATGTTAATCTTTGTTTCATGTTAAACAATGATCAACAAATAATCAATAACAAAACTAAAAGATTAACTAGATATTATTTTGTAATAAATATAAGGTACATCGATGAAATATTGAAGAAATCGAGCGACCGGATCTGTCGCGGAGGGACTACAAAGGTTTATGCGTGCCAAGGTCAGTTTAATATAAATAAAATATTTGAAAATGATTGGTTTCTTGGCCTAGTTCTTGGCTTCCCTCATACTTGTGAAAGAGGACTCATGAAAATATAAATTATGGATTTTATTGTGTGTTTTTTCATGTTCAATATTTGAACATTTTTTTTTTTCGATTCTCTTTATCACCATGCCCTTTAGGAAAATTATAAAATACCATAATTAGATCTTTCTAGTGTTTTTAATACCAATATAAACATCCTACAATACAACACGTATTTTCTATTCTGACGCTTTTTATGTAATTAACTGTCCTTAAATTAATATAAAAAGTTAGAGTTTAAACAATTAAGTGATATCTACCCGCCTCGGTGGCGTAGTTGGCTATCGCACCAGTCGTGTTGAGCCAGACCACCGAGGACGGGGAGATCGAGGTTCGAATCTCGGTCGGGTGAGCTGGGGTGGTTTTCCCGAAATGGTTTTCCACTCTTCCTCCACGCAAATGTGGGTCACTTCCTCTAAAATCACCTTCTCAAGCTTCTAATCCATTAAGTAATAGTTTAAATCGTTCTAACCCGAATGGGGTTAACGCGGTCTAAATTCAATTAATACATAATCATGGTAATTATATAATCTAACCTAAGAAGTAAAGTGATATAATAATGTGTTTTCAAGAGTATTATTCAGATTTGTTGCATTTTTACCACTATCGACAGTACGCTTCAGCAGTGCCTCGATGATCTCTAATCGATAATGAATGTTGCATCTTGAGCATGTACGAGTCCACCAAGGCGTAGATAATAGTTTTCCTTGTGGGGAGGGTTCTAGAAAGTTTTAATATACCCTTAGCGAATAAAGTTTGTATACCTATATATGGGCTCCCCGCCCTTTATTCTGCCCCTTGGAGTCCACCAAGTACTCCACGTGGACAAGCATATGCGAAACTCGATCTGATAACTACTTGTAAACCTGCTTCGGTTACCGCATGGTCAAGGCAGACTAGATTGCCGATGGATGACAGGAGATCGTGTTTGTATCCCTGTCGGTGTATTGAGGTGTTTTCCTAAATGGTTTTCACTCTCCCTCCAACGAATTCGGTGTAATTCCTCTAAAATTCAACCTTCATTCTTAACTCATTTGGCGTAATTAGCATATACGTCTAACCTGAAAAAAAGAAGACTTGGTGCTAAAAATAAAATAAAACTGCGTGTAGGCCCACAGCGTGATATCATCCCTTTCCTCACCCATTCCTCCACGCCTGTTTCCCTCTTGTCGCATTCTGCACGAGGTTAAAACCACGACGCAATCATTTCTGTCGCCTCTCATTTCCAGGAACAATCATTCGGTGGGATTCAATTTCCAGTCTGACAATGGTTGGGGTGTAGCGGCAATAAGAACTGATTGGTGCGGGGTGTCAATCACGGCAAACGCCACGGGAACCTGCTAATTAAAACCAGAGCCAAGTTCAATACTTGCAATCGGCCCCGCCAGGCGCTCAAACCGGGTCCGGTACCAGGGGGCAAAGCGCGGCCCCTCCATCTTTTGTTATATTTGACTTCAGTAGTGGCAGAGCTTTATTTAACTAGAGGGGGAAATTAGCTTAACAAATATAAACTGGTTTTGAAGGGCTTTGACCCCAAAGATAAAGGAATGCTTGGAGACCCTAGGCGAATGTTTAAAAATAGGATACTCCCAGAAGAAATTTGGAGTGGCCCTTATCTGAATTATTTTTAAAAATACACTTTTCTAAAGCTATTTGGAGTGGTCCTTCTCTAGCAGTACACATGGATAAAAATGTGTTCATAAAAACTTAATATTCATAACAATTACAGAATTATGACCAATTTTATAAATTTTAAATTATTCGGGATATTATTGTATTTCTTTTGATGCATTTGCATTTTGCAGTACTTAAATTTTCAAATTTTCCCGCGGTAAAAACCAATGGACCCCGCTTAGTTGGTCAGTGAAACTACCCCCACCCCACTCACAAACGAATCCTAGTGCAGCGGGTATTCGAACTCAGACCTCCCTGTCACCGGCAAGCCAGTATATTGTAAAAAAAAGGGACGCCTTATCACAAACATTATTGTAACAAAAACCCATCATACCTAGTACTATAGTTGGACCATTCTAATGTAACAAAGCAATCGATACCCCAATTTGGTTAAGGATGGACATATATGACAGCAAGATAAAGTTACTAGATAGTCAAGTCACATGATATTCAGATGCCAACTTTTGATAGAAAGCATCAATACCTATAAAATAACAATAATAAAATAGTAAAATGTTATCAACGTTGGCCAAAAGAAATGTTTATATTATCTGAAAAATAATCCGGATGTATATTCGCTTCAATTTATTTTAGCGTCAACTATTTACGAATTACGCTGATGTGCTAGAGATTAGTAAGGTTGAATCTAGAGGAAATGTACTCGCATTTACGTGAAAGAATAGTAAAAATCACCCGCCTCGGTGGCGTAGTTGGCTAACGCACTAATCGTGTCAAGCTCGGCCTCCGAGGACGGGGAGATCGAGGTTCGAATCTCGGTCGGGTGAACTGGGGATGGTTTTTCCTAAATGGTTTTCCACTCTCCCTCCACGCAAATGCGGGTTCACTTCCTCTAAATTCAACCTTCCCAATTCCTAATCCATTAGCTTAATTAGTACTTTAGCGTATAACCCGAACGGGTAGTAAGACGCGGTGCTAAATATTATTAATAGTAAAAATCATTTAAGAAAACCCAACCTCAGTACAACCAACCGGGATTCGAACTCCTATCTCCTCGTCATCACCAGTCTAATATATTGCAATAGTTTCCTTGGCAAAATGTAAAAGAAGCAAGCTTTTCAGAGGCCATGAACGTCACCGAGTAGGGCTCAGTCAACAGGCTTTTCAAGAAGTCAAATGGGGCGGGTGGAAAAAAGGGGTTTAATTGAAGTTGATGTCGCGACCACACCCAACCAGGCTTCCGGACCATATTTTATCCCCGAGTCAACCGAGGGCAGTGAACGGGGTGCTATCGGGGATAGTCAGGGTCACACAAAATGTAAAGGGCTGATTCTATGCACGCATTTACTATTTATTTTTCTCTACGTGTCTCGCTACCTGCCCGGGCTATGTTCAATTAATTACGTAAGGAGTGGATTCTTAGGCAACAACATTTTTAAAATAGGACTGCAAATAGGCATTAAAAATATGCAATCCAGGCACCGGGCTCGGTGTAAGCGTTGTTTTTAACATATAGACAATTAACATATATGATTTCGATATGATATCGTAAGCTCTACAACTTTTTTATGAGATAAAAGTTTCATAAGAGCACAAATAACGCCGTAAAATAAAAAATTGTAAAATTTTAGCTACAGCAAGTATCTCTTTTACTATAGATACTATTATCTAGGCTACTCATAGACCTAAATCGCCATAAAAATATATATATAATAAAGGAATTCAGTAGGGATACGTTGACATAAATTATTCCTCGGTATTACTAATGGTTTTCGAGATATTTAATTTGAAGTGAAATCTTACAATCGCGGTGGGTTTTTCAAGATGGTGGATTTCCCCGGAATGGGAAAACTTGGTAATTTTCAGAGAATATACTGAATACATATACTGAATACATTCCAATAGGTTTAATTTCATTATTAATTTTGTCTAGGTTCAGGCTTTATTTTCCGCTAACCGCCTTGTACTAAAATGTTTAATTGTTAATTCATGATGATCGAGTTCCTAACCTGCCCTGGGTGGTTCTACTCGCGCCTCTTTTGAGTCTTATTTTGGTATCTACGTGAGCGATTACCTGAGATTCGATCCAGTGAAAAAAATTATTGCATTGACATGAGCTGGGAGAATGACTGACTGATTAGAAATACATGTAATCTCATGACGTGGAGGTATGTCAGCAGGAAAATAGTATGGAAGTTTTTAGTTTATCTGGTTGGTAAGCATTGCATCTTACTGTGATTTTCTTTCAAAGTTTGGAAAAGTTGTTCTTCTATTTAAATCATATTACATGATTTATAATCCTAATAATTTGAATGTATATATAAATAAAAACCTAAATACGCCTACAATAATTGTATTTAGATATTTAATTTACTGATGTTTTTAATAAAAAATGTTTACAGCATAATGAAGCAGAGGGGACCCGCTTCGGCGACCACGTGTTCTAACGCGCTACTCTAGTATTGAACTATACTGCTGAAGACGGAGAGATCGGGTTTCGATCCCGGTCGGGTGCACTGAGGTTGGTTTTTCCTAAATGGTTTTCCACTCTCCTTCCACGCTACTACGGGTGCACTTCCTCTCAATTAAGCCTTCATAATCACTACCCATTATTGTAATTAGTATATAGGCGTACAACCCGAATGGGTAGTAAGACGTGCCAAAAAAAAGTAGATGGAACCAAATCAGGGTAAGTCAGTCTCATCTGGTTTAGTTTGTCAGTGACGGGGGGAGGTTGGGGTGCGATTCCCGGCTTTGTGTAATTTTTCCTAAATAGCTTCCCACTCATCCTCCAATAAGATCCTGTAATTCCATTCGGATATACCCTCTTCGGTGGTCGCACGGTCTAAGATAAGGTGCAACTCTCGCAATAGACTAGAGTCTAGAGACTGCCAATGATAGGGAGATCCAGGTTTGAATCTCAGTTGGTTTTTTATCTAAATTTGCTTTCCACTCTCCCTTCACACAAATGTGGGTAAAACTACTATATTTTCAACCTAACTATTCCTTAACCTACTAGCGTAATTAGTTAATAGGCGTCCCGAACGGGTAGTAAGATGTGGTGCTCTAAAAAAAAATTATATCCTGGACCTAAAGTGACACACAGAACACGTAGAGCAAAGAGAAAACAAAACAATTCCAAACGTGTGATTTAATCAAAAAGTTTTCCATCAACTGTGCTGTTGCTTTTGACGTCTGTTTAAATATTTATTTTACAGCCCATCGAGCACAGCGTAGCCGAGGCCTCATGCAAACACAATACTGCTCCTTCTCGTGTTTCAACTTATACATGAGCAGCATGTACTTTTATTTTATTTTTCGAGTGTACAACTGCAAATTTGTGTTGTAATTAGTTTAACTGAACAGCAATATAAATTGTGTCAAAAATGTGCTTTTCTTGAGACTCATTATAAAGTAATAGTTTTACTTTGCTTATAAACATAATCTGGTTGATGTATAAAACAGCAACTTGCACTCATTTTCGATAGTAAAGTCTGTTCAGGGTAGGAATTGTTTTCTGAAAGGCCTTTTTCCCTACCAGAAAGCTATCATATAGTAGGATTTTGGTAGGAAAAAAGACCTTTCAGAGAGTAATTCCTACCGTGAATGGTGTATATTGTGTTTGAGTGAGCATTTAAGGTCTGCTAGACACATGTAGTTGTCCGGAGGCTTTGATATATTATAAAATATGTATTTCCCAATACCCTAGCTCAGTCGATTTCGCCTTTTGCCAGTGATGGGAAGGCCAGGGTTGGAATCTCGACCTGAAATTACCTTAGGTATTGTATATAAACTATTTACCCCTCTCCTAATTCGAGTACATTTCCTCTAAGTTTTACATTTCTTATCGCTACCTCAGGGGAGTAAAAATTGAGTTCGGGTAGTAAGAGGTGGGGGGAGGGGTAGAATGTCATTAGAAGAGCAAAACTCCTTACCTCTGTAACAGTAGCGTTATTATTTTTTTTTTAGATGATTACAATCAACACAAGCACTATTATAGTAACGGTTTAATCTCCAATGGTAGATATAAAGAATGGTGTTTAAAAGAATTTCACCCGCATTAGCGTATGGATAGAGCGGGGAAAACACAGTTATAGACTATGCATTGATTAAATGTGCCCCCCCCCCTTTCCATTCCCCTCAAGCATCCGTCTGGGAATCGAACCTTAACATTCCCGCTACCAGTAATAAAGTTATTTCGAGACTGATGTCTTTTACAAGGTGACCAATTAATGTATGAAGAGTAGTTGTGAAAAATAATTCATCTGCCGAAATCAGCAGATGAAAGCACTACTGGTAACATAAAACTACATTTACAAATACTAAAATGTTATAAGAATCCCACTATCATAAACATACTAAAATGATATAATATTCTCACACTGAAAATATTGTTGTTGGTGGTGTTGGTGTTGTTAGCACCGCGTTTTACTACCCGTTCGGATTATACGCTAATGTGTAATGGTAGGGTGATTGTGAGATGAAATGGAGGACCTACAGTTTAACATGGAATCCGAACCACGGGGCATTCCCCACATTCACAAGTTGTGATTAATACACGTCTTGTCAGAGCTGAAGGAAGGGTTTGGAAATCAGATACATCTGTGCCGGGAGCGAGGATTGAACCCTGGACCCTCAGCATAGAGGTCTGACACCTTACCCCTAGACCGTCAGGTCACCCATTGAAAATAAAGTCTATTAGGGGCTGACCTGGCAGTCTAGGGGTAAGGTGTCAAGACTTTTGTGCTTAGGGTCCGGGGTTCAATTCTCAGTCCCGACACAGATTTATCTGATTGCCAAATCCTTCTTTCACCCCGACATGATGTGTATTAATCACAACTTGTGAATGTGAGGAATGCCAGGCGTCCACTGTGGTTCGGATCCCACGTTAAACTGTAGATCCTCCATTTCATCTCACAATCACCCTACCAAACACATTAGAGTAAGTACGTATAGCTCGAACGGGTAGTAAGACGCGGTGCTAGTAGTAATAATAAAGTCTATTAGACCTAGGCTAGGTATTAGGTTACCCACTTTCAAATAAGGCTTGATAATTTCTAGAGATTTTATGAGTGCTGTTGATCTAGATAAACTTAAGAGAAATTTTACATTCTGAAGCGGAGATTGGTATTTAATAATGATACATTTTAATAAAATAATTGTAACTATACCAAATTTGCAGCAAAATATTCCAACACATTCCGTTGTGACACTAAACTAAAGTATGCATATAAGTTATACTGAATGTAAACACATATAGATTTTTTTTGTCCCTAATATCACAAACACCAATTATTCCCTCTATTCCGTAAAGTATTTTTTTATATTTTCGGAATTAAAAGATAAATGTATGTTCATAACAGAATTATATAAATACTTTGAGGCATCCATGAGTACAGATATAAACCATTTTCGCTGGCTCGGTAGGTAGGAAATATAACTACAATAATTTAGATTTATAATGTTACCAAAGTGATCATTGAAAATGTATATTTGAAAGTATAATTTATTTAAAAAAATGTTTTACTGTATTAGATACAACACAGTCTAACAGAACTAATATGCCAGGCGAAGGCAGTGTCGGGCTTCTAAGAACACATCCAATAAAGCGCATACTATAGAAAGAAGTCTTAGTAAGTGATATTATCTTCTGTCTTTTCCAAGAAACAAAGGTTGGCTTTCTGCTCTTTTTTTTTTCCCCAGCTCCCCAAAGTCATTTGGAGCTTGAGAAATATTAAACTGTATTAGTATAAACAACGAAATTTCATGACACTTTTTTTTTTTTACGAATTTTTACTGGTGAATTAAAATGAAAATCCTAAAATAATTTTAAAGCTCATTAAAGTATTTTTAAATGTATTTTAAACATATGAAATTAAACTAAATTTAATCTAATTGTGAAATTGACTAGGTAATTTGCATTTAATATGTGAATAATAGTCAACTAAATTGATTTTGATGAGAAATATATAAAAACTATGCCTATACATATTTTTAATAAGTAGCAGACGTCATTTTTATTTGTTTTTCCTTGCATCAATTTACCAGAAAAAAATAGTTCCAACTGCACTACTATAATATTTTTTTTCCTTAATATTCCTGGAAACAATTTAAAAAATCCTGGTTCTAGAAAATTTATTTCCCTCAATCAAAGGCTATTGGTAAAGAAATAAACTATGTGTTTGATCAAACTCTTATGAGAGTCATTTTGTGAAATTAGTTTGTAATTTTTCAAGCAAATAGTTAAATTTTAGTTTTTTTTTCAAACATTTTTAGCTGAAATAGGTATTGTATTTACCGACTTATTTTAATAGTGAAATCCAACTTTTAATGTAACGAAACCCAATCATTTTATTTACTACAAATCAGGGTATAAGTTCTTATTTGTAATAGTTTTGTAATTCCTTGTTCTTTCAACATAAAGCGTGAAAGGGATCTTGTTTGTTTATCAAAACATGTCTTGATTTTTTTTATACATAAATATTACAATTTACTTCATGAATGTATGAATATATGATATGAGTTATCAAAATCATCTACCAAATTTCAACTTCTATAAAGACTAAACAAAGGCATAAAGAAAATATAAAGAAAAGAAAAATTCAACACATTGTTTTAAAATAACTGATAAAATTAATATAAATATAAATAAATAAATATTTAAGAGTCTGACTACTCTCTCTGGTGGTGTGTTGAGCTTTCAGCTTTCAAAATAGATTACGTTGTTAGCCTTGTACAAATTAGTGAATTCCTGCCATCAAGTTGGCAGAATTACTATGTTGTTTAACAGGGTGGCTACAAAACATATTTTACAAAATTCCCAGACTTTTCCTGGTTTTCCAGGCAACATTTTTCAATTTTCCCTGACTACTTTTTCCAGTTTTAATGGTGGATGATGACTTGTTTTATTTATTATTGATCACATATTAAAAAAAGTTTGTATCTACTAAACATAAATAGTTTTATCAGTTATTTTAAAAATTAAAATGTTATTTTATTTAGGTATTATTAACATTTGTTTTAGTGTTGCGAAATTAATGCGATATTTTAGACATATTTTTTAATTCCCTGACTTTTCCTTATTTTTAGTTAAATTCATTGACATTTCCCTGTTTTCCCTGTCATCCAAAAATTCCCTGACTTTTCCAAGTTTTTCCATGTTTTCCCTGTCTGTAGCCACCATGTTTAAACATTTGGAAGCTGGCCTTACAGTTATTACAAGTAGGCCTTTTTGTGACTGGCAGCTTTAGTTTGTTAACAAAGAATTTATTTATAAAAAAGAAAGCTTACTGTATAGCTCGGCAAGCAATAATATAATGGTGTAAATCTGGAAAGTGATTACAGGGGGAAACGATCCCTCAAATGAGTCGACACGTGATTCGGTTATAGGAGTGAATGGAAAAATTAACAAGACGATAAAATCTACAGACGTTCCGTTGAGGAGGGTCAGAAGGAGCTAAAATGGTGGTCATGTTGTCTTAAAAATAATTTAGAGAAAGTTTCTAATAGCCATGGATTATTGGATATAAGAATGAGTGGTGCAGATTATGACACAATTGTGCACTTGGGAAATCCCCAAATATCTCAACAAGGGAACCGCTCATTAATCCATTAATCATCAGAAAGTTTTCCTGTCAACTCGTCACCCTTGATTAAATTAACAGTGATCTGGAACGCCAGTTTGAATTAAGAATCCGCCATGAAACTAGTGCGCTTATGCGAGTGTCACCCTCTGTTAGATGAGTTGGTTGCACAATTAAATCGCATATTTCTTATTATGCCAAGTTGGTGGATAAACAAGTATCACCTTCTCCCAGTAATGCAAACTTATCTATCAAGTATACATTAGTCTACGGAATACGCGCCATTACAACTTATGTTTGAGATATATGTGAGACTTTTGATTGATGTAGTGTTTGGTCGCCCAGAAATCGACTCGAATGATAATTTAACATTCATGCTAACTAGGAGACTACCATAAATTTAGGTAAATAACTTAACAAATTCATACCCAGACTGCAACAATCCAAACTCCAACCTCCTCGTTGCCAGCAACTAGACTATACGAGATTGGTATGTAATCTGCGGATCCAATGATGAAGATTTTTTATAGAGGTTGATCATGTAGAAAAATCATATAAAAGTTTAGTTTGAAAAAAAATTATTTCATAAGAAAAATATAAACGTATCTGTATAGCCCATAATATTATTCCTTGTTATGCTGTGTGAAATGTGAAAATACCAAGTCCATATGTGAGTGTGGGAATCGGCCAGAAAGATACCACACCCACTTTGATACATGTCTGGGAATCACGTGACTTGTATCATTATAGTCCGTCCACCAACACAACAGCCCTTAGCGACGAAACTAGCTCTCCATGTTTGCCATATCAAGAGAAGCTGGTGAATAAAAGCTATTCCAACATTTGTGCTACCAACATAGCTAACTCAACGCCAGCGTATTCAAATGGCTGATATAGCTCAACGCCAACTTATTCAATTGGCTGATATAGCTCAACACCAGCGTATTCAACTGGCTGATATAGCTCAACGCCAGCGTATTCAACTGGCTGATATAGCTCAACGCCAGCGTATTCAACTGGCTGATATAGCTCAACGCCAGCGTATTCAACTGGCTGATATAGCTCAACGCCAGCGTATTCAACTGGCTGATATAGCTCAACGCCAGCGTATTCAACTGGCTGATATAGCTCAACGCCAGCGTATTCAACTGGCTGATATAGCTCAACGACAGCGTATTCAACTGGCTGATATAGCTCAACGCCAGCGTATTCAATTGGCTGATATAGCTCAAAGCCAGCGTATTCAACTGGCTGATATAGCTCAACGCCAACGTATTCAAATGGCTGATATAGCTCAACGCCAACGTATTCAACTGGCTGATATAGCTCAACGCCAACGTATTCAACTGGCTGATATAGCTCAACGACAACGTATTCAACTGGCTGATATAGCTCAACGCCAACGTATTCAACTGGCTGATATAGCTCAACGCCAACGTATTCAACTGGCTGATATAGCTCAACGCCAACGTATTCAACTGGCTGATATAGCTCAACGCCAGCGTATTCAACTGGCTGATATAACTCAACGCCAGCGTATTCAACTGGCTGGTATAGCTCAACGCCAGCGTATTCAACTGGCTGATATAGCTCAACGCCAACGTATTCAACTGGCTGGTATAGCTCAACGCCAACGTATTCAACTGGCTGATATAGCTCAAGGCCAGCGTATTTGACTGGCATTCCTCACTCAGTGGGGGGATGGAAGTTTTGAATCCAGGGCTAGTTAACTCAAGGAGAAAAAAACTCTATTTTCAAGCAAATACTAGTACATTTCCTATTGATTTCCTTTCATACTATTATTTCTAAGTAGGTAATTAAATTACTGAAATGCCGGTTATAACATGAATAGCATGCGCAAAATTTCTCAATGTACTGTACATTGAAAGTTGCGAGTCAATGGAGGTATGTCGCCTTCTGGTGTGTAGTTACATTGTGGAGGTACATGTGGAGGTACATTGTGGAGGTACATTGTGGAGGTACATGTGCGAGCACAATGGAGTCATTTCCTCCACTTTTCCCGTAACTTGGGGCCCTAACAGAGGGGAGTAGCTCTAAATCAATATCACTTCCACTAGCTATTAAGTCTTATCTACTTTAATTTCAACTTCTCTGTATACAAAAAAAGCCCTGATTGACAAATAATTATCACTCTTAATTACATTTTAGTGTAAATGATTCCTATTCCCTCTTATCTTTACATAGAAAAATTATAGAGGCCTATGTTTTGGTGGAAATGATTCCTTTTCACTTTTTATCTTTACAAAGGAAAAATGATAAAATTTTTGTAAATAGAAAATTAAATGTGTATGACTCGAAATACTTGAAAAGGGGGTGCTTTACAATGTGGTTATATGGTGGTAATAAAGTATTTTTGAGTGTCACAATAAAACATTTTAAGATAGCCGCGGAATGTTTTAGACGTTTAAAATTTCAAAGCTACTGTCATAATATACGCCTTAAGTAGGTGGCTCCCTTAATGAGCACTCATTTGATCAAACTAATTGATGATCAAAACATAACCTTAGAACTCCAATGTATGAATATTAAATATGAAGTGTACTGGAGGGAAAAGGTGGACAACTTTTATATCTCAAAGCCCATAAAGACCCCAGCAAATACTCTTTTTTTTATATAAATTAATTTAAATATAACTTTAATCTTAGATGCATTAGAAATACCTCATGAATGTCTAACATATGGAAGCACCAACTCAATAAGTTAAAATGGGACCTTCCCCTTATTTCCCCTGTACACTTCAGATGTTACTCCTACATATGGGAACGTGGGAAATGTCTCGTCAGGTTTGTTGGAGAGGTATGGGTTCGAATCCTTTACCGGTGAAATGAGGCTGGCATTTCCTAAATGGTTTCCCAATTGAACTTCGTGCGAAGGCTAATCCATTTCCTCTAAGAATCAAATAGCCGAAGCTGTTATTAATTTTAGAGAGGAATTCACCATCTAGATATCATATTCTGAAAATTTAAAAATGACACCTGGACGCGGGAATCGAACCCGGGACCTTTGGCTTAGTACGACAATGCTCTACCACTGAGCTATCCAGGAGTCGTCTCTTGCCGGGGTCATTCTTCATTCATATTTTAAGGCAGAGTCTATGATGGACGCGCGGAAAATCGTCAGCTTTTTCCCCCTCTAAGTTTTACCTTACTCGTCCCTAGCTCATTAGTGTATGTGTCACCGGCAATGTGTGAAATCCAGGTGTTGTATAAAAGGCCTAAGCTTTCTATATAATGCCAGAGTGGTTTTGGCAAAGCATTAAATAAACGAGTTTTGCTGTTGTATTTCATACTTATTTTCCAAGTCCTTTGTCTTTTTGAAGTCCCGGAATATGTTATCAATTCTTTTATGCAATTCTATGTAGGTATTGCGCCGTTTTCTTGCAGTTTCACCTAATTCCTAGGACTTAATTTGATCAGGTTAGGTTATTTTAGATTAGGGTAATTAGTTAGGTTAGTTAGGCTAGCTATTGTTCTCGTAATATATAATTACTGGTAATTCTATAAATTTCCTATTAAAAGTATGAAATACAACAGCAAAGCTCGTTCATTTCATACTTTGCCAAAACCACTCTGGCATTATATAGAAACCAAGGCATTTTATAGAATTCCTGGATTACACATATTACCGTTAACACATGAATTGGATGGGCTGGTACTAAGATGTGGCGCAAAAAATATTAATTGATGTTAGATTATTTAAACAAACGATTCTCTCAGTCCAAATACCTAACTTAAATGTTTTCTCCTTTTGCTGCTTTAATTGGAATTCTCTTGAAGTTTTTTGTGAACGAAAACTAACCTTGTGGCCTGAAAGAAGAATCTCCTGCTACAAAGAACGTGACAAAAACATGGGGAAGAAATTGACCTAGGAACAAGAATGGTAGGAGATTGGATAAAGGGGAATTAGGAAGCTAAACTCTTCAAGAGGATTAAAGTAACTGACTGAAGAAATTAAAGTTATCTGTGTTCAAATTATGGCTTGGTTTTATTCCCTAACGGATCTTTACTTTCTCATCCAGAGAAAGTAGTGAAGCAGTGAAAATATTCTACTTAAAAATTACGACGGATCTTAACGTTGTGTGTACCTTCGAACTAAAAAAAAATAGAGGCTCCTATAATTCAGTCTGTCAAAGGGACTAAAGCCGAAATGGTTTGATACATTTCGTTCAGACTTGATATTTATGTGTTTTATGATCATACCTCGAGGTTAAATTGTGATTTTGATTCTAGTTATATAATTAAGGATAGTATACAGATAACAAGTTTTTTTGAGAATGCTAGGCGTTTCATAAATTACCCAAGTATATATCTTGGGAAGTGTATTACATGATAAATAAGAATGTATTTTTGTGTTTCTAAAACGAACCAATTGAGATTAGCTTATTGATGATTTAATTTTGAATATTTTAACTTAAGAAAGATAGCTATAGCCATTTTGTTCAAAGATCTGAAAAAATCAAAATATCATTTTAAAAAAATCTCTAGAAAAAACTATTCTAGGACAGTTTCCTATAACATATTTTACCAAAATCCTAATTTTAATAGAATATATGTGAGAAAACACGTTCGATTATGTCGTACCGTATATTTTAATTTTTAATTACAAACACTTATTCTCAGTGGAATATATTAGCTGGATAAATTAAAGGTTTAACATTTCACAGTAAGATACAAGTTGGGCGTCTAAAAAAGTTCCTATGTGTGGTTGGTCATATGAGAATTAAAAAATGAACTTACCCCAGTGTTTTTTCTCAATACAGGCCAACTGAACATGTTAGTCTTGCCGCAGTCCAGTTTACCCATCATCACGGCCAGAACAGTTGAATGTTTAGAGACACAAAACTAAAAAGAAAAAAAAAGAAATAATGGGGGAGGTATAAATAAAATTAGTTTTAATGATAAACAAAAGGTGTTTTTTTTAAATATTAAGTTAAAAGGATGCCACCTACTTTATTCCAAATACCCTTCTTTACACTACCGTTTTTTTGTTGTTGTTTTCGTTTCAAAATAAATAATTGCTTTGAAATCAAATGTAAAAATTTTCAAAAATGGTAAACATAGGTATCTTTGAACCCTCACTCCACACTACCCACAACAAGCTATTTTTATTGAACTCTTGTTAGAGCCTATTAAGTTATAGGGGTTGATAATCTCCGTAGCTCATTGACCTAGAGAAGATTTTAATCATCATCTTTATGCAGAGATGTTTATTTTTTTAATTTGCACATCCCTTGTTTGAATTAAGAGTTCACAAAAACAAACATTAATGTAGGCGTTTCAGTGCCCTGTTACCTAGTGTGTGTTTTGAATCCTATCGGCTAAATTTACATTATGTTATGCTTTAAAACATAATTCATACAAATTGTTAACAATATTTTTTCTGCTATTTCCAAGCAAATTATATCTCTGTAATCATTGCACTCATATTTGGCAATATTTAAGCCAAGGGTGTAAAATTATTTTTTATATTCACCACGTCTTAGTAACCATCATAATATTTACGTATCCACGTCAATGGTGTAGGGATGAGTAAGGTAAAATTTAAGTAGAAGTGCACCCAAATTTACGTGGAGAGGGAGAAAACATTTTAAAAAAAACCTAGCTATACTTGATTGGAGTTTTAGCCTGAACCACCTCTTCCTAAATAGACTATAAATCATTATATTTAACGCCTCATTCTGCATGGTTCAGGTACGTCAAAAACAGTGAGTGATTTATTCGATATTTTAAGCTCTAAGAAATGAATATCGACGATTCGGGTACACTGAAGTCACCAGACTCAATGACATCATGCTCGCTATAAACTGGTTGCATTGGGGGACATTTTCTTCATGCTATATATAGCTATATTTTGTACATCCCTGCTCAACGTTACTTTAGGTGCACTTCATTTATGATGATGATAATAATAATAGTAATAATATTGCGAGAGTGACGCCTTAGACCATGTGGCCGCCGAAGCAGATACGACTATTTCCTTGGCTTGTAGCAATACGAATCAAACTATATGGACTTGTTCCAAAAAAATAATGTTTTAACTCTACCCCTACCCCCCCGTTCCCTCCATTCCCCTCGTTCCTTTTAGTTTCACGAAATTGAATCCAAAATACGTGCTTGGGGGGAGGGGGGAACAAAGCTCCATGTTTTTCACTATTTAGACAAACATTGTCGAATATTGAGAACTATGTTTCGCGGGGAGTAGTAAAACAAGGGGTGATGGGGCAGGTAGAACTCTGTCAAGAAATACTTATTTACTTTCTCATATAGGGAAGTATTTTAACTGTGAAAAACATCCAACCTGAACTTTTGTTAGATCTTACTATTTATTATATGTTGCCCTAAACTAAACAAAAGTTGAATTTTACAATTTGGTCTTCCTGCCCGTACCTGGCGCTACGGCCTAAAGAATTTGATGGATTTCTTTCAAACTTGTTATATAAACATACCTCAAGGATAAACAATAATTTTAATTCTAGTTTTAAAACTAAAAGTATACGTTACTGATAACTAATGTTTGAAAATTCAAGATTAAAAAAAACTTATTTCGATTTTATTCCAATTCCATATTTGGGGCGTGTTTTACATGATAAATAACATTTAAAGTGTATTTACTTGTTTTTCTAGTAAAAAAATCATTGAATGGCAGTTTTCTTCAAATCTATTTGTGAAAATATTGCTAAAACTAAAGAAAATTAAATGATAAATTATGTACAATTGTAGCTTAGACTATCAAAAATTGTAGCTTAGATTATAAAAAAAAATGTTATTTTAAAAAAATTAATATTTTGATTCTAATTGAAAATATTTGTAGTTGATCATCTTCTAAACAGTATAATGATCGACGTGTTCATAGAACTGACATAAATAATAAACTTTTCTCTTTTCTTCTTCGCGCATATCTGGCACAAAGAGTTTGTAATGGCTGAATGAATAGTGCTCAAGAGTGAGAGGGAGAGATAATGGAACCATGGAGCAACAAGCAAAGGATGGTTCACCTCAAGCACCATTCAACTCACATGTCTTCGCATGTTTGAGGAAAGGAATCATGGAGGAACTAGCTTGTGACAGTTCACCTCAAGCATCATTTAACCTCCATGCCTTCGCATGTTTGAGAAAAGGAACCATTGAGGAACTAGCATGTGACAGTTCACCTCTAGTGTCATTCAACTCTAATATCTGCGAGTTTTTGAGAAAAGGAACCATGAAGGAACTAGCATGTGACAGTTCACCTCTAGTGGCATTCAACTCTCATATCTGTTCATGTTTGAGAAAAGGAACCATGAAGGAACTAGCATGTGACAGTTCACCTCTAGTGTCATTCAACTCTCATATCTGTCCATGTTTGAGAAAAGGAACCATGAAGGAACTAGCATGTGACAGTTCACCTCTAGTGCCATTCAACTCTCATATCTGTTCATGTTTGAGAAAAGGAACCATGAAGGAACTAGCATGTGACAGTTCACCTCTAGTGCCATTCAACTCTCATATCTGTCCATGTTTGAGAAAAGGAACCATGGAGGAACTAGCATGTGACAGTTCATCTCTAGTGTCATTCAACTCTCATATCTGTCCATGTTTGAGAAAAGGAACCATGAGGAACTAGAATGTGACAGTTCACCTCTAGTGCCATTCAACTCTCATATCTGTCCATGTTTGAGAAAAGGAACCATGAAGGAACTAGCATGTGACAGTTCACCTCTAGTGCCATTCAACTCTCATATCTGTGAATGTCATGCATCAACAATTATTTGAGGGAAAGTGACTCGAAAGTACTCGGAGGTGTTCAGTATAGTTTATTATTCGTTCTTACAGGGGAGTGGTCAAGCAATCTGAGCTGCACATTATCATACATAGTTCATTATCAGAGGGAGGACTATTAGGCACTTTGAACTGCACATAATCATACATAGTTCATTATCAGAGGGAGGACTATTAGGCACTTTGAACTGAACATAATCATACATAGTTCATTATCAGAGGGAGGACTATTAGGCACTTTGAACTGCACATAATCATACATAGTTCATTATCAGAGGGAGGACTATTAGGCACTTTGAACTGCACATAATCATACATAGTTCATTATCAGAGGGAGGACTATTAGGCACTTTGAACTGCACAAAATCCTACATAGTTCATTATCAGAGGGAGGACTATTAGGCACTCTGAACTGAACATAATCATACATAGTTCATTATCAGAGGGAGGACTATTAGGCACTTTGAACTGCACATAATCATACATAGTTCATTATCAGAGGGAGGACTATTAGGCAATTTGAACTGCACAAAATCCTACATAGTTCATTATCAGAGGGAGGACTATTAGGCACTCTGAACTGAACATAATCATACATAGTTCATTATCAGAGGGAGGACTATTAGGCACTTTGAACTGCACATAATCATACATAGTTCATTATCAGAAGGAGGACTATTAGGCACTTTGAACTGCACATAATCATACATAGTTCATTATCAGAGGGAGGACTATTAGGCAATTTGAACTGCACAAAATCCTACATTGTTCATTATCAGAGGGAGGACTATTAGGCACTCTGAACTGAACATAATCATACATAGTTCATTATCAGAGGGAGGACTATTAGGCACTTTGAACTGCACAAAATCCTACATAGTTCATTATCAGAGGGAGGACTATTAGGCACTCTGAACTGAACATAATCATACATAGTTCATTATCAGAGAGAGGACTATTAGGCACTTTGAACTGAACATAATCATACATAGTTCATTATCAGAGAGAGGACTATTAGGCACTTTGAACTGCACATAATCATACATAGTTCATTATCAGAGGGAGGAATATTAGACACTCTGAACTGCACATAATCATACATAGTTCATTATCAGAGGGAGGACTATTAGACACTCTGAACTGCACATAATCATACATAGTTCATTATCAGAGGGAGGACTATTAGGCACTTTGAACTGCACATAATCATACATAGTTCATTATCAGAGGGAGGAATATTAGACACTCTGAACTGCACATAATCATACATAGTTCATTATCAGAGGGAGGACTATTAGACACTCTGAACTGCACATAATCATACATAGTTCGTTATCAGAGGGAGACTATTAGGCACTTTGTACTGCACATAATCATACATAGTTCATTATCAGAGGGAGGACTATTAGGCACTTTGAACTGCACATAATCATACATAGTTCATTATCAGAGGGAGGACTATTAGGCACTTTGAACTGCACAAAATCCTACATAGTTCATTATCAGAGGGAGGACTATTAGACACTCTGAACTGCACATAATCATACATAGTTCATTATCAGAGGGAGGACTATTAGGCACTTTGAACTGCACATAATCATACATAGTTCATTATCAGAGGGAGGACTATTAGGCACTTTGAACTGCACAAAATCCTACATAGTTCATTATCAGAGGGAGGACTATTAGGCAATCTGAGCTGCACATATTCATACACAGTTCATTATTAGAGGGAGGACTATTAGGCACTTTGAACTGCACAAAATCATACATAGTTCATTATCAGTGGGAGGACTATTAGACGCTCTGAGCTGCATAGAGTAATACATAATCCATTAACATGGATTGAGTTGAAGGCAGCACCAAAGAGTCAGAGCACGAGATGATCCCTGGATAGCCTGGATCAGTGATCAGATTACTAATCCACTAAGGCACTAACCCAAAGTTACAAACTTACAGATTTGATTTGTTTTACCAGATGTCATTTTACAAACACATTTACTAGTTTACTGACACTAATTTAAATGTAGGTAAAGATAAGTTAAAATTGTGACATGCATCTCACATTGTCAGGGATGGGTTTTTTATTCACTATTGTGTATGAAATTATGAGATGTTTCCAACTAGCTTACATATTCTATAAGGAGTGAAAGTTGTAGAACCCACGTCGCTCGACGTATGACTACATAAAGTAGGAATAAACATCAAACATATTTATTTGTAAGCCCGATATTAAAGATTCTATGACGTAGTTTTGTGTATTGCCATCACTGTTGATTGGTCAGTAATTTCAACCACTATTCCGATGTCAGCAGTGCCTTTCTTTCACCCGATTCGGTGACCGCGTGGTCTAACGCGCTACTCTTGTGTTGGACTATAGTGCCAAAGACGGGGTAACTGGGGTTCGATCCAGGTCAGGTGCACTGAGGGTAGTTTTTCCTAAATATTTTTCCACTCTCACTTCACGCAAATGCAGGTGTATTTCCTCTACATCAAGCCTTCCTAATCCCTAACCCATTAGCGTAATTAGTACATAGTCGTATAACACAAACGGGTAGTAAGACGCGGTGCTAAAAAAAAAAGCAGTCCCCCTTTCTATCTCACTCGCTTTTAATATACAGGTTCTTTGAAAAAGGTGTCCGGGATTCCATAGATATATATCTTCAGATATATTTGACCGATTTGTGTGATTTTTACTTTTGGTGTGGCAACACTGCAAGTTTTACTCTGTATATTCAATTCAATATTATATATTAATCAATTACTTACATAGATACGTTTTACGGAAGCCTGCAAATATTTTTAACAATCCTTGTATTTATATATTAATTTAGAGAATATTATAGGTAAATTAGTATTAAGGTGCGCTTAAATCTTACTATGGATATGACTTGTAAAATATTGTAGGAATTTTAATTCTGTCGATTTATATTTTTATTTAGTTTTTAATTTATTCTTAAGTGTTTATTTATTTTGACGCGACTAGAACGCCATGCGGCCAGATGTCATACTACATTTAATTAATTCTCGTTATATTCATTTTAAACTTATTGTTTTCAACGGACATTGCATTGCGTCGAAGGAAACAACTAATAATAACAATATATTGATCAGATCAAGAAATATATTTTTTTACCGAGATTTTGTGCAGATATTCCGTCCACGTTTTTAAACAATACTGATCAGGTGTGATTTTTTTTACGTCTTCTAAGAGACTCATAATGGCCGCACTATACTAGGAGGAAAGAAATTGACTCTAGCAGTGGGGGAGGGGAGAGAGGTGGGAAGAAGCGAGGATTTGCATCTTCGATTCCAAAGGACACAGACTTGTAAAAAAAATTCATTGGAATAAAGCGTAGTGATAATAACAAGTTTTATTAGTGCCAATTACACCAAAAGTGTTACAAACGACAGGAAAAGATGGTACTTGGGACAGCTTTAATTACCTCCAGACCACGTCTATGATAAGTGAGTTTGTCTGATCCACTAACATTTTCAACGCAGAAGACCCTACAAGACTCCATTTACATGAGGTGATATCAACCTAAATTTTAGTCGTGATTCATCCTTTGTTTTATACTACAATTTCGACTAGACTTCATTCGCCTTTTAAAATGTATTGCTCCAAAATCAAAGAATAATATTAATTTTAACTTAATACACCAAAAGTAGAATTTTCTTTTAGGCGTAATATTCTGTTTCAACAATTGACTCTGGAAATGAAATTTTTTACCAGAGTAATGACTTCGACAAAATGCAATGACCTTATTTAGTATTTATTGGTTTAGCGTCCAACGACCAACCTCATTGAGGAAATTGATTATAAATGAATATAGTATATGTATTTAAGGATTTCAAATTGTTTTATTAAATGGTTAGTTTAATAAGTCCGCTTAAATAATAAAGGTATATTTTGTCCCAACATGACCTAGAGGTCGTAGAGAGTCCCGTGTTCGATCTTATACATTATTATTGTTATTTTAAGTTTTACCCTGAAATAGTAAATGTCCTTGTTGTAAAATGTAAATGTTGGTTGTAAATCTGAGCTACCCCACCATTCATTTATCACCTATGTTATGTATTGTTTATGTGACGTCACTGGACTTAAAGTTAATAAATAGATAAATGCCTTTTTTATATATGTATTTCCTCCTCTTTTCTATGAAAATACACATCCTCATTATTATTAAAGTTATACTAAAGATTATTTTAATACATTTTCACAATATTTGTTGTGTAAAAATTAAAAAAAAGTCAAGAATATATTTCAAAGTAATAAAATTAAAATTACTAAAGAACTGAAAAATAGAAAGTAAACGTTATTGTACTTGAAAATATCAGCATAAAATTACAATTTAAGTTTAATGAAAGCTTACAAATTCATTGCATAGATAGATAAAAAAAAGAGTAAAATATAAATTTAGAATATACTAAAGTAGTTAATGATGTTATATACAAATTAAGGAAAGACAACATGTAAATTAGTAAGGTAGTTTGAATATATTCTTGACTATTTGTTTTAATTATTTTTACGCATAGCAAAATATATTTTACGTCATATATTTAGTAACCTAGTAAATATAGCCTATGTATAAGTCACATCGAAAGAGGTGTCTGGGACATCATAATATATATATATATTTTTTATATTATTTACATTTATATATATATATATATATAAACCAATTTGAATTTTAATTTTAATTTTATATATATATATATATATAAAATTTTAATTATATATATATATATATATATATATATATATATTCCAGTCCTTCAATTACAGTTATTTGATTAAAAAATCACCGGAAATTTTAACAAAAAGCATTGATATTATTATATGTTCTATAACATCGATGTTTTGTAGACGCTATTTTTTTCCCCGTCGATATTACAGTATCAAAGGACATATAAGTTTTTAATTCGTTGTCCATTCTTACGTACAAGTAGATATTCCAAGTTGGTCAGCTTTATCCCAACTTGACAGCAACATTCGTGTCAAGAGTAACTTTAGACAAAGCCTATTGTTGGGTCGAATGTTCTATTGAAGTAAAGCCATCAAGAAGATCCCACTACTTTCTATCTCACTCTCTCAGGACATTTTATTGTTTCCGAAAGCTGAACAATGCCGACACACTTGTGTACGGTGCCGGAACACGCCCAATGGGACGAGATTATGCCTGGTCGCTAGGCAACCAGACTAGCCTCGATTCACTATCGACACCAGAAAGAGCACACAATGCAATCCAAGAACAGAGACCCGCAATTCGGAATCTAGAACTTGCGCACCTCGGATTAATAGCAAGGGGTGTATTGCGTTGTGGGTTTATTTTTTAAAAAATAGAAAAAGATTATTAGCATCAATTTGTCAGAGTTAGGTGTGTGATAGCGTACTTGACCCTAATCATAGAGGAAGAGATTATATCAACAACAAGATTCATTATGAATGATTTTGTGTATAATCATTATTGTATCTCCCCATGTAAAATAATCGATCATTGTACTCAGTGTTTTATCGTGAGAAATTACTAATAAAATGTATGGCCAACTGTCTAAAGTGATTAAAATAGGTTGTACTGCTGGCCATGTTTAATTTCTATCCAACTCTCCCTGGGTGGAAGGCGAATTAAAATTTGATGCGTGGCTGTGTTCGTGACGTCATTATATATCTCAAGAATGTTTGTGTTGATCATAACATTTTAGGGAGATGTAGGAATCCTGATAAAGATGGTTTCTAACCAGTTCCTATTTCTTTACGACAAAACTTTTCCAAGGAATAAAACAACATTCAAACGATCTTTGTAGGAACTAAAATAACATAAAATAAAATCATGTTTTTGCCCCACTCTAACCAAATGGGTGGCGTACTTTTGTAAGTGGGGCAATGAACTTTTGAGTTCCAAATGCCGTGGAGTAAGTAAGTACCTTAACCACTAAAATCTCTAGAAAGTATAGAATCATCTCTAGTTTGGAGCGAGTATTATTCATAATGTCTTAATTATGTTTCAAGATCACTAGAAGTTGGAGGGAGAATAAGAATATACGACCATGTTTACTTGAAAGTACGGTAGCTTTGTGAAATTTTGAATAGTAATTAATTCAAATTTTAGCCTGTTTCATTCAAATTTTTATTCCTTATAATGGTCGAAGTTGGGGCATTTAATATATAATAATTATGGATCCTTATAAAATTGTATGGTTACAACCTATGAATAAACATCAAAACTATGTGGAGAATATAATGTAACTTATTGTTTAGTTAACACTTGAATAGCAAAAATGACCATCACACCTTAAAAATACAAAATAAGATTTCAGATCATTTGCTTAGTTAAACAGATATATATATATATATATATATCTTTATTTTAGAGGCTTGGCAGAGCTAAGGTCAAAATGAGTCTGATTTCCCAAATAACAATAGCAATAACAATGAACTTTAAAGAGTTTTTAATTATTTATGACACCCTTCAGTGGCCTCGCGGTCTAACGCACTACTCTGCCAGTAGACTAGACTGCCGATGACGGGGAGATCAAAGTTCGAATCTCGGTCGATGTAGTGAGAGTGATTTTCTAAATGGTTTTTAACTTCCCCTACACGAAAATGTGGATACATTTCCTTTAAAAATAACCTTCATAATCCCTAAAACTATTAGCGTAATTATTACATAAGCGTATAAATCGAAAGGGTTGTGGGACGCGGTGATAAAATAAAATTACGATATATTTATGATCCAGTTTTAGTGAGTCATTTAAAAACAGAAAAGGTTTTCAAAGGTACATCAAAGTTACATCACCTTCAGAACATATCGATGAAATATCTAGCTGATAAAACAGGTAGGAAATAGCTAAAACTTTTTGTTGTTGTAATTTTGCTTGATAAAACCACCTATGTCCCAAATATTAAGATACATCGACAGTGATAAAGGAAAGTAATCAGTGAAGGTTTGTGAATATCAATTATATCAGTTTGGACCGAAAGGTACAAGGGTTGTTCCAAACACATCAACGAAATTATAGATGATTTGGATTGTTTCAAAAGACTGTTACCACAACTATAAAACAGAGAAGCTGCTATAGCTTGTCACATGTTTGATTCTTAGTGAAAAATATTATATATCCTGAAGTATATTTAATTCATTGCTATTGTCACAGGAATGAATGTAGTTATTTTAAAGTCAATACATTACATAAGAGAATGCTAATGGTTTTTTTTACTGCACTATTTGGAATGCTTAAATGTATTCATTCTTTATATCTAAAAACTGCCTTAGAAAACTTTATATTAAGGAAGCTTCCAGGAAGGGTACCAACATGGTTGAGCTTTTCATAAAGATTTATCAAAACTTATTTTCTACCCTACTGGGCTGTCGGGGTGTATTTATTTATACGATTCTTTCTCATTCGAGGAGTTTAACATGCACATTCTGAAACTTCAGATTATATCAGGCATCAACAAATGACTTATAAACGAATTTAAATCTAGGACATTGACAACACCCTGCCCCCAATCGTTAACGTATCACTGTAAAAGTAGCAAAGTCAAATTTCACAATTGGTTAATTTTTCGGCCCTGCTGGGAATTGAGCCTGGGTCCCTTAGCTAAGTAGGCAGACTTCTGCTGCGTAAGCTAAGGCTTTGGACTTGTACTAATAGGAGTAGGAGGATGAAGGTAGGATTTAAAGGAATTATACCCTTTTATTATTTGGAGAATGAGTTTAAAAACATTCAGGAAAAAAACACCTTTGGTACACTCAGACAATTCTGGAGACATTCCTTCCCTGTTTTATCAAATCAAACCAGACATGATCGGCGCCCTAGTTTTTTGGACAACCGAAGTGGGCTTCAACACTATTAAATATTATAGGGTGCATCAAGTGTTTTATGCAAGCCAAGGCCATAGTCAAGGGGGCTTTTGGGAGTTCAAACCCCCCTAAATTTTATGAACAAAATATATATGGCTTTATTTATGGTTCAAACAATATCAAAATTAAGGTAAAAGTACAAATTAGGGAGCTGTGTTACCATAAAAAGCACTTCAGAGAGTTTATAGAGGTGTTTAATATTTAGAGTTTTTCCTAGCCCTCGGCAAATAGGGGATTATGTGGCCATAAAAACACTTCAGATAGCTTCTATAACTGTTTATATATATATTTCCTAGCCTTTGGTAGTTAGGGGATATTGCCATAAAAACACTTCAGATAGCTTCTAGAGTATATATATTTTTCCTAGCCTTCGGCAGTTAGGGGGTTTTGTTACTATAAAAACACTTTTGCTAGCTTCTAGAGGTGTTTAAATATATAGATTTTTCAAAGCCTCCAGCAGTTAGGGGGCTATGTGGCCATAAAGACACTTCAGATGGCTTCTAGAACTGTTTATCATTTAGAATTTTTTCTAGCCTATGGCAATTGGGGGATGTTCCCATCAACCCACCCCTGAAATTATTGTCTGGCTGCGGCCTTGATTCGAGCCAAAATTAAGAATGGAGAGGTGAAAAGGGGAATGCTGCTTCAAACTTTGTAAATACAAGGTTAACATGGTTAATAGAGAGGTAAACAGTGGAATGTTGCTTTGGACTTTATAGATACAGGGTTAGCCTAGTGAATGGAGATATCAATGCTGCTTTAGACTTTGTCCATCTAAGATTAACAAGTTAGATGGCGAGGTGAAAAGGTGAAAATGTGAATGCTAAATCAGACTTTGTAAATCAAAGAATATGATCATAGGAGAGTTGCAAAGGGGTATGCCGCTTTGGAGTGTTTTAGACAAAATATTTAAATATATTGATGGTTTTTAAGGCATATTATAAAATAAAAGTATTGGCATAATTAATTTACATAAAGAATTGATGATTTTTACGACACATTAAAAAAAATTACAAATTAAGATTTTGTGATTGTGATTGTATGTAGGCTTACAAGAGCTAGAATTCACGACAGAAAATAACAAAATACAGAAAATTTATTGGCGAGTGAATTAAATCTATTTCTGTAACACAGAGGACCTCAATGCAGACACACTTAGAATAAAATTAAGTTTTCTGTTAAAATAAAGAAACTTAGACCTAGACCACCTTATTTGAAATGTGTTTCTAAGGCTAGCTAAAATATTAATAGAATGTTAAAATACATTATTTGAATTTTGACACATTTCAGTACCATACACCCAAATCAGTAATATTTGCTAGCGCATATAGTTTTATAATTTAATTTGCTAGAAAAACTACAATATGACAGAAAGTAGCCTCAAGTGATTTATACATTGAAATACTGGTCCTACCTTACGTAAATTCGTGTTTAATTAATAAGAGAGTTTTTTTTGTTGAAGGCCAAGAGAGATTTTCACCAAACTTTTGACTAAACGTTGCCTAGAGACTGACCTCTAGAATTAACAATGTTATCATTTATTTATGACAAAGTATTGTTAGTTTTTACAACCAACTGATTTCACAACCAAGGTTCGAATAAAATTGATTATTCCTACAACTCGTTTTAAAACATAATTTATTTTTTAATGCAACACAACACTTCATGATGAATTATACATTGAAAATCCGGTATCGGAAGACAAACTGTGGCATTCAGTTTTCCTACAACACAAATTTTACAACCTAACATTACTGGTACACCATCGGTCACTAAACACAAAAGTTTATCAAATGGGAGTTCATATTTTTTAAACAGTCTTTCTACTTCACAAAAAATGTCTTCACCAGTAGTGGTTTCATGCACAGGAATTAATTCTAAAAGTTCTTCATTAATATTTAAATTTGAGTCACAACCCTGTATAAATACTGCAAGTTGCGTGACCTCATTGGAATCTATGCTTTCATCCATTGCTATCAAAAGAAAGCTCCAAAATGTTTAGAAATGTTATATAATTGATTCCTCAAATCATTTGCAATATCATTTATGTGTGTATCTGTGTTTCGTGTGAGACTAATTTTAAAAATATTTTACCTTATCAAAGACACATAATTTTTGCAGTTTCAATCAAGTATTCTTTTATAAAGCGCCCATCTGTAGAAGGTTTAGAATTTGATTACAATCAAATGTAACAACATATTATAACTGGCTTTCACTGCTGTCTCATTTACTTTACTAACACATTTAAAAAATTAATTATTTTTAAGACCTAATTTACACTCGTTCAATTTATCTTTTCCCAACTTTCCGACAAATAAATAACACCTCTCCTTGTGAGTACTATAATAACCATTAATATTTTACTCTTTAAAAACATGGAATATTTGTCTACAAACGAGACTAAAAATGCTATTATTTATTTGGTGAACAAAATATGTCAGCTTCCGTTTTTTCTTTAACCTTCCTCTTCGATTTTGCGTTTTAAAGACTTTGAAAAGGGCATTTTGAGGAGTACACTATTTGAGTCGTTATTAACAAGTTACCCATTTAAAAAATCTATTAATATATATTTCAATTTTAATGCATTCAAACTACGTTTATGTTACCACTTATTTATATTTCCCCAAATGCAATACGACCAGATGCTACAACTGACAAATAAGACTGATCTCAATATTTTTATTATCTCCTATCTCCGAGGTAGGAAAATGCCAACTAAAACAAATGTTTTCTTTTTCATGTCAGCTCGTTCTCTGCAGTGTAGTGATGGGTCGCTCGTGAACGAGTCATTCCAATTGAACGGCTCTTGACCGAGAGCTGTGAACTAACGAAGCGGGTCGTTCACGCCGCCATTACACACTACGGCCCAGTTTCATAGTCAAACTTAATGAGCCTAAAGTGCGAGTCGGTACTAAATACAGGACGACACCTACCTAGACCAAAATGGGATGGGCCAGTTTCGCATATGAAACTGGCCCATTCCATTCAATTTCAGGTAGGTGACGTCTTGTATTTAGTATAGCGCCGCACTTGAGGCGTACAAAATCTGACTATGAAACTGGGCCTAATCACGCGTCTGATACATTGACCACACTTCTACACACATCTCTATTGTTACTTGTACAAAATGAACGTATGCATGTCAGTTGTAAATTTAGATCAATGAGATTAAATAGGCCTATTACCCTAAACATTAGGCCCTACAGCAAAGATGTATCAGACACCGCTCCCCTTTTCCCCGTGATCATTACTTTGTGTCCTTGTGACACTTTACAGGAGACATTGGGCATTAGTTTTATGTTTATTTACAGCTCTTCATTTCTCTAATACGCTATCATTATCTCTGCCTACTCGCTTTGAGTTTTCGTTCAAATGTTCGGTTTGATTTAGCTAGTCTTGGCTATCAACGCATCGCTTCTGCACTACTTCCAATCGCCCTTCTTCGCTGAGCTTAGAGAGTTGTCGTCATTCACGACTCTTCTGTCGTTCTTCGTTCGTCATTACGAAAAAAATAAACTATTGATGTTTACTATTGTTACTAGATTGCAGCACTGCCTACAATATTAAACTATTTTTCTTAACATCAACAGACAAAATTCTGTGATTTAGACACTAAAGGCTATATAATAGGGCTAATTATTATACGTAATATGCGTAAGTAATAAAATTAAATAATCAAACGCAATAAGCTTCGTATAAATTACACATAAATCCTAATTCGTTGATAAGTTCAAAGGGAAGGGACAGATATGCACGCCCGGAACGGGAATTGTGAGAACTAGCTGGCGCTCGACAAACAAGTTAGGGAGGCGAAGGGTGAAGGTATTGGGGTCGAGCCAGCCATGCGGTGAACGATATGACTCATATGAACGACTCTTCATGACCCATCACTACCGCAGTGAGATTGCTGCGCTAATGTTATCAGTTAGGTTTCTCGGAAGGGAGACAAGAATGTATCACTCACTCGCCTGATTGCTGACACACTCTCACCTAGTGATGGGCAGAATAGGATGAATAGAATCGATTCATTCGATTCTTTCAAAATTATTCGAATTATAAAATCATTTAACTGAAAAAACCATTCGAATGAAAACAGTAGCTGACTTGACGCGAGCTGGCCGATTCATTCTCTTACCACGCCTTTGCCAGAAGTGCTGAGTGAAAATCGACCTTATGATTATTAATGTTTACAGACTATCTCTATACAGGTCTATTAGGTTCAATTTCAACCAATAGTCCCCATTGCTACACAATAGTCGAACTTACGCTTTCGAATTACTCTAAGGCTAATTTATTACAAAGTTTAAGTGGTTGTACAGTTTACATTAGAATATCAGCCACAAATAATTCTAATGAAAATTACAAAATTATTTGATTATTTTGCTACACTACTACGTAGATTGTTCTTTTTCATTTCCTTTAAATTTTATCTTTCTAATTAACTAAACGCAAATAGCATGCACGGAGTGAGAGATTTATTTTAACGTTGACTTAGATTTATTAAATAGATAGTTATACACTTTTTATGTATTTAATAAAACATTGCACGGCCATAATATTCAGATCGTATTATAGTTTTATTCATTGACATAATTTTACATTCTTATAACACAAAATATCATTAGCCAGTTAACTTACGTCGTCGTTTGTCGAGTAGTAATTGTGTGTTTGATTCTAAGTGAAGTTTTCAGGAGGCATATAATTGATTCAGATATTCATATTGAAAGTATTTTTTCACTTACCCGATGTATAAATGGGATTGTAAGTTATTTTTATGTTTAGGAAATATTAAAGGGTCAATTATTTCGACTCTTTTAAACACAAAAGGAAACGTATGTTCTTTATTTTATTATTAATCGTAAGCAAAAGTATTTATGTTAATTGCAAGGTATTTATGTGATTAATGCGTTCAATATATAGTATTATGTTGTGGCTGTACTTTGGTCTTTGACAAGGAACTAAATACAGTAATAGAAAAGTGATGAAACGAGCAACTTGTAACTACTTTTAGTTAGAAGTAGCTAACATCCGATCATTACCGATTCTTTACTACTCCTCAAAATCATCCGAATGATTCTTTCGATTCATTCGATTATTTTTCAAAGAATCGATTCTTGAAATCATTCGATTATATCCATCACTACTCTCACCCGCTATCTCTTTCTCTACCTCTTTTTACTCACCGACACCGTAAAGTCACGTTTATTGAAAAAAATAATTAGGGACGAATTGAATGTTGTTTAGTTATAAGGTCAGGTGACCTGGTGGTCTAGGGATAAAGTGTCAGACTTCTGTGCTGAGGGTCCGGAGTTCAATCCTCGGTTCCCGGCACAGATTTATCTGAATTGCCAAACCCTTCCTTCATTTCTGACAAGACGTGTATTAATCACTACTTCTGAATGTGAGGAATGAGGGGCCTCCACCGTGGTTCGGATTCCACGTTAAACTGTAGGTCCTCCATTTCATCTCACAATCACCCTACCATTACACATTAGCGTAAGTGCGTATAACCCGAACGGGTAGTAAGACGCGGTGCTAATATAATAATAAATAATAATAATAATAATAATAATAATATAGTTATAAGCTCCACTGGCTGCAAAGATTTATAGATTGGGTCGCATTGAATGTTATTTAGTTATAGGCTTCAATGCTGCAAAGGACTATAGACTGGGTCTGCTGTAGACTATTTTCTTCCGTAGAGTTTTATAGTAAGAAGTATCTGACTCTCTCATTGGTTGGCACGGTCACACGATTAAAGATACGGACTGTTTAGACAAAGGTGAAATTTCTAAGGACTACGGAGCAAGGACTAGGACTATGGACTACGGATACGGAGTCTGTATTTATGGCTTCATCTGGCCTATCCACTTTTATTACAGAAATAAAGTAGTTATGAGGAATACGGAATTAAGAGGATGCCTACCGGCATTCACGTGTAGGAAAAATGCAAACCATTTAAGGAAAAAATTCTCAGACACCTGATGGGATTCGAGCCCCGACTACCCCATCACGGTGAACCAGGCTATACAAGTATATTGTTAACACACAAAAAAATATTATAAACTAAACATTTATGTTTACAATTGATCTTACCTTAACATTAAATGTAGATTTAGACTTAATGTGGTTTTGTTATAAAATAGGGACACAAAACAACTCTTGCTAAAATGAGACATGGTGACCTCAGAGATATGAACTGGAATGCTCTTTCACCCTACCACCACGTGTTATGCACTGTAATTAGGAAGACATATTTCATTTTATTTATGTTGGCTTGGTTTATCAGTCAGGACGTGAAATATTGGGCTTATCTGATAGATTGTAAATACAAGGGGACACACGTAGATCACCTTAAATTGTGTTTTCCTCGTTATGTTGGTAGATTCCATCAGAATGTGTCCAAAGTACACTTTAATGTAGTTTTAGAGAATAGTTTAGGGATGAAATATTTCTTAATTGTGTTGCCACCTACATTGATGGGCAAACGGATAAAACATAAAGCTCGTCTAGCCTGGTTGCCAAAGGCGAGTAGGTTGGGGTTTTCCGGTGACCTTTACTTCCTCTACGCAAATTTGGTCAACATTTTTCTCCAAACTTGAGCATCCCCAACCCTATCGCACTATAAAAAGAAAAAACTCAAATGGTGAAGATAGTGCCAACATTTGCAGATAGAGGGTATCATGTGGTCAGCACAATGAACCCTCAGACAGTTTATCTCAGTTTTCTAGACTGGAGCCACTACTTCTCTATTCAAATAGCGCCTCACTAAATTCTCACGAGGTTGAGTTGACTTGGTCACGGACCCACTGCTTCACAGAGAAATCTGAAAGCGCCGGAGATCGAAGCCAGGACCTCTGTATCTGTAGCCAGGAACGTTGACCCTTACACCCTTACACCGGGGGAAGGGGGGTCTCTTTCATACATAATATGGTGTAACTAAGGTTTTTTGTTTTTATTGTTCAATGAAAGTACTGGCCAGGTGCAATGAAAAATATAGACCAAAGGGGTTACCCACCCAAATTGGAGTCAGAAAGATAGAGTATATTGGATCAATAATCATTCCACTTGCGATTTAAGTAACTTATTAATTAGATCCTGATCAAGTTGACTTAAAATTATGGTGGCTATTAGAGCTAGATAATCTTAGATTAAGGTCCTAGTTTGCGATCTGCGTTTTACTACCCATCCGGGCTAACCACATATTTGCACTATCGGGCTAGGGGTGAAGAAGGTAGGAAATGAAAGAAATAGGCCTATACCCAAATTTGTTTGGAGGGAAAGTAGTAAACTATTTAGGAAAAACAACCCTTCGTTTATCCGACTGGGATTCGAACTCTCATCTCTCCATCATCAGCAATCAAGCTTAATGTGAGAGTGACATCTTAGGACATATTACCAATTAAACTTGACTAGATCAAGGCTAGATTGCAAAGGATATCCTGAATGTTTCACCGAAACTTGGGGTTCGGCCGGACTGGCAAGCGAGCGAACGAGCGCTGCAAGCGACTGGGTGGCCAGACTAGCGAGCGAGCGAGCGCGTGTTTAGCAGATAGCTCTCGTTAGTTGTTGACGAGGAGGCTCCGAATCTTGGCTCAGTGAACTGAGGGGGTTTTAGCAAGTGATTTATTGTTGTGGTTTTCTCATCCTCTCTCCACACTAATGGTGATTATTATTTGTAAAGGCCTACTTTGATAATATTGAAGTATTTTAACATATCAATTATATAATTATAATAATAATATATATATACATATAAGTATGTTATATTTTACCATTAAATTAGGCCGTAGTAGCAGTGTGCTAACCTATCGATATAATAAAATGTCAAATTAGGAAGTTTTACTAGCACTCATGAACCAATACATATTATGCTAAGCGCCTGTAATAACTGTACGCCGAGCTGCTCCAGTTGCCCCTCATATTACAAACCATACTATCACATGTTCATTTATAATTTAGTCGCTCGCCGCCATGTCTACTAAAGTCTTTTAGTCGCCGCTCGCCAGTCTGGCCACCTCTCATTACAACCAATGTGTTCTATTTTATATTTTAGTCGCTCGCTCGCCAGTTCTGGCCGTCCCCTTAGGCTGTATCCAAAGTCCATACTTCGTCGCCATGCCATATTCCCCTGCCAGTTGCATAGGCAAGAACGAGGAGAGGTGTATGGTCCATTCAAATTGTCACCAAGGATGATTATGCACACCCTCCCATGTCCTTGAATTCAAGGACGTTAGTAATACGTCATCTCTACGTTCTGACAGTGACCTTGGTGCGATGTTTGACTGGACGACTGTTTTATATTGTTCTTTATCTACGCTTGAGCATCGATCGACTTTAGGTTTACCTTCGTTTTACATTACTAGAATATTTAGCACCGCGTCTTACTACCCGTTCGGATTATACGCTTAAGTACTAATTACGCTAATGAATTAGGAATCGGGAGAGGTTGAATTTAGAGGAAGTGAACCCGCATCTGCGTGGAGGGAGAATGGAAAACCGTTTAGGAAAAACCACCCCCAGTTCACCCGACCGAGATTCGAACCTCGATCTCCCCATCCTCGGCTACATTACTAGAAAATCACCACGGATACAATTATTTATTTTACTGTGATGGCTCTGGAAACAAATTATAATGATACACAAATAAACAAATTTAATTAAAGTGGCGTTTGTTTTAATTTGAAAACCCTTATTCACTTTCATGGGGATTTTTTTAAGCACATCTTCTACCCGTTCGGGCGCTTATGTACCCTACTAATTTTGCTAATGATTTTAGGAATTTGAAAGGATACATTCAGAGGAAATGTAACCTCATTTTCGTGAAGGGAGGTTGGAAAACTATTTATTAAAAATTTCCATCAGTACGCCCGACAGAGATTCGAACCTCCCCGCCATCGGTGGTCTATTCTACTGTGAGAGTAGTGCCCTAGACCATGCGGTCACCGAAGCAGGTCATGGTGGATAATAAATGTCATTTAAAATAATCTAAGATAGCTGGTAGATAGTAGCACTAGTCACAAATATATTTATCTGTTATAATAATATGATGCAGTTTTTCATCAAAAATGCGTGCCAAGTGTATATTTGTCAAGTAGATAGTTAAAGGATCCTACAGTAACCCCATGGCGTTCTTTGGTGCTGATAACAGCTCACAACTGACAGCTGACGGATTTGAAAAGTTACCAGACCAAATTATGTATCCCTACGCCGAACCATATGATCTGCAAAAAACATGTGTTTATCAGCTGTCACTTCTGACAGTCAAAATTTAGGTATATACCTAATGTTGACTGTCAGAAGTCAGCTGTGAACTGTCAGTCAGCACCAAAGAAGCCATGGGGCTACTGTAGGTACTATTGTGACCATATTTTTCTGCGCATTTTCGGGGGCAGTCATTCTAAAATCACTGATAGGTGCCGAATATCGTATTTGCTGTTCAAATGCTGGTACTTTTAAAAAAATACTTAACGTTAGTGGTACTTTTTTATAATCATATTAGTGGACAAAGTTAATAAATAGATTTTAGTGTAAGCTTATGATTTATATAGGACGCGACAATTTTTAAATAAATGCAAGTATAGATAGAAGCCAAAGTGTTATAAAAAAACCCATTGGAATGATTGAGAAATATTCTTCTCATTTGAACATTTTAGTAATCGATATGATTAGGAACAATTTTAACTAACAATAACGATATTAAATTGGAAATTAGGAAAAGAATTGTCGGGAAATGCATTCTATTACTGGTCAGTATCAACATCTGGCCTGCTTTCAAGGAATGTAAAACGCATAATGAACAAAATAATAATTTTACGGTGTTTCTCTATGGGTGTGAAACGTGGTCTCTTACCTGACATGACGAAAACAAATTATATAATGTTTTGGTCAAAAAAGGGATGAGACTACTGGAGTGGAGGATGCTACATAATGATGAGTTATATACTCTTAACTTAAGCATGGGCATGCAGTGCGAATAGGAGAATCTAAAACCATGTCCAGGATGCTAACTGGAAACCTAATGGGAAGATACCGTTGGGAAGACCTAGACGCAGATGGGAGTAAAACATTAGACCTGAAAAGTATGGGTGTAATGAGGTGGTCTGGATAGGACTAGTTCAGATAGGTATCATACTTTTTTAAAGTGCGGCAGTGAAATTTCGAGTTCTTAAAATGCCACAGAGTAAGTCCATAATAAATTCACATGATTAGAAACTGTATTTAATCCGTACGAAATTTCAATTTGGATTATTTTATTTAACAAATCAGACACAAAATTGGTGAGAGAATCTGTCCAGAAAAAAATAATTATTTTGGAGACTGTCCCCGAAAATTAGAGAACGAGGGGTGATTTTATGTTAAGAGATCCAGTATAAATGTATCTTGACCACTGCATATGAGAGGGCGTCCGACCATCTAGGGTAAAACCAATCTAACCAAGGCCGTAGGCAGCCAATAATTTCAGGGGGAGGGGGTTTGGTGGGCGCATCCACCAATTTCCGGAGGCTGGAAAAAAATTCTAAATGATAAACCGTTCTAGAAGCTATATGAAGTGCTTTTTATGGTAACACAGCCACCTAATTTGTACTTGTATCTTAATTTTGATATTGTTTGAACCATAAATAAAGCCCCACACACACACACACATACACATATATATATATTTTGTTCATAAAATTTCTAGGGAGGTTTGAACCCCCAAAACCCGCCCCTTGACTACGGCCTTGAATCTAACGATAACTTTGGGCTTAACGATAGTTCCCTTCTTTTTACTCTCGATCTGTAAACTGTGTGATATTTGTAGTTCACTCCCATTAATATAAATGTGTTAAACAAAAAGTCAGACAAAATATAAATGTAAGCCTACACATCCTCATCATTTTTAGAATGCGCTCTTTTTTCCAGGACCCGAACATGATAACCTTAGATAAGTTAGATTATATCATTTATTTACTTAGTATGTATTTTACACAAGTCTACTTTTTATTTAATTTTTGCTCACCCATCGTGACTAGCCGCGTATTTACACTAATAAGGTATAGACGAGAAAGATAGTAATTAGATGGAATACATCCGCATTTGTGTGAAGGGAGGATAAGAAACTAATCAGGGAAAAACCACCCATATTTCACTCATCCAGCCGGGATTCGAAACTTGACCTCCATATCACCACTAGACCAGACAAAACTGACGCCTAAATCCACATGCAAGCTAATTATCAATAATTGTGCTATATTTATCACGTATTTACACATTACATATATGCTAAATGTATAATTCACTCATGTTCTAGATGGAACACTCACCGAGCTACTGCCAACACACAATAACGCGCAGAAGCACTGCCGAACTACCCTGTCTGTAACTCGACTGACCTTGGGTCCTACTGAAGATACTAGACTATTTTCTTCCCCCTCGCAGCGTGTTTCAACAAGGAAGGAGGTATGTACCGTTATTTGCCCTTGCAAGTTACCCCTCTTGTCATATCGATATCCAGTCTTGTGTCACCTGGTTGTTTACAAGAAATACATCGCTGAGCAAAGTGCATATTCAAGGCCGTAGCCAGACAATAATTTCACGGGGGGTTTAGTGGGCACATCCCCCAATTGCCGGAGGCTAGAAAAAATTATAAATAATAAACACCTCTAGAAGCTCTCTGAAATGCTTTTTATGGTAACACAGCCCCTTAATTTGTATTTGTACCTTAATTTTGATATTGTTTGAACCATAAATAAAGCCATATATACTTTGTTTGTAAAATTTCAGGGGGTTTGAACCCCCAAAATCCCCCCTTGACTACGGCTTTGTGCATATCATATACATTTTTAATATTTTAAAATATATTAGGGTGGGAGTGAAGAGGACTCAAGTTAAGGGCAATGTTTTTTTGAAGTTTTTATAGCCAACCTTTTTTGTTTGAAATAAATTTAATATTATCCATTTCAGTGACCACGTGGTCCAACGCGCTACTCTCACATTTTATTTGGTGTGTCGATGACGGAGGGATAGAGGTTCGAATATAGGTTGGGTGTTCTGAGTTTTTTTTAAATAAAATGATTTTCCACCCACCCTCCACGAAAATTTGGTTACACTTCCTATACATATAACATTCCTCATCCCTAAAGCCACTAGCGTACATAGGCATATAACTCGAACGGCGGTGCACATGAATTGCGGAACAACTACTCATCCGAACTCGCTAATACGCTTACACGAACTGGGAAGTAAAAATTAAATTCTTAATGACTTTGATCCAAATGGAAAATTAACTACCATTTATTTATTATTATAGTTATTACATTTTTATAAAACATATTTATTTAATCGTCAGAGAACGAACAGCGTCTATTCTTGCACTCCATATAGTCGATATAAAGTGAAGAGAGATATTAGCAGTATTTTGTAGAATTCTAAAATAAAAGTTGTTCGGGTGATTGGGAGCCCCCCACTCAGCGGGGGCTTGGGGTAAACTGCCCTATTTGCCCCCCCCCCCCCCTCTGGGCGGCCCTGGGTTTAAGACGTCTGTCTCACAATAGATGTCAAAATTTATAATTATACGCCTGAGGTGCACTCCCTAATTATGTATACCAAGTTTCAGCTTTCTAGGGCTCTTGTTTTTGGAGTTCTTGCGTCTTCACATACACACATATACAAACCAGCACAAAAGCATACAGATACACATCATATTTTTATTAAATGATGTGTACACATACTTTTTTAATAGTATCTTACTTTAATTGTCTGAAATAATTTTTAGATCCCAAGTTTTTAAATTTAGAATTTTGTTTCTCTAATTAATATTTCAACGTTATCATTTTCCTAGCTATGGTTTAATAGACAAGCTATCACATTATTAAATGTATTATTTTTTACTTATATATTCTATACTAGAGGATAGGCCTGGCTCAGATAGACGTAATTTCGGATTTCATACGGAGACGGTTCCCTCTTATTTTGAATTTATTTTTAGATTTTTCACAACAGGAGGTAGCACGATCTGTGTCTATGGCTCTGTTACTGGGATATTTAGGGGAAAATACCGACCCGAATAACATACAATTCAGTGGAGCATTACAATTGGGCCACGTGACCAATTTCCCTCATAAGCTCACAGGTGGATTGGGCCACATTCGTTGAGCAGGAGGATTATAAAAGATATAGATCTATTAAAGTTAATAACATTACAGCTGGGCCACGTATACCTGTTATGATACAAGGTTGTGCATGGACGTATAAAACATATAAGTATACAAACTATAGTAATTAAGTAAGTATAAAGTAACTACCCTTAATTTTAGGGCTACGGGCTCCGGTCACAATAAAAAAAAACATCCTGGTACAGACAGCTGTCCTGGTATAAACAGAATATTTTTTTTTGATGTTTGGGCTCACTTACTTACTTTAATTAAATTCGTATTTGATACACAATAAATGCTAAACCATGTTAAACACGTACAGGTTTGTTGTCGGTAAGCATATGTAAGAAACTCCTTTTACAAACTGGCACTTGGCTATTAATCCATTATTTAAAAGTAATATTTTATACCTTATGAAATCTTGCTTCACCCTAATTTCTTTCCACACTCTTTTAGTAACATTTTTGTTGGCTGATCGAATTTTAATATAAATTTCTGTCTGAAATTCTAAGAGCGTGTTCATAAATATGTATAAAGACGGATGAAATAAAAATGGGAATTGAACTGCGAGTGAAAGGATTCGCACGCGTTTGTTGTCCTGGATGTAGATTCGGATGTGGTGGCCCAAATGTTTGGGGGGAAATTGTGACTCTTCATCAATATATATGTCTACAATATAGTCGCCAAATTTACGTATCTCTTCGTTTTTGGGCATATTCGCCATCATTTCAGACACAAAAAAATTCAACCAACCTCTTTTGGTTCTAAAAATTGCATGCCGAAAAAATGTTTTAAATACTGTCCTTCAGCTGAAGTATTACTGTTGAATATTTTAGATAAACCAAGGGACTGAATGTGCCGGTATCATGCTTGGCCAAGATGAAACCGGCCACCGGCAATGTTTGCCCCTGACTAGGGATGTGAAAAAAGTATTAATGTTCAGGGCTGTATGCAAGAACTTTGGATACTTTGTTGACACTAGTGTAGGTTTGCTTGCGTCATCACAGGGTAAAAGGTGGAGCGATAGTTTGATAGGGACCAAACTATTGGTCCACTAAGCATTCATAAGTTTTTACATACCGCCCTCAATCTCTTTTAGCTTATCATAATTAATAGCTGTTCTTTCATCTTTATTTATCAAAACAGCCGCCTGACTGGTTGACAGACAAGTGGAGACTACAGTAGCCCCATGGCTTCTTTGGTGCTGACTGACAGTTCACAGCTGACAGCTGACAGTCAACATTTAGGTATATACCTAAATTTTGACTGTCAGAAGTGACAGCTGCTAAACACATGTTTTTTGCAGATCATATGGTTCGGCGTAGGGATACATAATTTGGTCTAGTAGCTTTTCAAAGCCATCAGCTGTCAGCTGTGAGCTGTAGGTCAGCACCAAAGAAGCCATGGGGCTACTGTAGTCTACTTAAAAGCCCCTACCTTTACCAATGAGTAAGGTCATCACAAACTAAACAAAAGAAGATTTAGTAGGATCGCAATAAACTCAGTCTACTCAAGGTGCTTCAAGCAGACGAAGCACAAACGTTTATGTGCAGATCAGGCATGGCGTCCATTCTTCTATTGTTTGTCAATAGTTAATAATCTATCTTGATAGAGTACATAAACGATGAATGTAGTTAAAAAAAATATCACCTCCCAAAAGTAAATTATGAAAGTTTTGTAAGAATATGGAACCCACCTCCGTGGCGTAAGTTAACTATCGCGCTAGTTTCGTGTTGATCTATACTGCCGAGCCTGGGGAGATCGAGATTCAAATCTCAGTCGGGTGAACTGATGGAGGTTTTTCATAAACGGCTTTCCACTCTCCCTCCAGGCAAATGCAGGTTAACTTCCTCTAAATTCAACCTTCCCTATTTCTAACACATTAGCGTAATTATTACTTATGCAAATAGCCCGAACGGGTAGTAAGATGTGGTACTTAAAACATATGTTAGATAGCGAAAAAGCATCTTGTAAAATATGTTTTAAACTATTAAAAACCAATAAAATTTTCAATGTTTAAATAAAAATTAAAACAATGATGATTCAAAAGTTGAGATATTTTTGTAACACAACGTCTTACTACCTGTTCAGGTTATACACCTATGTACTAATTACACTAATGGGTTAGGGATATGGGAGCCATAGTTTATATGAAATGCACCCACATTTGCATGGCAGGAGAGTGGAAAGCAATTTAGGTAAAAACCATCCTCAGTGCACCCGACTGGAATCAAACCCTAATCTCCCTGTCTTTGGAAGTCTAGTCCAACACGAGATTAGCGCGTTAGACCACGTGGACGCCGAAGCGGGTGAGAGATTATTAATATTAGATAAAAAAAAATCAGATCGATATACTTCCCTCAATATTAGAACGGTATCGATGTTTTTCTTCCGATACTTTTAATGAGTAATTTTCTTTCGATACCACATCCTTACCCCTGACCATTGCATGATTACAGCTTGTTGTATTGTGGGCTCAAAATCAATTATAACATTTTTAGGGTTTAAAACCAGGTTAAATTGAGAACATTTCTCTATTAACAATTTAAAAAAAATAGTGTACGTTGATATGTTTTTTGAAGGCAATATACCAGATATTACAGGTATATAATGCCCATTTCTCAAACCATGGATCGTAAACATTTGCGTGAAAAATTTAGTACAGAATTTAAAAGTTCCATCTACAAAATTTGTCTCTACGGAACACAGAAAGTTTAAATTCATAAATCAGGAGAACACTATGATATTGAAAACCTTGTTGACAATGAGAGTCTTCTATTCCGTTGGTTCTTGGGTTAAAATCTGAAACACAAAGAGACAAAATCAATAATTAAATTTTGAATTGCACACTTTTCTAGGTTTCTTCTGTGGGAAGCAAAAGAATATATGTGTTGCAATAGTAAGCCTAGTATTAAAATAACTATAGTTCTTGTTACGATTTTAAATACAACGTTCATACAATTTTTTTAATTTAAATTTTTATACATTAGTTTTTATAAAATATTTTCAAATTATTCAAATTTGTAGAAATAGAAAATATTTTTTATAAATCATGAAAAATAATTCCCAGATATCTGTAGTGATTTAATTCTTAAACGCCATACACAAAAAGTCAAATTTCTTAAAATTTATCATAAGTAAACCACCTTAATTTATCTTTGAAAACTAAACTAAACATGTATTATTATTATTTGTTATATAAATTAGTCTCCACATACTAATTTTGAACTTAATTTTTAAAGATTTTTTAAATTATTATTATTAGCACCGCGTCTTACTACCCGTTCGTGTTATACGCACTTACGCTAATGTACAAAGGTAGGGTGATTGTGAGATGAAATGGAGGACCTACAGTTTAACGTGGAGTCCGAACCACGGTGGAGGCCTGGCATTCCTCACATTCACAAGTTGTGATTAATACACATCTTGTCAGAGGTGAAGAAAGGGTTTGGCAATCAGATAAATCTGTACCGGGACTGACCTTACACGAATTTTTGGCCAAAAAACAATGATACCTTGCTATTTGTCATGTAAAACAGACCCCAGGAATTTATTCTTAACCCAATCGTTAGAGCGATTTTTGAAAAAAATATTATTATTCAAAACATCATTCATTGGTAGAATACCCTTAATTTTAGGCCTAGGATCACAATATAAAGAAGACCTGGTACTGATAGAATAAATAACCCTTTTTTATGTTGGGACTCACTAGAAGGTAAAGATTCATCATTATCTTGAGATGGATTTTTTTAACGATTACAATATTTTCTTTTGAACTTTAGCCCCTTTTATCTCAAAACATAATTTTTACGAATGGGCCTTCTTCTAACTACCACCTCAATTTTATTTAATGAAAAACTATATTGAACTATTATAAAAAGTCACTCACCTTCAACAGCCTTTAATACTTCTTGATTCGTCGGCAGTTCAGGAACAGCATCGCGTCTGGCCACGTAAATGTTCTTTCGTACCAAGGCAATATCATGGTTTATAATTTCTTCTGGTGTTGTTTTGCCAACTCAGAACGGATGTGTTTCGATGGTATTTCACATAAATTTTCCTTAGCTCTTCACTTTACACCATTGCTTTATAACTAGTCTATTTTTTTCACCATTTATTGATTATGACTTGTATCACTATCGATTATAACATTACTGTCTATGTTGTACGTGTATACTTTTTGTTTGCACATCACCAGCGAACTTTACCATCGCTAGCAGCATGAGCCATTGAAAATTTGTTACTTTCTATGACAAGCAATTTTTTCCTCCCTTTCACTCTACATAAACGAACCTTCCATGTTCCAATCACTGGAACACTACACGAAGTTATTTCTATAGTTTGGATGTAGATGTCTTTACATGTCTATGCACAACCTTGTCTCATAACTGGTACAAGTGGTCCAACTGTAATGTTTACGTAAAATGTATACGTGGCCCAATTGTAATGTTTAGTTGGCCCAATTGTAATTATCCCCAATTCAGCAAGTGTAGATTGTTGTCAACATTTTGCCACGAGATTTAATTCCTCTCTCAGTCCAATTATGCTTAAGCTTTGGTATTATTCTAATTTAAGTATTTGATATAGATTTTAATCATGCCTTACGGCAAGATAGGAGATGTTTACAATGAAGATATTGGTTTAGTTGTTTTAAATTGAGTATTAGGTTTTAGAGAAATCTGGATGGACTACATTTCTTTGTGTGGGCTTTGGGCTGTTCCTTTATAAGGAAACTTTGACTAATTACTTTATACTGCTTACACTTTGATGCCTGCTGGTACTGACTGAGTAGAAACTAAACATAGCGTGAGGAACTTAGAGATTAGTAACTTATACAAATGAAGACTGTGTCAGTGATTTAAAAGCTTTAGATATGTCAGATCCATAAGAAAAATTAATACTTAATTAGGCCGTACCCTTAACGCAAATGTTCATAATTTGTATTTATTACGGTACATACTTGATGAAATTTCTAGAAAGAAAGTGATCGCAGCCAGACCCCAGCCAAACATGAGGATGTGAAATACGGTCTCCAAACAGCTGTCAAACCCAAGAGGCTTCTTTTCCCCCAAGTTCTCTCCTTTTCTGTGTTTAATTATAGTCAAATAAACATAGTCTTGTTCCCACTTATTTAAGAGCCCCGACTCGACGGAGCGCTTGATGATTTGGTCAAAACGTCGCTGAAAAGGTGAGTTCATGGGCAATGTGTAGGCGACATTGTTGATTATAAGCGCTTCCTGAACATAATGCAGCATAGGTCGTCCTTCCCGCATAAACTCCTTCCGCCTCCAAAAAAACTTACAGTTGTAATCATCTATGAACACAGCCACATCACCCTTATCAACAATTCGCTGTATGCTAGTTTCTAGATCATTCAATGCATCGAACTTGGATGCAAGGCTGTTGATCAAGACGTTGGAATTGTCTGGATGGGCGACTACGTCCAGACCAGGTACAATCAGAAGTGTCAAGCCTGACGCGTCCAGTTCTTGTAGAGTGTCGATATCGCGCAAGTACGTCGGTATCGTTAGCAAGTGCACGAAGCCTCCTTGAAAGGCACTCGTCATTATCAGGCTGAAAAACACCCACAATATAAAGAACAACCTCTCTCCATTGTTATGCACTGGAGAGGAAAGTGGCACCGACAGTAAAACGTACATTGTTTCAAGAAGAGCATCGGTGACTTTAATATCAGCCGAGCGGTTATGAGTGATGCTATACCAGCACGCTGATCCTAGCATTATGGACAATAATATCAACAACCAAGTGCCAAGACTGAATGGAAGTATCAGCGTCTTATACTTAGGTATCAGCTCTGCCTTTCGGACAAAGAAGCTAGTCCCAACCCTTTGGTGTGGGTACGTGAACTGCAAGGAACTATCGTAGATCAGATATCGAGTGTTGATCCCAATATCAGCGCTCTTGGAGATGACATCCGCAGCCGCGCCCGTCTTGGTACCGTTCTTCAACCCTATGCCAAAATTAGTGTTGTCCTCAGGGATGACAAGAATCAGAGTAGCATTCAGTTGTTGTCCCAATGTAGTCATCATTCTCCCATCCACACCTTCTGCTTGGAGGTTCCCGTTCGAGTCATTCATGAAAACCAATCGTGGGTATCTGTTGAATGCCGATACTCGCAGTGGGTATCTGTGGAAGTTGATTGTCTTATCGTAAAACAATGTGTTTAGCGATATATCCTTCGAGTAGTTGACTACATGTGTGGAACAACCATTTACATGAATTGGATTTACAGAAACTATTTTGATACCAAGTGGGCAAGCACTTTCAATATCGTGAAGAAGGAAAGCGACGTTAGTGACATCGGCACTCCAGAACATTTGACAGATTTCCGTTAAGTTTATAGAATGCAAATTTACCGGCTGCATCACAAAATTGAGAAAGTATGCATTTTGGTTCCACCGTGGCCTCTTAGTGATGTTATGTATATAGCTTCTGTATGTTTCAACGCTGTAGACATCGGTAAAGAATATGTAGCCTTCAGTTTTCCTTGGTGCGCGACCCTCTTGGTACATCAAGGGTAGTGAATTTTGGTATAATTTACGTGATTTTTTAATGGTCTTGCAGCTCCCGAGAATCAATGGCGTTTCATGTGAAAAAATAGTTTGTAATTGACCACAGTCAATAGTTCCTTGGATTGCAACAGAAATTAGTTGTATTTTAGTGGTAAAGAAAATGTTTAATAGGAACTTAGAGGCCTCTTTAACTGTAGGACATGCGCACGTTACGTCTTGGATATGACTGTAGGCACTTTGACAGTCTCTGCAGGCTAACAAGAGACACACAGCTGTCACAAGTATACACACACGAAGTCTTTTAGGTACTCTATCAGGCATTCTGCTGGCAAAACAAGATAAACTGTTACGTAAATACATTCATGAAGTCTTCTCGGGTCCTCAGCAAACAATTTACCTGCAAGACGAGATACACAATTATAAATATACATAGAATCTTTCTAAGACAGATCTGGTAATCTCTTCTTTTTATAACACGTACCCAATTTATGTTTTTTATTTTGGAAAAAATTCTTCACGTCCCTATGGAGTTTTTAGGAAGGAAATATAATATTGAAATAATTTATTATCAATACTAATTTCTATTAAAATTAATTATTTTATATTTATCTTGTTGTTATAAAAATATTACAGAGATAGGCACTAAACAAATTTGTGTTTTTTTACGTTCAAGTCATTACTGTCCGTAGCAAAATAGTTGAAAATAGCCTATAATTTGGAAACCTATAAATTTAGGAAATATTTCTGGACTGTTATAAGAAATTATCAACTCACTGAAATATAAAAGGCTTTCATAATATAATCTTCTTAATATAACAAGGTTGGTCGTTAAAAAATACTTGTGAAGTGAATGTCGTGTTCAATAAAAAATAATCTTATGCGCTCATTTATAAACGCGTGCATTAGGTTTTTACCAGCCCTGTTCTGTTGTTTTCAACAAGAGTTCTACCTGCAGTTAATTGTCACTTTCAATAGCTTAAACAGGTGTAACATTTTAGAGTAAAATTACTTAATCGATGAATTAAGTATTTCCTTATTTTAATAATCAAACATGTGATTATTTTAAAATAAATATTATCGGTTTCATTACGATGATAATAAGTTACTGCTATAGTGTATGTTTTTGGTTTATTTATGTACCCTTATAAAAAGAGTCCCATCCAAAAACTAAAAAAATTAGAATATTTTATATTATTTATGAAATTTACACTACACCTAAATCAAAACTTTTGTTAAAATATTTACTTTAAAAAAAATAGAAATACTACTTATAGTATAGTTATATTTTAAATATTAGTTTAAGAGCTTTATATTTGATGATAACCGAACCTACTTAATAAAAAGAGAATTGAAAAGTTGTCTTTTAATATTATCTTTTATTTTACTTAACTTACTTTATAGGACTAAAAGAGATCCAAATTATAATTATTTTTCCCTCCGACAAGATTTAGCGAAGTCGTCTTGATGTGTGCAACTGGAGAGATACAGACATTAATAAACCAACAGAATGACTGCATAATATTATACTGCACTAATCAAATCCTTTTTGAGGTAGAACCACTATTGTTGATGGGTTTTTTTTACTAATAACTAAAATAACAGTGTTGCTAAGTAAAATCCCAGAAGACCACGTAATCAGTGATTGTTGCACATGGGAAGTAAATCAGATAAAGCTTTTACAGTCGTTATATTCGTGGTTTATGCAATAGAAAGGACAGGTGTAATTACTCATGTAGTCCATTAAAACGAAAACATGCACAGCCGGTACATATTGACCTACTTAACATTTACTAACCGTAGGCCTCATCGGTATGCGCGCGGGATGGCACCAATGCTCTGTGTGATCACCTTCAATCGGGTACATTAGTTTTTTCTTTTATATTATCTATTAACCTCTCTACCTGACAATGTGGGTTAGTTTTATCTTAATTCTATCTTCATCGTTATTCCATTAACTTAGGCCTAATAAAGTTGGATAGCACTGACGGGAAGTAAAACGTGAGAAAATAACTAAAATAGAATATATTTAATGGTAAAGTTCACACTTTAGTTGATTAAAAATTAATTTTAGTGTAAGTGAGCTGAGTTAGACCAAGTGTAAAGAGATCCTGTTTTATCTTGACCATTTGGTATTTCGTCGTACTGTCTGGCTATCTGTCTAATTCGTGGACCAATTTTAACGAAATTGGGCAGGGACATTCTTTTAATCTAGGTCGAACAACGTATGAACATTTTTTAAATCTGTTTATCCAATTAAAGATTTTGGTCACTCACTAATCTAAACAGACCAGTGGTGTAGTGGTCAATGCACCTGGCTATGAGCTTTGGGGTCCCGGGTTCAATTTCCGGCTGGTACCTTGGGTTGCCCAGTCTCCATCCACGCAAATGCGGGTACATTTTCTCTAAATATATTATTTCTCATCCCTAAAACCATTAGCGTAATTAGTACATAAGCGTATAACCTGAACGGATATTAGGACGCAGTACTAATATATATATATATATATAATTTGTAGCGTTTAGTTCAGTATTAGAGCATTGAGCCGCTAAATAAAGGTACCTGGCTCCATTTCAGTTTTCCGGTTTAATTTTTCTACCTTATTTAAATGTAGCACTCCTTAAGCACCCATTCATTACTGATTCTGCCCATACGAGTTTTTTCTACCTTCATTTCTTAGATATCTCATTCCAACCACATTCACTATGTTCTTGTGTTCATCCCGACAAACCCACGCTACACATCCACAAAACAATTTTGGCGGTATATACAAGTTTGTTGACGCCAACATAGTTTTATTGATGTGAAGCGTGGGTTTGTCAGGAGAAACACAAGAGTAAGGTGAATGCGGTTGGAATGAGATATATAAGAAATGTGGAAAAAAACTCATATATGCAGAGTCAGTAATAAATGGGTGTTAAAGTAATGTGATTTGAAAGGGATTCCAATTGTCACTGTGAAAGAAGCGTGTTAAGTTGGTTTGGACATGTTTAGAGGAGTGTGGATAGAGTGACGAAGTAAATATATGAAGGTAGAGTGTGTGAATCAAAAGAAAGTGGTAGGCCATGTAAGAAGTGACTAATTAATGTTTTAGAGTGTGTACGGAGTTATATTATGCCCAGTTTCTTGCCTAACCCGTAAGGGAACTGCGTGATTAGATGTGTATGCAGTAAGCAAAGTATGGCTTGATTAATAGTGCCATGAGTATTCATTAAAAACAGGGAAGTTTTATAAAGTGCTACGAGCATATGGCAGCACTGCTTTTATATCTTAACTTTAATTGTGGTGTGTCACATTTCCAAAATTACAACACGTATTTTATTAAAATACAATAAACAAGCGTGAGTTTCCAGTTAAACATCAAATTACACAAATTTGATATCAATATAATGTATGATATGACCTTCAGACTTTTCGGCCATCAAAATATTAACCCTCCTCGTCTTCTGAATCATCATTGTGATGATCCGAAGGGAGATCTTCGTCTGCCTCTTCATCCGTGAGGTCCGAACAGGCGAGGCAAATTCCTCCGACGTCTCTCCAACACTCCGTGCAGTGAAAGAAGTAACATTCAGTGTTTGGACAAGTCTCTGGTTGCTGCCCTTCCTTCCTCGGCTCAGGGTCGCCGCAGATGACACATTTCCTCCGGGAGAGCGCAAACACGCGCAGCCACGAGAACACACGCGGGTACTTGAGACGGAGGGCCATGAAAATGTTGGATTCCATCTGAGTAGGAAGACAGGACATGTTACTTCTTGTTTACAGTGTTGTGGTAAGGTTTGAGTACTGCTGGAAGAGAAACAAGGAGGTGTTACTTCCTGTGTCCAGTGTTGTGGTAAGGTTTGAGTACTGCTGGAAGAGAAACAAGGAGGTGTTACTTCCTGTGTCCAGTGTTGTGGTAAGGTTTGAGTACTGCTGGAAGATCATCAAGGAAATGTTACTTCCTGTGTCTGGTGTTGTGGTAAGGTTTGAGTACTGCTGGAAGATCATCAAGGAAATGTTACTTCCTGTGTCTGGTGTTGTGGTAAGGTTTGAGTATTGCTGGAAGCTACATGAGGGGGTGTTACTTCCTGTGTCTAGTGTTGTGGTAAGGTTTGAGTATTGCTGGAAGCTACATGAGGGGGTGTTACTTCACTGCAATGTTAGACTCTATCTAGGCAAGAAACACACATCATAACTTGTCCTATGAATTGTGGAAATGTTGTACTCTATTTGGGTAATATACAAGTACAGGCTACGTACACCCTGTCTCAATTGTGATGGTAATGCTATACTCCTACTGGCTAAGAAAAAGTAGAGGTAAAGAAAGTTCTGTCTAAAGTGTTGTGGTAATGTTTTGATCCTATTGGGTAAGGAAAAAAGTAGAGGTAAAGAAAGTCCAAAGTGTTGTGGTAATGTTATAAACCTACTGGGTAAGAAAAAAGTACACGTAAAGTCCTGTCCCAGGTATTGTGGTAATGTTATAATGCTGCTGGGTAAGAAACAATTAGTACATTTTGCAGTCTGTCCCAAGTCATGGTACTAAGAAGAAAAGGTAAGGGCTTGCGCATGTTCCCCCTCCTTCCCCTACCTGCGTGACGTCATCTGGAAGACAACATGGGACTTGTAGGGAAGTTAGCGCTGGCAATTTAAAAGTACATATCTTGAATGCGTGGTGAAATATATCGTAATGTACTGTATTTGAGTGTAATGATATTAGACAGATCATTACAAAGTCAGGTTCTTTTGTTTTAATTCAGATGATTTTCAAAAGAAATTGACTGAGGCCTGTCATCGGCAGTCTAGTCTATTCTGAGAGTCGCGCGTTAGACCGGGTGACCACCAAAGCTCGTTTGATGATGTTTCTGGTGTTAATGCCCTTAGGAGAAATTAATCTTAAGTATAAACGTTAACATTTGGGGTATCTATATCTTGATTACATTATAGTTCCATTTAATCAGTTGAAAATATTTCACAAAAATATTAATTGAAAATTTTCCGTCTCACATTTATCTGTAACGCGAAGTTCATGGTTTGAATCTCATTCGGGTATACTTGAGTTGATTTATTAATGGGCTTTTCAAGATGGCTTTACTCTTCCCCATCTGTTCTATTAGGAATGCAATTAATAACGTACCTAATCCCTACCTTCTAAATCAATACATTAATAATCTTGATGCTAAACGTGATAATTATAAAACCACTATAAAACCCATCTTATTTTCCATTTAACTAAAAACACAATCTATTCAAAGTGTGACACGTTAATTATTGCCCGTGCAACTTCTGGTGCACAATTCCAACGCGCTTAAAATGGACTCTTACATTCAATCTGTGCTCCCGGACCATAACACGAACCCGGCTCTTCATGAACTTGAAGTAACCTCTCCTTCTTTTCAGCGACTCGTTGTAAACGTACAGGACTCTCTTCTTTTCACGCTTGAAAATACAACCTTTTATTAGAGTTACTACCCAAGCTACAGATATATTTTAACACCGATTACTTACACTCTCCTGTGATTACTTACAGATTACAAACTATTTTACTCTAGAACATAATTTATTTTGGTTATTACAAGGACCCGCCTGGACTTTGAACTACAAATGATAAAATAATTACCTATAAAATGAATCAAATATTATTAAAAAAATATTTTAAACTTACAAAATAAGGTTTAAAAATATGAAAAAAAAAACTCGTTACAACTAAATCAAAAGCATTTGTAAATGGAAAGCTATATATGCATTTAGAAGCCTTTAACAACTAAACTATTTCATTATATTAAATATAATATATATTTACAAATACTTGTTTTAGAAGTAATAGCTACCCCCTCCCAACATAATCCTTTTCAGAGAAAACCAATTTCATTACCTTCATTCAGGGGCGGCCCAAGGGTTGCTACGCCATAGGCGAGACCTAAGATTTGCGTACTAATCGTATTCTGTACTATCAGTAACCCTACCTACAAACAAGCGTACCTATTCCCACCCATTCATGATTCATATCTAAGATTGAAATGAAGGTAGAAAAAACTCGTATGGGCAGAGTCAGTAATGAATGGGTGCTAAAGGAGTGATACATTTAAATAAAGTAGAAAAATTAAACCGGAACACTGAAATGGAGCCAGGTACCTTTATTTAGCAGTTCAATGCTCTAATACTGAACTAAACGCTACAAATTATATATATATATATATATAGTAGCTATGTTGGTTGTGTTCGCTTTTAAGACGCGACCTGGGGTAATTTCTCGTGTTAACGCTAAGGGTGAAAAAATGTGGAAACATTTGTCAGGAGCAATTATGGAATAGGTGCAAATCCTGGTTGGGGTATGAGACATAGAACCTATAGCCATAGACCTCCATGATGACTATTTATATTTTGATACTTGAGATTTATGATGGTATCCATCATGCTTGTATGTTGGTTACATTTATTGCACTTAGCATTGTTGTAGGCTTTCTAGCATTGTAACGTTCATGTATTCCATACCTTAATGGAACTATTTCTTTACTTGCTAGAGATTCGCGCTTCACGCGGTATTATTGTATCTATGTACCTATTATGTACCACTTTTATTGTTCATAATAAAATATCTTACATTATTACAATCAGGTAATATTCTCACCTGATTTTCCAGTTTCCTTTCCCCGATATTATTCCCGGGTAGGGGGGGGGGGGGGTGGGTAGCAAAATTATTGTTTTTTTTTTGTGGGGGTTTGTGGGGGGCCCATTTCTATGGGAGCCCTGAGGCAATCACCCCAATTACCCATTCTTAAATCCGGGAAAAGTGATATTCAAACGCCTGGTTTGAGCTGTGTTACCTCCCTAGGCTACATGCTATGCGTGGAGGAACATGGGCTCTTAAAATAGCTGGTTTTCTGTTACCTATTTAAGTTACATTTTATCCATGGAGGGATATGGGATCTTAAAATAGCTGGTTTGAGCTGTGTTATCTATATACGTTACATTTTATCCATGGAGGGAGATGGGATCTTAAAATAGCTGGTTTGAGCTGTGTTACCTATATACGTTACATTTTATCCATGGAGGGATATGGGATCTTAAAATAGCTGGTTTGAGCTGTGTTACTTATATACGTTACATTTTATCCATGGAGGGATATGGGATCTTAAAATAGCTGGTTTGAGCTGTGTTACCTATATACGTTACATTTTATCCATGGAGGGAGATGGGATCTTAAAATAGCTGGTTTGAGCTGTGTTACCTATATACGTTACATTTTATCCATGGAGGGATATGGGATCTTAAAATAGCTGGTTTGAGCTGTGTTACTTATATACGTTACATTTTATCCATGGAGGGATATGGGATCTTAAAATAGCTGGTTTGAGCTGTGTTACCTATATACGTTACATTTTATCCATGGAGGGAGATGGGATCTTAAAATAGCTGGTTTGAGCTGTGTTACCTATATACGTTACATTTTATCCATGGAGGGATATGGGATCTTAAAATAGCTGGTTTGAGCTGTGTTACTTATATACGTTACATTTTATCCATGGAGGGATATGGGATCTTAAAATAGCTGGTTTGAGCTGTGTTACCTATATACGTTACATTTTATCCATGGAGGGATATGGGATCTTAAAATAGCTGGTTTGAGCTGTGTTACTTATATACGTTACATTTTATCCATGGAGGGAGATGGGATCTTATAATAGCTGGTTTGAGCTGTGTTACCTACATAAGTTGATTGTTATCTGTGGAAGGACATGGGCTCTTAAAATAGTTGGTTTGAGCTGTGCTACCTATATAAGATATATTTTATCCATATAGGGATATGGGATCATAAAAAAGCTGGTTTGAGCTGTGTTACCCACCTAGAATGTTTGTTATTCCCGTTGTGAGATAGGATCTTAAACACCTGGTTTCAGCTGTGTACTGTTACCTAAGATACATGTTATCCTATCTGTGAGATGGGATCTTTAAGGCCCTGGTTTGAGCTGTGCTACCGTCTAAGTTTTGAGATTTCAGTGGGGTGTGTCGTGCTCTGAAATCGTGCACTTAACCTACCTCTGGATAGAAATACGCACAGATGGCTCTCCTTAGTCGCTGAGAGTAGGCTTCTGAGAACATGAGGAGCCAAATGAACAGGTAGATTCCGTAGATCTTGTAGATGTAGGAGCTGTCCAGTAGCTCAGGGTGAGGGAGACAGGCTGGAAATTTACGAGTGTGACAAATCTCACAATACTAATATTATCTTTAGTTCCTTCTGACAAATGCTGTATCAATGATTGTTAACTGTGATCATAATTTGACTATTTTCTTTTCTTAGAAGTTAGATAGTATGTTTTACAATTTATCTTTTTCAAGAATGGTTCAAACCTTGGCCAAGGGGGCATGGTACCAGGCCCGGAACCAAGATACAGAGGAAGACAAAGGGACAGATGGCTGAAGGGAGTAAGGAGGAGTGTGGAGGAGAGAGGACAGGGCCAAGGTGGAGGGAGAGAGGTGGTTGGAGGAAAGTTGGTGGTGGAGAGGCTGATGTTCCGAACAGACACAACCAGTGACTGTAAGCTGTTCATGATGATGATAATAATGATGGTATAACTTAGACAATACTATTAGTTTAACCTAAGGGGTAGAGTTTGTTTGGATAATTTAGAGAAAAGTACCAATGCATTAGCGATAATAGAGGATGAAACCAAAATCTGATAATAGCTTCTGATCTTAATCATTAAAAATATTGACCTCCTCGTTACCGGCAATCCATTATATCACCAGTCTTAATGACTTTGATCACGTGACCACATGTGCGAGTACATTTGTTTAACGTCACCCCGATTATTACCTTCATTGGACGTTGCAGTTTTAATTCTTCTTTTCACGTTGAAACCTTTTAGCACCGACCTGACCAAAGTGGCTATCATTCCTGTGCCAATAACCGACAGCTGGATGTCGTGATGTCCTGAAACATTATACTATTATTATTATTATTATTATTATTATTATTATTATTATTATTAGCACCGTGTCTTACTACCCGTTCGGGTTATACACACTTACGCTAATGTGTAATGGTAGGGTGATTGCGAGATGAAATGGAGGACCTACAGTTTAACGTGGAATCCGAACCACGGTGGAGGCCTGGCATTCCTCACATTCACAAGTTGTGATTAATACACGTCTTGTCAGAGGTGAAGGAAGGGTTTAGCAATCAGATAAATCTGTGCCGGGACCTAGGTTTGAACCCTGGACCCTCAGCACAGAAGTTTGACACCTTACCCCTAGACCACCAGGTCACCTATTATTATTATTACTATTTTTAATATAACCAGTATGATCTTAGACATGATCATAGTACCTTTATAGCCACAATCATTATAGTTAGCAAAATTGTGCATAGTCTTCTTTAATGTAGAGAGAATAAAAAGGTAGCGCCACTTGTAGGAATATGATTATGTCATTGCTTGCGTCATTAAGTACACAGCAAATATTTTTGAATACGAAGACAGCCAAACACAATTTTTTTTTAAAAAGCATAGTTATTATATTAAATGTACATTGGTGTGTACATTTTATAGGTTTATTTATTATCTAAGGCCCCAATATGTGACCTTATTTAAACAATTAATTTGTCTTCAATATAGCTTTGTGTACGTAGCACGGTGGATTGTTTACTGAGTGACGTCACACGATCAGCCAATCAGATGTCTTTATCCATAAACCACTACCTTCTATTCTCTTTACATAGGTCTTTCTGACTCTGTCAAAAGGACAGTGTTCAATACCCGATTGAAATATAGCTTTTGTTATTTAACATACTAAGTAGTTAAATGCAGTTTAAATCCGTAAGGCACTTTCCTATAAATTCTAGACATATTTATTGACTCAAACTATCTCACACCTTGGTGTGAATGATAAAAAATAGTTTGTTAACAAGCTTTGTCCATAGTCAAACTATCTTAAAGTATTATAGCTGATAGGGAAGATATAATTATTGAGTAGTTAAACCCCCGTTAGACATACCGTTCGAGATGATTTCGTGTGGTTTGTATTTCGAATAGTTGGGGCATACCAAATTTCAAAAATTGAGAAGTAGAAGGACTCGAGATGTGAAAAAATCTACCTCCTGGACAATTTTGAAGGTAATTGAACTTTAAGCGCAGGTGTATGTTAACCTAACTGCATTGAGATGGCTTCTCGTTAAAAATACGAAACTATAAGTTACGTTAACTCAAGTTAAAATTGAGTGAACCTACATGATCGTGATCTTGGCATTAGTAAATTTGTAAAATGTAATTTATGCATCAATAGTGTATTGTTATATAGTTACATTTTACAAACTTACTAAGTTATTGGTAAATTTGTTTCGACCATGCAACATTCTAAATATTCATGAATGATTAGTTCAAACTGGACTAATTAATTAATGAACTAAGGAGTAAGGGAATTATGCCTGGTAAAACTAGACTAAAGAATTCTGAAAATTGAAAAATGACACCTGGAGACGGGAATCGAACCCGTGTCTAGGTGTCATTTTTCAATTTTCATAATATGACATCTAGATGGAGTATTCATCTCTAAAATCACAAATAATAGCTTCGGCTATTTGATTCTTAATAGACTAAAGAAGTGGCGAAGATGCTAGTGTACTATTGAACTATACAAATGAAATTACTATTTCATTGAATGCAACACAGGCCCCGTGGTGCAGCGGGATAGTCTACAAACAAGGCGACCGAAACTGGCTGTCATGTCCTTCGTGGTCATCTGTGCCTTGAGCAACCAAAACTGAATGGTACGTACTTCCAATCTCTTCTTATAACTTTTCCTTTCAATAAATAGTTCTTCCAACAATGCTTTTTCTTCTTCTAAAATAAATTGAATTACTGAATATCCATACAATTAAACCTTTTCTACTCCAAATGTCACGATAACTATGTGAACTATACTGTTATAGAACAACTCACCAACACACAAATTTAAGACTGGTTATTATTTATTTGAACCTAGAACTTAAATAAACATTTTTTTTTAAATTTCTATATTGAACAAGCCTCAAACAACAAGGCTCAAAGTTCGCGATTCATTAAATGAGGAGGCACCTCTTGTTTTCATATCGAGTGGTTGTTGAAGACTTAGTTTGTTTCTTCTCGTATAGATGGCAGGAGCTGTGACTACATTTCGTCAAGTGCGCTTTAGTTCGTTAATTCTCGTATAGATGCCAGGATTTGCGACTACTTTCGGGCAGTGCACTTTAAATCTGATCATTTAGAGCATTTTGGTTCAGTTAGAGTTTATATTTTTTAATAATATTTCAGAGTTGGAGCTGTCTCCACTCAAATTTTGAAAAAAAAAAGTTTTGCTGATTTTAATCCATTTTAATTAAAGTCTGCTGAGCAAATAAAAAAAAACACGCTCAAAATATTATGGAAACTTAGCCATTTTTTAATACAACACATATGATGGCTCGTGATATTAATATAATCACATATTTGTAGCCGACGATTTCCGCTAAGTCCATCATAGACTCTGCCTTAAAATATGAGTGAAGAATGACCCTAGATACGAGACGAATCCTGGATAGCTCAGTGGTTAGAGCATTGACGTACTAAGCCAAAGGTCGCGGGTTCGATTCCCGTGTCCAGGTGTCATATTTCAATATTTAGAATATGATATTTATTTGTGTTTCCCACTAAAAGCATAAATAATAGCTCTGACTATTAATTCTAATTTAAATAGAACAAACCAATATGACCTAACTTAACCAGCCCATATCCATATCTGGTCAGATATAGTATTTACAATGCAATATATTTTCTGGTAAGAGTAATAGAAAGTTGTTACGTTCATTGATCTGTCTCAGTCTCAATTATGACTCTGACAAGTTTGCAAGTGGGAGAAGTATGAACTATACTAGTAATAACATTCAATATACAGCCAGTCCGTGTGATAAATGGAGTGAAGGTGTCACTTGTAGGATCAGCAGTTGGTGTATACAAATGTCAGTAGTCTTGGCAGACTGTTGTGCAATATTACCTTCTGGCTCAGTGAGGAAAACAACGGGGAACTAATTCACTACTTATTTGCCTGGTACTCCTCTCTAGGGCTGCCTAAGCTTTTCAGCTGACTGTGGAACTGTTGAGTATCCAACCAAACTTCGGGTTGAGTACTATTCATACATCATACATTAACTAAACCTAATTGACTAGTGTTAATAACCTAAATTAATCAACCGATCCAAGTAACCCAAGGTAAATTTACACGGCTAAAATATATTAATCTAGATTATATAACTCATTCCATTTAGTAAGCTAAGCAACCGCAACTGATATGTCATGTGTGAAAGGACACTTTTTTTTGCAGCATATCTCATTACCCATCCAAGCAATCCATATTCAATTACACTAATTGATAAGGGATGAGTTAAGGTAACATTTTTATACAATTCACCCCCCTTTGCATGGAGGAAGAAAGATAAACCATTTGGTACAGACTCTCCTCATTACACCTGGTCGGGTAGTTCGTTTCACCAGGTCTAGTACGATATTCGTGCAAGGAAGGCACACACATCTTATCTAAGATAGTGAGGAACCTTTTTAGACAGTTATAAAAGTTGTGACAAGAATCGATAGGATGAGAAATGTGAAAGGGATAAAAGGAGGAGCCATTGCAGGACAGAGTAGAGAAGTTCACAACTAAGGTTAGTAGGGCCATGCAAGGAGAATGTAGGAAGAGAGGATACCAAAGAAGATGTTGGATATTGAAGTAGGGGAAGGAGGACGAGAGGAAGATCAAGGGATAGATGGCTGAAGGGGGTGCAGAGGAGTGTGTAGGAGAGAGGAGAGTACTGGTTCATTATGGAGGAGGAAAGGTGGTAGAGAGAAAGGATACCTTGGAGAGGCTTATGTTCCAAACAGACCCGGCCAGTGGCTGGAAATTATTCATGAAGAAGAAGAAAATGATGATAGGAATTATTCAAACAAATTTTAAAGACTAATGTAATCAATGTTGACCACCAAATATATACATATATATGTTTGAATTTCTTATAGTTTCTTTCAGTGAGAATCCTACTATACCTTCCTGTTGGTACATTATGAGGCCATGTCGTTCCACCAGACTTAGTGCCTCATATAACAGTCGATCCATGAGGAGGAAGCTCGTGGCTGACATCGTCTCCAAGAACAACATCAAGGTCTGACGACCCTAAAACAAATAACGGAAAAGGAGCGCTAGCAGGTGAAGATCACCAGTTTAACATTAACATTTAAGAGAATGAGAAGGGCAAGAACATAGCCGATATGATGCCATACCACACACACACACATACACACACACACACACATACACACACACACACATACACACACACGCGCGCGCACACACACACACACACGCGCGCACACACACACACACACACACACACACACACACACACACACACACACACTGTACTGCAAGAAATAACATCTATAATAATATTCATTCATTATGATGTGTTATTATTTAAATAAAATATTATGAAATATTAGTTTGTATGAAATTACAAGCGTTGCAATTGCGGCTGCGTATAGAATGAGGAGTGTAAATTCGTGGGAAAAAAGGGGATGAAGTATCTAATCCGAATTGTCAGGCCATTGAGCTCCTCTATATGAGCCCGTATGGCATATTCCTTTCCTTATCCTACCAGGCCCTTTAGTTCCTTCATATGAGGAGGTGTCACATATTCCTATCCAGGCCCTTTAGCTCCTCCATATGAGGCAGTTTATCATATTACTCTCCTTGACGTACCAGGCCCCTGAGCTCCTCCATATGAGCCAGTATGACAGATCCCTGTGTTTGTCTTACGAGTCATCTGAGCTCAAGCTCTCCCCATGAGGCAGTATGACAGATCCCTGTGTTTGCCTTACCAGGCCCCTGAGCTCCTCCCCATGAGCCACTATGACAGATCCCTGTGTTTGTCTTACGAGACATCTGAGCTCGTGCTTGATGGGGATCATGGTACATGCCTTTATTTGACTTACCAGGCTTTTTCTCTCAAATTTGTTTGGCAGAACCGCGTACGGGTCGATAAACTTGACCCTCTCCACCTTCTTCAGGGGCAGTAGCGTGTGATGACCTTGTTTGTGACGACGAGCGTCGATACGCCGGAAGTAGCCGGTCACATACACGTTGTCGAAGTCAATCTTCGTCAGGAACTTGTCGTGGTAGTGCTGGGCTCTGATGGTAAAATAAACACACATTAGAGAAACGTGATGACGTTAGTCAATTATTTCCCCACGCGATTTTTTTTAAATTTCTTTTTAGTTTAGTTTCGACTGATTTCTGGATTTTATTTACTAAGGAAACAATAGATTTATTCTTTTATTGTTGTTGACAGCATATTTTATAATCATATCAATGTTATAGAAAGTACATAAAAATCAGAACATATGTTAACATAATTTCTAACTCTATCGTGAATAGATTTAAGTGATCAATTACTCGAACCTAAAATTAATATTAATCCCACTATCATTTGTATCACATTTATCATCACACATTACATTTTGTCACTGTTTTTTGCTATTCTTTCATACTTTTCTCTTATCTTATGAACTATTTAAGGTGGGAATGTAGTAAACGTGAGAAAAGGCAATTATTTTTGGATCTTTTATAGCGAAACTTTTTTTTTTGTAAAAATTAATCAAATATTTCTCCAGTAGAAACATAGAGATTAATTTTCTTCATATAGTCCGAGATATAGACAGGCAAAGAGACAAACAGACGGAACAGCGAAGAACAATTTTTGGTTTCATGGGATCATGAAACGTGGGCATTTAACGAAATCTATAATTTAATTTTTTTTTAAATTCACAATACTTCTCTCTCTAAGGAGTTGAGGTAAAGTAAAAAGAGAGGTGACGGAGTATTTTTCTTCGTAAGAAACACATTCCCGGCGTGTTTGACTGTAAAGTAGATTTAGGTTACAAATGAATACACGTCTGATAAAGGAAAAACCGTCACCGAGTTTTGTGACGTGTAGTTATTAATTATGTGTAGATAGCAATATTACATTATTATTATTATTAGCACCGCGTCTTACTACCCATTCGGGTTATACGCACTTACGCTAATGTGTGATGGTAGGGTGATTGTGAGATGAAATGGAGGACCTACAGTTTAACGTGGAATCCGAACCATGGTGGAGGCCTGGCATTCCTCACATTCACAAGTTGTGATTAAGACACGTCTTGTCAGAGGTGAAGGAAGGGTTTGGCAATCAGATAAATCTGTGCCGGGACCGAGGATTGAACCCCGGACCCTCAACACAGAGGTCTGACACCTTACACCTAGACCACCAGGTCACCAAGATAACAATAAAATCTTATATACAAAAGAAAATAGTTTGAGTGGATGAATATAGCATGTGTTGTCTAAAGTAGTACTTATTAAAAACTATCACTAATTGTGTCACTACAAAGTGTCTCACGTGAGCAGGATCTTGACGAACGTGAATGCCAGGAGCCTCTTGACCAACGTTAGGACCGTATCCAACAACCTCTTCTTTTCCTGGAAGTCCCTCACCATTTCTTGAGCAGTGTCAGAGGCTTCTCTGATGTTCAACTAAACAACACCATTTAACGGTTACCACACCTACAGTAGCCCCATGGATTCTCTGGTGCTGACTGACATTCAACATTTAGGTATATTACTATATACAGAAGTGACAGCTGCTAAACACATGTTTTTTGCAGATCATATGGTTCGGCGTAGGGATACATAGTTTGGTCTGGTAGCTTTTCAAAGCCGTCAGCTGTCAGCTGTCAGCTGTCAGTCAGCACCAAAGAAGCCATGGGGCTACTTTACCTACTAACTAGTAACTCTTCTTGACTACGAACCAAATTGAGACCTAGTAGGAATCCCCTTAGACTATTATCTTCTAAGTGCACTGAGCCCCTATTTTTCAGACTTGCTAGTAGTGAGTCGCCAGCAGATTACTCGATACTCGCTTGTATTCTCTCAAATACCTAACGTCCTAGCTGAGAAATCTGACGTCAAACTAGCGACCAGCGAGAAGATTCCACTCGTTAGCAAAACATTGAGTAGATGATAGAGAGACATAAAACAAGATTGACTCAACTTTCCATTTCAGTTACAACTTTTTGAAAGTTATCTTATTAGAAGAAAAGTGTCATTGTGGAATATATATATATATATATATATTATTATTTATATATATATATTATATATATTATTATTTAAGGCTCACAGTTCAGTGTTCGAGCAAAATCAATGTGAGTGTAGTGGCTTATGTGATAGCGAAATTGACTGAATTAATTTACACTATTAAATAAGTGCCATTTTTCTCAGTCGGTAGTATGCTTTTTTTAAAATATATTTTGGAGATAATTAATTACATTCTCACTGCATACAACTTTTTTTTCAATTTAATTTTATTTAAAAGGTTAACTTTTAAATTCAGAAATTATTCTATTACTATAAAATTGTTTTTATGTTTAAATCTTTATAATAAAAATATACTCAATTTGTAATTTAACCCGTATAGACCTACCCATTATTCTTATTTAATATAACTAACAAGCTAAATAAAAGTTGCTTACTAACTTAGAAATGTTGTAGATAGGTAATAATTAAAAAAAAATATTAGTGGATTTCAGAACATAAATAAGGATTATTTTAAAAAGGACGGAGCATGCTAATTATTATTGAACTCGTGAACATTTTATAAGCCTATCTACCATATTTAAGTTTTAAAAAATGTTTGAGAATTAAAAAATAAGACTATATTAATACTATAATAGAAGAAACACGCATTCTTACTCAGCATTTTTACTTTCTCTCGACAACTCCAACTCGGAGATAAATTATTGTGATTGTCAAACCAAACAAATGGTACAATGAATCGCACAGACTTTCTCCCGCTCTTATCTTAAAATATAAACTTACTAAAAACTCCTAAAATTTGTAAAACAAAATAATGGGGCTATACATTGTTGTAGAAACACTATTCCACAGATCATAAATGAAATAATATACACTGTTAATTACTTCCTCTATGGCATTAATAACTAGGAACAATGATACAGAAAAGTGAGCAAAGAGAAACAACTTTGTCTATCAAAGAGCATAAGAATCCAATTAATTTTCAAAGACCTGAATTAATAAGAGGTTAGTATGTAATATACTCGCTTATAACTTAGAAAATATTGGTTCTATTAAATAAACATATATCTCAAATAAAAGATTTTCATCTTTAATAGTAGGCCTACTACAATTTTACAATGATAAGTTATTTTGTATCTCAAATGTTTGCAAAGAAATTATGAACATTGGAAAATTTACTATTTTTAAAATACCCTTTGTTCACACGGCATGTTTGATTGCATACAATATTGTGAGCAATGCGATAGTTTCTTTGCTTTTTATGGAATAATAAAAGATAGTAAATAACCAATGATAAATTGAGTTTATTCTTTATATTTATTTAATAAATATAACTTTGAATCGTAACTACTTTTAACTACAATTTTATTTTTAAAATGTGCTATCCTATATTATATTAGTTCACGTCTGGTATATAGTGCTATCTCTATTGTTATCAATTCAAAAGTTGTACAGTAAAAATTGCTGTTATAGATTGTGTTCTATTACCTCAAGTTATATAAAATAAGTTGTGCAAAGGAGATCTTGTACAACTTTTGCTATTCACACAACGCCATTCTAATTTTCAATTTTTTATACAAATTTTTGTACAATAAGTTGTGTCATGTGTACCGGGATTAAAGAATCGTACTCTGAAAAGGAATTGTTCGAACTTGTAACTATTAAGGTAGACTAAAGGTTTTAATTATATCTTAAACTTATATTGTGTATAAAGTAAAGAAGTAGTATTTCAAACTATTAAATGCATAATCTCATTATCTCATGGGGGAAGATAAAAAAGAAGTAAGAAAAAAAATGGAAGTGTAAACATAATTTTTTTTATATACGTGACACACATTATTATTATTATTATTATTATTACCATTTTAGCTATTGAGTTTTAAACCCAATCTTAATATATATTTTATTGATAAAATCTCTCCTTAAAAAAGTGATGGTGTGCCTTGATAATTATTTTAAGGTTGTGACATGAGGGAGGCGAGAAAAGGCCATTGTTTTTGTAGTTTTTAAAGCAAAACATTCTTTTGGCTAAAATAAATAAATATTTCTTCAGTAGAAACATTGAGTTTATTTTTCTTAACATGATAATATCAACAATACTTGAATACATGTCATCATCATATAGGCATTAGATGACAAAATTTTTAAATAAAGAGAAAAGGTTGTCATTAAATTCCAGGACATCTCAAATGGACATTCAAGAATTGTTGATGTCAACATGTGAATAAAATTAAACTAAGTCTGTTCACCGTAGGAATTGTTTTCTTAAAGGCCTTTTTCCCTACCAGAAAGCTATTATACTGTAGGATATTGGTAGGAAAAAAGACCTTTCAGAGAGAAATTTCTACCGTGAATGGAGTATATATGTTTGTACTGAAGCAATATTTTATTTATTTTGAAAAAAAAATATATTTATTTTAAGAACTGCAAAAACACTTAACTTTTCTCGAGTCCTGTACACTCCTACTTTTAAGGTAGAGTGCTCTGAGTGGAAAAAGGTTGAAAATTTCTGAGATTTGCCATAATGGGATAATGCAAGGTAGGCTTGCTAATTTTCCACTGAACTGAACTGAATACACATTATAACAAACATATTTATATTAAGTAACAATAAAATGTTTGTAACAGCTTACTACTTTAGGAAGGATTGGTGGGGTGGATTATCAACCGTGTTAATGTAGAAAAATATAGCCTTTAGATTTAGATAATATCCCATTTAGATATTTATATTCTTAATATGTGGATAAAGTGAAGATTCTGATTCAAATTAGAGTAGATATATGGATTTTAGAAGAGATAGATTTATTTATTCTACAATTATTATGATGGCACCTAAAGAAAAGCTACGTTGAGAAGGTTTTTATAGAACCGACTCTTTAAATTGTATATTGTCACCTTGCATGGGGTCCAGTACATTTCTAGTTTAAATAATATATCTATAGCGTGGTCAATCTAATTATATGACCCTGTGACCTTCCCACATACTGGCACAATCTAGGAGATGTAAGTTAAAATATGATAAACAAAGCACAATATACCATCATAATAATATTTAATTGAAACCGGAGCAATAAGAGACAATTCCTGAAAACTATGGGCTCTCAGACACTATGCCGGAGGAAATGTAACACTTGAGCTTAACTAAAGAACGGAATGACAAAATTGTTATAACACATTGTTAAAGGTATGAGGTATTTCCTCCAAAATTTAATCCAACTGTATTCCTGATGATCCAACCAATCACTTACCCAAGATGGCAACATCCAAATTAAGTCAGATACAACCATTGAGAGGCAGTCTACTCGCTCATCAGCCTATTTGGAATAGGAATACATATTCCATACATGTTTGGACTTTAAATATATATCCAGCCCAAAGGTTGTTCAGCATTATTTTAAATATTCTATTGTAAATTGAGGTATATATAAGTATTTACAATACAGTGCATGACCTTTACTAAAATAACTAATGGTAACCAAAAGGAGCAAAACCAAATAAATGGAAAGCTACTGAAAGCTGATTTATAAACTTACTACGGGAGGTAATTTGACCATTTTGTACTGAATCTTAGCGGCTTTCATCTCTTCACTCATCTTGCGTCTTGAACTCTTGATGTGCTGGTAGCCCTCACCAAACCCTGGCTGTAAGAATTGGGTCGGGTCACATGTTTTGCTGCCACCAATAGCTGAAACATGACCACAACTAAGTTAGGTTGATAGTTGCCAAAATGTGCATCGTTTGGAAAAATCTGATGGTTCAGCGTAAGCTAATTTAGCTTAGGAACATAGGTTGCATGACATTGCATATTCATGTTCAGGGGCGTGGAATTGTGTAGATTTGGGATTCTCCCTATTCCAGATTTAATGAAATGAACATTGAGGGAGTCAGAATGAAGACAATTAAGGAGTATTCTCCAACATAGTGTGTTTCTACATCTGGAAAAGTATCCACAGCGGAAATACGTCCATTTAAGAGTGGAAATCATTCCAGATATCTTAAGTGGCCAAAATATTCACTACAGCTAAATATAAATTCAGCGAGGGATCCACTGTCAGAACAAATGCTATTTCATATTCGTCTATAGGCTCCAAAGTCGGGAGAGGATTCAGTCAGAATAGAAACTACTCCGGATTTGCCTTAAACTGTAAAGTTGTTAATTTGTAAAAATGGCCACAGTTTAAATGAAGACTTTTCATGGTCTACCTAACCCTGGTTAGTACATAGCTTTCAAATACTGAAAAGTTTACACTCTTGGAATGGAGGACATTTTGAATTGGGCTATGAACTCTCGATTAGTATTGAGCGGTTTAAAATATCACTTACATCTTTCCTATCAATGAGTGGAAAATTCAAAAGTACGCTTCCCTTCTGGCACGAAAATTTATCTTTGTCGGAGCAAATACCATGTGTTACAAATACACTAGCAACGATGTCAGTGTTGAGGCAATATAGGTGCCTAATAAGGTTTGCCATTATCAAGAGACAGACACACGGACTATTTGGCACATCCAACATACATCACAGGGTAGTGGTCAGGCAAATAATATCCTGGTTAGAGCAAATGACACTGACGCTTTGGTTCTGTTAATTTACCATAAAAAGATATTCCTAAACTCAAGATTTGATTTGATTGTGGTGTGTCTATTAACAACAGCAGAAGAATAATTAATATAACTTGTATCACAGAGGTGCTTGGACATAATCTGTTAGAAACATTGTCTGGCTACTATGCTTTTATAGTGTCTGATTTCACAGCAGTTAATTAGCAAGAAAGGGAAAAGTTAAACTATTTGAAATAAAGACAAAAGAAGCCTGAATTCCAATAGATTCTCAGACAGCTAGGTGAGTAACTAACTTTAAACGAGGAGCAGATAGCTGGGTTGGATAAACTTATATGTACCATCCTCTGTGAGTTAAGTAATATACAGTCTATTTATGAAGAAAACAACACCCAAGAATTCCAAGAGATTCTCAGAAAACTAGGTGAGTCATTAACTTTAAACGAAGAAAAGATAACTGGGTTGGAAAAATTGGTGTCTGTACGGACACCCTAGATACTCATCTATGAGTGAAGTAATATAAATTCTATTTATGAAGGGAAAAACACCTGAGATTCAGTCTAAGACATTTTCCAAAGCTAAATAAATCCATCCAACAATGCTGCCTCCATTTAAACCTGATTTGATCCAAAGGATTAAAAGAAGCAAATCTGTGTTATGACAGGTGCCACATAAAATGGTACAGTAGCCCAACATTCCAAAACAATTTGACTTAGTACACCAATGCTATCTCTACCCACTGAGCCATCCAGTAGTCATCCCGTGCGCAGGGTCTTTCTTCACTCGTGTTTTAAGGCAGAGTCTATGATGGACGTGAGGAAAATTGTCATCTACAATTAAGTGACAGAATTATCATGAGGTATCAGTTAGTGCAGAATCGTAAGGGCTTAATCATGCCAAAAGTACAAAAATTGCACAAAAGCATTTCACAAGATGAATTAAATAGCCAAGCTATTAAAGTTATTAATTACGGCTATAGCCGCATCTAAATATTATATTCTTTAAATTAAAAAAACAACACTTGGCCACGGGAATCGAATTCTTGTCCCTTGGCTTAGTATGCCAATGCTCACCCCAATGAACTAGTCAGGAATTGTCCCAATCTAAGGGTCATTCTTCCTACGTCATAAGTTTACTTTAATTTGAGTAGTCCAGATATTATGAAAATTAAATGAAATGTTCCTTCTCTTTTTTTATTCAATACGTGCTAAACTAAATTTATTTATGTTTTAAGAAACTAATGACATGTGTTTTTGGGCAAAGTTAAGGCCAGTGCCCCATTTTACACTTAACGACTAGTACAAGTCTAATTGACCCAATATAATACCCAAATTAGATTTTTTAATATTATCTTTTGAAGCAACTTAACGGTTTTAAACATACTTGGGTTTATAGTGGCTAGGAACTTCTCTTTACCCCAAGAATTGAGAAATAATATAAAAAACATTATTAATAGTACTTTCGAAAGGGTTTTTAGTCCCTACCTCCTTCCTTATTAAGGCCTTGAATTCATTTATTCATTTAGCATAGCATATTCTTGAAACAAGATAGATTTCAAAACGGATATCGGCAAATCAAGCAACGATACCGGGTTAAGAATCTTTGAAGGCAACCTGGCTACCTGAGCCAGACATATTTCTCAACGAAGAGAAATGATCTTATTTGTTTGTCCACTAAGTTTACTGTGGATTCACACGTTCGCTGAAAAACAAGCGCAGAACAGAAACGTCACATGACGAGCTCTAAACCAATCATAAGATTTCTGCCTCATCGACGCGAGCTATTCTGCTTGATTTCAACCACATCTCTACTTCATCCGCTCTACCTGAGATCTTCGGCACGGGAGAACCAATCAAATCAAAAGACCAACCATCTTAAATCAGTGCGCATGCGCACTTGACAACGCATGAGCGAAGCAAGCAGACAGATTCATTGAATTTTGTGAAAAGATTTGAAGAAACCCGTTAATAGGAAGTGCGTGTATTGATGTATCGGATTGTGCCACGACACAGCATTATAATTTGAAAACATCAATTGAGAGAGTGATCTAAAATATTTGTTTTAAGTTTTCGTTGCAATGCATCATGGGTCAACATAGGACGTGTGAATTGCTGCTCCACTCAAGGCCCTGACACAGACTCCGGATTCGTAAGTCCATGGGCCGTAAGAAATTGCTGCCACTGTATTAGATTACTCTGGCCACAGAGTCAAGTCCATACTCCGTACAAGTTGATCAACTCTAACTTTCTAAGGACTAGCTTACACGGACTACCAATCACATTTGAGTAAACATGTGCAGGTGCGTTGAGATCCATATTAAACACCAAAATAAACAGTTTATAATTAGATTTTATTTTATGATTGGTTATATTCTTGTTAAAGGTTAAAAAAATACATAAAGAAAGCCTGAAAATAATATTAAAAGTGATTGCTTTGTTTAAATTCAGAATACTAGTACCTACATTTGTTTTGTATTTTCAGACTAATTTATTTTAAGATTGATAGTTAAAATCCTGTTATAAATATATTTATTGTGATTGTACTTCCCTATAGGTATATCCTCACCTAGAAATTTTTGAAATTTGGATGCCCTTCGAAGCTATTTAGAGTGATCCTCACCTTAATTTTTTAGGATAGTTAGATACCTCTGGAAGATAATCTTTGAAATGTTCTACCACCGACAAAATTTTTAAAATTGAATTATTTCAGAAACCAGGATATTTGGGGTAGTCCTCGCTTGAAAACTCTTCAAAAAGACATGCATCTAGAAGCTATTTGAAGTTATCCTCCCCTAGACATTTATGAAACTTGGATGACCTTGGAAGTTATTTAGAACTTTCCTCGCCTGTGTCTGGTTCTTCCAGTTAGATAACTCTAGTCTAGTAGTTATTTGAAGCGGTCCTCTCCGACAAATTGTTGACAATAGAATGCATCTATAGGTAATTTGGAATTCGATTTAAAGCCATTTTTAAGATTCATATTCTATAATATCAGAGGATTTGAAATATATCTAGGGGAGGAATTTATTCCAGGAGGTCAGAGTCCTCCACAGTTCCACTGCTCCTGCTGTCCACACATATTCTATATTCGGTATTCGTGGATGAACTTCTCTCAGGCGATTATTAGTCTTATTCGATGTGTGGTAGTCTACCGTCTCTATGCGATACAATGTTCGTTACTCGCAATGCATGACAAATATTCGTACATGAAAACGAATATTTTTTGTCCACACTTGCGTGAGTCATATCGACGATTTATTAAACGTGGACGAATAACGCACGTGTTCGTAAATTGAATAAACGTGGACGAATAACGCACGTGCTCGTAAATTGAATAAACGTGGACGAATAACGCATATGTGGACCCGGCTTAAGAGGTGTCTGCGCGTAAAAAGACAAAAAAAAAATGTATAATTTATCTGTGTTGTATTTTCTTTCTAAAATTTGACCTTTAATTTTTTTAAATTAATTTTCTAACTTTCAAAGGAGGGTAATCTGGCCATTTGATCCCCCCTCTCCCCTAAATCCGCGCCTGAGCGTATCACCCGAAAGGGTAGTCAGACACGGCGTAAAAAATATTTAAAAACCAAAACAGGCCACATTCATGCCGCCAGTGCTAAATGAACTATAGTGTAAGTAGATATGAAATATGGTGTGAAAAGAGAACATAGAGAACATTGGCTTTATTACCTTGCAGAATGTTGCAGACAAAGGTGAGTTTCATGGGCCAGCACAGTAGCCATGCAGCCAGCCACGTCACTTTCTCATAGCACTTGTCATAACCGGAAGCAAACATGGTCCGGCATTTTTCGGCACCCCGGGTCAATACACCTGGGACCACAAGAAAAACAATGAGCGTATAGGTTTTACAATGGACCTTATAGGTCCATACTGGATACACCAAGTTGATACTAGGTGGAGCGAGTTGACACTAGGTACAGCGAGTTGACACTAGGTACAGCGAGTTGACACTAGGTACAGCGAGTTGACACTAGGTACAGCGAGTTGACACTAGGTACAGTGAGTTGACACTAGGTACAGCGAGTTGACACTAGGTACAGCGAGTTGACACTAGGTACAGCGAGTTGACACTAGGTACAGCGAGTTGATACTAGGTACAGCGAGTTGACACTAGGTACAGCGAGTTGATACTAGGTACAGCGAGTTGACACTAGGTACAGCGAGTTGACACTAGGTACAGCGAGTTGACACTAGGTACAGCGAGTTGACACTAGGTACAGCGAGTTGACACTAGGTACAGCGAGTTGACACTAGGTACAGCGAGTTGACACTAGGTACAGTGAGTTGACACTAGGTACAGCGAGTTGACACTAGGTACAGCGAGTTGACACTAGGTACAGCGAGTTGATACTAGGTACAGCGAGTTGACACTAGGTACAGCGAGTTGATACTAGGTACAGTGAGTTGACACTAGGTACAGCGAGTTGATACTAGGTACAGTGAGTTGATACTAGGTACAGTGAGTTGACACTAGGTACAGTGAGTTGACACTAGGTACAGCGAGTTGATACTAGGTACAGTGAGTTGACACTAGGTACAGCGAGTTGACACTAGGTACAGCGAGTTGATACTAGGTACAGTGAGTTGACACTAGGTACAGTGAGTTGACACTAGGTACAGCGAGTTGATACTAGGTACAGTGAGTTGACACTAGGTACAGCGAGTTGATACTAGGTACAGTGAGTTGACACTAGGTACAGCGAGTTGACACTAGGTACAGTGAGTTGACACTAGGTACAGCGAGTTGACACTAGGTACAGCGAGTTGACACTAGGTACAGCGAGTTGACACTAGGTACAGCGAGTTGATACTAGGTACAGTGAGTTGACACTAGGTACAGCGAGTTGATACTAGGTACAGTGAGTTGACACTAGGTACAGCGAGTTGACACTAGGTACAGCGAGTTGACACTAGGTACAGCGAGTTGACACTAGGTACAGCGAGTTGACACTAGGTACAGCGAGTTGACACTAGGTACAGCGAGTTGATACTAGGTACAGCGAGTTGATACTAGGTACAGCAAGTTAACACTGGGTACACCAAAATGACACTGGGTATACTGAACAAAAGATTAGCCTTATTTTTAGAAACTAGGTTACTTAATGCGACTGGACTCATCTTATCACATTGTATTAAGGGGTAATCAATCATTTCACCAAACTACCTATCGATGTAGTCTTTGTCAAAAAATAGTATGAAGTATATATTAGGTACGGATTGTGTATTGTCTACAAATATAATTGGAAATTTGTCTACCAATGATAAAACCTCATTATATGATAAAATATGCTTTTAATCATATTTTGTTATATACTCAGGAGATGAATTATATTCATTTGGAAGGACACATAAACAGGACATTATCACGTGGTGCACAAAATACTAAAAAATGATTAGTTACGAATGTCTTTGTTAACTTGTATTCATGTAAGCTATATTATTCATTATTAATATTTCATATAACATTGCTAAACTTTACTCAGTTTATAGTTTTAATTAATTTGTGTTTCGATGATTATACCAACTGTACCTTCACATTTTTCCTCCAGTTTTTTCTTGTATTGTTTTTCCACACGAATTTCTTTACTTTCTCCAACCTCCGCTTTGTACTTTTCCTCCAATTCTTTCGATCTCTTGGTGTCTTCCTATTCAAAGAAATAATAATGTGTGATTGTCGGCTATCGGTTCGCTTTTATATATTTTAACCCACACCGGTGGCCCTACCGACTGTGGCGCCAATATTGGCTAGTTTTATATATCTCATACAGGTTGATGGTAGTTTGAATCCAGACAAAGTGTATTGAGGTAATTTTATTAAATTATTTCATAATCTCTATACATGAAAATTCAGGCACATTTTATTTAAAATTTACCCTCTTTGAATCTCTTAACTTCAGTGTAAATATGAGTATGTTATAGCCAGAATGGGTAGTAAGGCACGGTTCACGTATTTCCCTTTACTTATTTCCAACATTATATTGCTGTGAAACAGATCAGCCTCAACATTTAAAAAAATAGGTATAATATAATACTATGACATATAAAATAAATAATAAAGCAATATTTTTATCCAAAAGTTAAGGAAGTAATGAATTTATAAATTCATGTTTCATTCTATAGATGAACGGATTTGATATCTAAAAATTAAATATAAAAATTGTTTACTTTTAAAAACAACTCCACAACTAAAGAGCTCCACATCTATTTTGATAAATTTACCTTTAAGTGTTTGTAATCGAGTATTATACCTTGATTCAGACTAAAAATTTGAGCAAAACGTACTATTTGAATAAATGTTGATAAAATTATTGTATTATGTTATTAAACAATATTTTAATTATTTATTTAGTATCGTGTCTTACTACCCATTCGGTATATACACTCATGTAATAACCACGCTATTAGTTTTAGGGATTAGGAAGGTTTTATTTTGGGAAGTGTTTCCACATTTGTCTGAAGGGAAAGTGGAAAACCATCTTTGAAAACTACCCTCTGTACACTTGACCGAGATTCGAACCTCGATCCACCCGTCATTGGCAGTCTAATCTACTGCGAGTAACGCCTTTAACCATACGGTCACCGAAGTAGGTTAGAATAAAATAAAATACTTATATGCCTAATTGATATTTTTAACGTAACTATTCTTAATAAAAACTAGAATAACCTATTACAGTTACGTCAAATGTCTATAAAATAGTGCTTCAGTGGTATGAATTAAGTTTATTAGTTATTCAATTAAACATTTTTTCAGGCTTTACTAACCATAAAGGGAATACATATCTTAATGATCTTAAGAAGAAGTATGTAAAATGTAGAGGAAGTGAACCTTTACTTTATTCGTGAAGTGAGATTGGGTCGCCATTAGCTACTAGACCTGATCTTATCACTGACAAAAACCATCTACGTGAGACCAGTCCCATTGTCACGATTGTTAGTTTATTTTAACTGGCATTGATATTTTAATGACATCTTTAAGTCAAAACTATAATTAAAAGAGTTTTTATGAGCTCCTTCTCGAGAGGAGAAACTATGTTTACCATCAAAGGTAGTAATGTCGCTTTGACTGTTTGCACCACAAGTATAAGTTTCATCATAGTGAAACAAAGTTTCAGTAGATGAGATTGTTATTGTTGTTTTTTAAGTTAAATATTAGATATATATAATATAGTATTAAACAGAAACTAACTAAATACATACACACAGAAAAATAACTTACATCTCTTTTCCAAATAAAATAAATGAATAAAAAACCCGCCTCGGTGGCGTAGTTGGCTAACGCGCCAGTCGTGTTGATCCAGACCACCGAGGACGGGGAGATCGAGGTTCGAATCTCGGTCAGGTGAACTGGGGTGGTTTTTCCTAAATGGTTTTCCACTCTCCCTCCACTCAAATGCGGGTTCACTTCCTCTAAATTCAACCTTCCCAATTCCTAATACATTTAGTGTAATTAGTACTTAAGCGTATAACCCGAATGGGTAGTAAGACGCGGTGCTAAATAAATAAATAAATCAATTTTCCAAATAAAATACTTAAGGCCAACAAACCCGAATCTCAAGTCTAGGGCAACTATTCCCAAACTAAATTCTTTAACGACCCAATTAAATTCAGATACATATTTGGTGACTTATCAAGAACTATATTGAATTAATTTTATAATCTTAAGTAAGATTTCACAATTATAATTATTATGGTATACCTAAATCATAGCCTTTTAAACTTTTTATCTGTCGGTATTTTTTCATAGATCGTTGAAACACTTTTAGTGTGAATATTGATGTTACTTGGATTCATAAAGTGAATTGATGTTTGGAAGGACACAGCCATTTTCATACTTTGATCAATTTCAAAACAAGGTCAATTTTTACTTAAATTTTTTGAACATTTTAACGAAAACAAACACTCGCCAAGAGTTTCAGTAATGAAAAATATTATATGCTTTTCTTCTTGTCTTGAAACAAAAAATTCAACTTAACTCCGGGAAGATATAAATATGACAACACTCATTTTAAAAGTCACTCTCTTTGGAAAATAATACAGCGCTTGGCCTACAATGTTCGTGCTCCACCAAAAAGCTGTCCATAACCCAAAGATTAGTAATCCCTGGTTTAAAGCATACGGTTAAAACTCACATGAAGTTCGTCCAAGTAATCATTATCCTCCTTAATCCTCCTCATTTCCTCTTCACCCTCTATCTCCTCAGCCACGGGTACAATGGTGTCCTTGACAGTGTTCATAGCCTCCTTCAAACTACTGGTGTCACCCTGAAAACACCAGGCCACCATTGAAAGTTTGTTGGTTATCATGAACGAGATAAAGATATGTACTAGACTGATATAAGAATGAGAGCATACTATATTGCCGTGCTTTAGCTAAACTGTCCCTAATTTCCATCGTTTTATCTGACCTTGAGAGAAATCGCCAAAAATTTCAGGGGGGGGGGGTTTGGTGGGTCCATCCCCCAATTGACGGAGGCTAGAAAAAATTCTAATTAAAAAATAGTTCTAGAAGCTATTTGAAGTGTTTTTATAACACAACCCCCTAAATATCGGAGGCTAGGACAAATTCTAATTATTTAACAGATCTAGAAGCTCTCTTAAGTGCTATTTTATGGTACCATAACCCCCTAAATGCCAGAGGCTATAGGAAAAATCTCTATATTTAAACAACTCTAGATGCTCTCTAAACATTTTTTTTATAGTAGCATAGCTGTTGAAGTTAAGGAAAAATTATAAATACTAAACACCTCTACAAGCTCTCTGAAGTGTCTTTTAAAGGTAACATAAACCATTAACTGCCGAAGGCTAGGACAAATTCCAGATATTAAACAGCTCTAGAAGTTCTCTAAAGTGTTTTTTATGGTAACATAACCTCCTAACCACCGAAAAATAGGAACCATTCTAGATATTAAATACATCTAGAAGCTATCTGAAGTGCTTTTTATGGTAACACAACCCCCTAATTTGTACTTCTTGTACCTTAATTTTGATATTATGTGAACCATAAATAAAGCCATATATTTTGTTCATAAAATTTCGGGGGGGAGGGGTTTGAACCCCGAAACTCCCCCCCTGACTACGGCCTTGAATCGCCTCTTGGTAAGGCTTAAACAACTTGGTTCATGGTGAGGCTGAAGATGTAATATATATTTTGTCAATTGACCTTGAGAGAAAGTATCGCCTCTTGGAAGGGTCTGAACATCATGTCGAAGCGGTTCTTGGTCAGGTTGAAGGTTAGTCCCGAGGTGCAGCTGAACACACGGATGATTTCCCGCCCATTAAATGCGAGGTTTTTTATGGGCCCAGATACGACGAGAGCAAGCACCAAACCTTTGAGAACTCCCCGGCCTCCACGTCCACACATGGCTGGTATCGTCAGGATCGTGATGCAGCGGATCTGTAGAGGAGCAGCTGTTTGACCATCAATTGCCTAGGACGCATTTGGCTACAAAACGCTTAGTTTATCTATTCAATGTAAGCACGTGATCACACGATTATTAATCATTTTAAAATTCGAATCAGACTAGATACCTGATCTAGGATAGCAGATAACCTTCTAGGTACCTCATTATCAACACCCGTGCTAGTTATCTAAAATATGACAGCTAGAATTTGTTTTTAAACAACTAAGCAGCTCAGTTTATTTTTCAACTACAATACAACGTACACCAATGAAGCACCCAGAAATTTACTTTTAGGGTAGGTGGGTCCATAGATAAAAGAGCCGTAGCTGGAACAAAATGTTGGTGAAGAGGAATATTTAGGGAACTATACCTCAGTTTTAGCTTATGTGGTGCTGACTGACAGTTCACAGCTGACTTCTGACAGTCAACATTTAGGTATATACCTAAATTTTGACTGTCAGAAGTGACAACTGCTAAAGACATGTTTTTTGCAGATCATATGGTTCGGCGTAGGGATACACAATTTGGTCTGGTAGTTTTTTAAAGCCGTCAGAAGTCAGCTGTGAGCTGTCAGTCAGCACTACATAAGCTAAAACTGAAGTATAGGTCATATATATATATATAGGAATCTAAGAAAATGTATGAGTATTAGATGATTCTAGAAGCTATTTGGAGCTATTGTTTATCTTAACTTAGGAAATCATTCAAATAATGTTAGTTCTGTAAATTATATTTGTCTAGTTTATAAAAAAAATTCAAAAGTGTTACATAATTGAGGGGGCAAGAGCAAAAAAATGATAGCTCTCACAGATCTAGATGGGATATTTTTATTATTTAAACGTTTAAAAAATCTATAAATCTATTTTTTAAATAAATAAAATATTCGTCGATATTAGCTATCCTATAGGTCTTGACTAACTATAAAAACAACTTTTAGTTCAAGAGTTAAACTACCATAAATCCGTGATAACTTTTTTTTTAATAAAATGAGGGTTATCTTGTTTTTGCCCCGATCCCCTCAATTTAAAGGCTATACTTTGTTTCTTAAATAAAGGTTGTCTAATTAATAATTTTTTATTTTGAAATCTTGAAATATTTTGCTAACATTTAATTTTTATAAATTAGCTAACTAATATTTTCGGTTTCCAAATTTGTAATGAATTTTTAAAAGCCCACAAAAATTAAAGGTTTAAGATTTATATTTATACTATTAGTAGATATTAGTTATTATTGTTTAACATTTTTAATTCCTCATATTTACTCCATACTATAGTTGATACCTTTAAGGCCTATGCCTCAATTCATGAATAACCAGTTCCGGTAGCTTTTTCAGTTCAAATCCATCAAGTTGAAGTTAATTAGCCTTAACTTCATGAGAAATTGGGTATAGTATGAGGAATCCTGAATATTCTACTAAAGGCTTAAAAACAATAATTTTATTTTCTTACTGTTCATTGCTCATACAGTAAAAAAATGCAATGTTAATTAGAATTATATCGGGCTGCGGTATTTTATACAACTCATCAAAATTATTATTTTGTGACTTTTTACAATTAGGAATTTTAGGGACACTTTTAAGGTGAGGGGGAAGGGGACGCGATGTTTTTGTAGATTTTATAGAAAAACATTTTTCTGGCCAAAATAAATAAAAATATTGCTCAAGTAGCAATGTTTAGTTTAATTTTCTACAAACGGTGATATCAACCATTCTTGAATATCTATCATGAGCATAGCGGCGTTAGATGGGAAACTTTTTAAATGAAGATAAAAAGTTGTCATTAAATTCCAGGACACCCTTGACAGATATCCGACGAATTTTGATATCACCATGTGTAAAAAAATTAAACTAAACACTACTACTGGAGAAATTTTTAAATTATTTTGGACAAAGACATGTTTTGCTATAAAAACTGTCCCTTTCTCAAGCTCCCTTTCACCTCTAAGGCCGTAGCCAGCCAATAATTTCGGGGGGGGGGGGGGGGGGGTTGGTGGCACATCCCCAATTACTGGAAGCTAGAAAAAATTCTAAATGTTTAAACAGTTCTAAAAGCTATCTGAAGTGCTTTTTATGGTAACACAGCCCCTTAATTTGTACTTGTACCTTAATTTTGATATTGTCTGAACCATAAATAAAGCCATTTATATTTTGTTCATAAAATTTCGCGGGGGGTTTGAACCCCCCAAAAACCCTCCCTGGCTACGGCCTTGTTCACCTCACCTTAATGTGTCTGGCTGTCTACAGTTTTAATATCAGGTGATAGGTCACCTACGCAGTCGACGCACCTTTGTTTGTTCTATATTTTAACACTACTTCTTATGATTAAATTTTAATTAAAATTATTTATGGTCTTGATGTGGTGAAACGGGAGGCCATTGCCATGATTGCCCACCCTTGGCGTCTCCACTGCTAATGCTCACAAAAACAAATACATTAGTCTCATCTAGTCTAGTTTGTAGTTGACCGGGAGATATACTAACTGGAGTTACCAAGATACTTTTTTTACTAAACGTTTTCCCACTCTCCCTTCAAGCAAATGTAGATTGATTCAGGTGTATTTATCATTACTATCCCATTAAGATAATTGGATGTGGAGAGCCCAGACAGTTAAAAAACGGTGTTATCACCTTCCCCCTAAAAAATCAATACTTTTTCTACAGAAAACTAATTCATTCATAAAATATAGTTTCTTTGCCAAAATGTAAAAATAAAATAAAATCACAACACATTTTTCATCAATTTCGCATGTAATATTGACTTCACCGTAGGGAATAAGTATCTACCAGGGTTGTAAATCAATTCGTAATTGACTGACATCTATCAGACATGTTCAGAACTACAATTTAACAAGTGCACAAATTGTTCACAGAGATATCGGTAGATAGCAGCACAGAATGTTTAGTTTTGACAGAATCTCCAGGGAAGCTCCAGCGAGATAGTTTTCCACCTTCAAAATATATAAGCCTATAGTATTAGCCCTCATGATTGTCTGAATATTTGCATAAATATGTAGCAACTTTAATATTTTTATCTGAACAAATATACTTGATCATATATAAGTACTTATGTCAACAAGCATTAAAGCGTTAATTTCGTAAATAAAGCAAGCACTTTAAGTAAGATTTCGATTCCAACATTCAACCCTGCTTCAACCTAATTTGTTATGCACTTGTGAAGTATTTATCAAAAATAAAGTAATCATTGCTACGCAGGTATAAACCCAAACACAATCACCCTTTGATCAATAATAATTTAAAAAACATACTTTAGTTCTTGCAATCAAATAATAATGCTTGTTTGTAAATTAATTTTTTGTGTAATTAATGCTATTAGAAAGAAAACCAAGTTTAAATATACTTACATTGCCTAATGTAAAAAAACGAATAAAAGGAAATAGGAAAAAGTAAATTTCTATTAACTTTTATTGCTGACTAGCATTATAGAGTACATATTAATAGTAAATAAAGATTGGAGTAGAGGAATTAATAATTTAAAAAATGAGTATAATATATATATATAACTGTATAGGAATGTTGAACTCAGAATATACAAAACAATAATGTTACCTGTTGCTATTTATAGGTGTCTCTTACCTTACAAGAAGAAAACGAATTTAGAGATTTCGAAAACTAGGTTCTTAGGAAAATATTTGGTCCAAAAAGAGATGAGGCTATTGAGGAGTGTAGGAGGTTACATAATGATGAGTTATATATCCTGTACCTATCACAATAGGTTATTATGATAGTCAAATCTCGTAGATTACGGCGGGCAGGACATGCAGCGCGAATGGAGGAAACTAGAACCTTGATCAGTGTGTTGACTGGCAAACTCACTGAGAAAACCATTTGGAAGACATAGGCACAGATGGGAGGATAACATTAGACTGGACCTGAAAGAGATAGGGTGAAATGAGGTGGACTGGGTAGAGCTAGCCTAAGTAACGATAGTTGGCGTACTTTTGTAAGTCCGGCAATGAACTTTCAAGTTTCTAATGCCACAGAGCAAGTGAAAAATTATAGTTAAGTCGGGAAAGTAGGGAATACACCTACCTGAATGGTTAAGTAGGGCGGATAAGGAGTATAACTACTGGAGGGTTAAGAATGGGGAATTATTATAGCTACCTAGATGATTAAATAGGGGAAATGAAAAGTATAGCTAATTAGATGATTAAATAGGGGAAATGAAAAGTATAGCTAATTAGATCATTAAATAGGGGAAATGAAAAGTATAGCTAATTAGATGATAAACTAGGGGAAATGAAAAGTATAGCTAATTAGATAATTAAATAGGGGAAATGAAAAGTATAGCTAATTATATGATTAAATAGGGGAAATGAAAATTATAGCTAATTAGATGATAAATAGGGAATTGAAAAGTATAGCTAATTATATGAATAAATGTGGGGAATAAGTAGTAAATATACCTGGATAGATAAAGCGTTTCCCAGGCCAATGAGGATGCAGAGAATAGTTCCCAGTCCAAGACAGAGGAGGGTGTGAAGCTAAGATCAACCAAAACGAAGTTGTAGAAGCCTGGAAATATATTAATTATTATATCTTTTTTTTTATTGAATTCAATTGGTGTATTCTTAAGGCTAGAATAAACCAGAGTATATAAAAGGAGAACATCACATTAAAGTCTTCTCAATACCATAGAGCCCTTCTTTTGAAATTATTTATTTTATCCAAGCTGCCAAAAGAAAAAACTGGTTCTAGTTTATTTATCATTACAGGCATTGCATTGTTCTATAGTTAAAAAAGGAATGATAATTAAACTAGTAAATTCCCTTTTAAGTTAACGTAAACTTACCAACACCTAGTAGGATACCGTAGAAGAAACCTGCGATTCGTTTAAGCCCTTTGTACTGGGTTCTTTTTGTGTAGAAAATCCAGAAGATAACTGGACAGAACTTCTGGATAAATTTCTTAGTATCTGAAATTAACATGACTCATAATATAACTGAACAAAACATCTGTGTGAAGTTCTATAGCTATAATTAGATAATATAAATCATAAGTTAACTGTACAGAAATTCCTAAGAGCATCCTTAACATCTACAAACAATAGAAAACTTAAGATAATTTGACAAAATTTCTGGAAAGCTTTCTCAATATGCAATCAAGAATATCCATAAGATAACTGAATGAAACTTCTAGAGTGTTTATAAATAATTGCAATCGAGAAAAACCAGAAGCCCAATGATCAAAATACATACCGTAATTCATTAAAAAAAACATTACTGTTCATCAATTCTAGGTCCCCATTTAATCTAAAAGTAATTATGAATAAATTTGATATTTACGAAAACTTAAGCAAAAATGTGCAAGTAATGAGTATTTTCCTCAACCCCTGCAATGCAGAGGTACTTTACGCTCGACCCCTGCAGGAGCAGACCTGCAGGGGTCTGTTATACGCCACTGCTTGCAGACTCACACCATGGAGTTATGCTAACAAGGTAAGGTATAAAACAATTACGTAAAACAAAATGTATTTTAGAATGTTATATACTTACAATAACCGATAAACTCACAAATTTTCATACACGTTAAAGCCATTATTGAATTAAACAATAACCTTGACAAACACAATTTACAAGGTCATGAACTGTAAACACAATAAATTAAACTATAATCACAAATTATCAATAACTAATGATAATGTTAACACACGTAAAGACGTAAATATAATAAAACATTTCTCGCTTTTCTTGAACGTTAGCTTAGCTAAATACGCTATAATGCACGAAATTTTCACCAGGTCGTAAATACAATATCTACCATGGATAAAGTACTTATACGGATTGTTCATACAATAGACTTAGTATTAGATAGACCAAGCATAGCCATTGGCCCAACAATAGACAGGACAGAACAAATATCTCTTTGGCAGGGACATAAATCACACGTTACAAAGTTCCTATCAATTATACACACATTTGTACGTCACTAAAGGAAAGGTTTGCTGTGTATTTGATGGCTAGTCTAGGGTTACAAGGTATATATTTTATAGGTATGACAATACAAACCAAATTAAATTAAGACCACAGGTTAAAAGGGAGGTAAGTAAACACTACAATATTTTTCAGGAGAGTAATTCTTAAATTCAAAACGTTGGCATGTTACAACCGTCTTTCACATTTCTTTCAAATATATATTATAAATGAACACATTATTTATAATGATGTCTTGATGGTTTTTATTTAATTTTCCTAAGTAAGTTGGAGAGAAAAAGTATTTTTTCATATTTTTTCAATACAAAATAAACATTATAAAAGAAATACTAAGTATTAAAACTGTACAAACAAAATATTTACCATGAACAAAGTAAAAATTAAATAGAAAATTTAATTTACACTGAATGAAGAAATACATTCAGTAATAATTTAAACCTTTAATTAATTTAAGTAACTCCACTATTTCAAATAATACTGCATTAATCCAGTCAAATATAACATTACACAAGAAGTAATTTGAATCACGTTTGGATCCTGACCTCATCACCGACAAACCAAAGATACATTGCTTGTATAGTGATTTTAAGGTGACCTGGTGGTCTAGGGGTAAAGTGTCAGACTTCTGTGCTGAGGGTCCGGGGTTCAATCCTCGGTCCCGGCACAGATTTATTTGATTGCCAAACCCTTCCTTCACCTCTGACAAGACGTGTATTAATCACAACTTGTGAATGTAGGGAATGCCAGACCTCCACCGTGGTTCGGATTCCACTTTAAACTGTAGGTCCTCCATTTCATCTCACAATCACCCTACCATTACACATTAGCGTACGGATAGTAAGACGCGATGCTAATAATAATAATAATAGTAATAATAATATAGTGATTTTATAAATACAATTAAGACATCACAAAATTATTGGTATTTTTGAAGTTATGCTAGCGGCACCCCTCACCTAAACACGAGATTACTACAGTAAACTCTTTATGCACACAACTATCAGCCTGGAATAGCCAAAAAGAACCTTAGCAATAATTTATGTTTTATAATTTTATCCACTAACCTTTAAATTTAAATTTGGCATAACAACAAATATTTGCCTCAACAAACATTGCAAACCTCTCCCTCCCCCTTGGCCTAGAAATATGTGACCACTAGGTTGGAAACCACTCTAATATTACTATTTTATCTTAAACAAATATTAACAGTTTTTTTTTGCTTGATAAACTAAACATAATGTTTTTTTCATCAGGTTAATATTCTGCTTATGCCATATTATTAAGGTAGCTAATATTAGAAAGCGAATGTAGTAATATATTTTTTTTACATTAAGTGTAGCTTTGTATTTTCAAAATATAATTGTGTACATTGTGAGAAAATGTCTTTAGTTTCGTCTTATAAACTAAATAGAGATAACCTATTCCAAACTTTTAATTTTTATTTATATTTCCTTAAAGTATACACTTAAATTGGTTGGGTTAATTTTAGAGTTTAAAGAAATAGCTAAGAAAAATATTAGATACTCGAACCATTATCACTTGAACCAATTTTTATAAAAACTTTTTTTTCAACCAACTGTAAATAATAAAGTTGATCTTGTTATCGACAGTGAACATAAAAAAAAAGCAAAATGTTTCTTTTATATCATTAATTTATTTTATTACATATGGGTTGGAAAATTTAAAATTGTTCAAGTGAGGTGGATTCGCAAAACAAACTATTAGTAGAAAATAAATAAATAAATGAAAAAAGTAATAGTAGTAATAATGCTATACAAATAAAATACCTATTGAGCCATCGAGACCGCTATATTAAACAGACATTGTACTAGCAGATTTGTCTAGAATGCAGCACCTATACAGAAAACACCTTACAATTATTTTAACCCACACTTAACAGCTCTTTAGTGCTAACTTGATCTGTGGTGGGGAGCTACTCTCAGTCCAGAGTCTTAAGATATACGGGTCTGGCTACTCTTTAGTTCCAGGGATCATACATTGAAACCAAATGGCGTTAGTGTCATTGCAGAATAGCGCGCGTGCAATTTAAATTTTGAAGAGAAGTTTGAACCTCCAAGTTTACATTTTACTGCTAGAAAGTAATTATTTTATCCCGAATGTGATAACTAGTGAATAAAAATAATAGCTCACAACAAATGATAACATACAAATTACAATTAATCATTTGCTCATCGATTTAAGATAATTTAAATTTGAACTACTGTATTATAAATCACATGGCAATTATTTGTTTGGTAAAATTTGATCATATAAATATGGCTATAAATGGCTATAAAATGGCTATAAAAGATGAACACACACCACACACACACACACACACATATATATATATATACATATTTTCCACCAATAAACATATAACCAATGTATATATATATATGTGTGTGTGTGTTCATATTTTCCACCAATAAATATATTCATATATTCCACCAATAAATGAAAACCTTTTTGTGGGTTTCAATATATATATATATATATTTGTTCACTTTTTACACCAATAAATGAACATTTTTGTGGGTATCTAAAAAAAAGTTTTCTGTGTATTTGAGGACTGATCAAGAAGTAGGATGTATTTTACTTACAGGCTTTAAATTACAAAGGATATTAAATTTCCTAGTTTTACTATTGGCATTATTTATGCAGGTAGACCTTTCAGTGGCGCTCATCTCAACTTGAACAAGCCTTGGAATAAGCAGTTTGATCTTTTACAAACGTAATAATTTGAATACTTGTTTTTTTGGTACACTAATGTAGTTTTTTTTAGCTATAGAGGCATTCTGGGTTAGGGAGTGAAATTATTTGCAGATAAAATTTTTAATATTACCACCGTAAACGCTTAGTGTAAATAATTCATATGGTAGTTATTGTAATTATCGAGATCAGTTTGAAATTACTCCTTCTAAATTGACTTCGAGTAATTAATTTTAACCATCAAAATGATGCGGTATTTTTATGAATTAATTGGGCTATGCACGTGACCTAGTTAATAAAGAGCTCTATTGAAGATCATGTTTATTTAATGTATAAAAAGTTCTCTCTTGACTATGCTTTATACGTTTAAGAAGAATAAAGATAAAAATATTCAAATAATATTTCAAATTGCTTACCCTGCATGTAAAAAAAAAAGCTTTAAAATTCACTTTAAAATCTCAGCTTGGGAAAAAGGATCAACTAAATAAGATATTGAAAGAAGCAATATAATTTTAAATATGATCAAATAAGAGGTTTAACAAGAAACTACGATCCAAAATTAGCTTAGTGATCAAGTATCAAAAAGTATCACACAATCCTTCAACATAATATACATCTTGTATCTGAAGCACCAAAATAAAAGAAATAAAAAGTCTGTAGTAAGTAATTAGGAGTTGTACTCATATTATTTTCACTTAGGTGATGCATCAGTTTATTAAGTAACAAGAAACACTTGGACTTGTTATTTTTATGATTTATAAGTTCTCACTCTGCTATATTTAATGTTCACAGCCTCCACATTTAAACAGAGCTGTACAGGATAGCAGCACTTTCCATTCCCTGAGTAGGTTCTGGTACAGCCTCAACTCAAGAATCATCCTACATTCCTTCTTCTGCTGGTGAGAGGGTCATCTACAGAGCTAATTATCATAATATCTCTTCATTACAAATGTAGTCTTCTAGTGTAAACAAGGTTGGAAGCAATGCCTGCTATCAGACATGTCAAACCTGGTATAAATGAATCAAATAGCTGAATCTATTATTTATGCTTTTTAGTAAGGAAATATCCATCTGGATATCATATTCTGATAATTGAAAAATGACACCTGAACACGGGAATCGAACCCACTCTAAACACTGAGCTATCCAGGAATTGTCCCGTGCTCAGGGTCATTCTTCACTCATATTTTAAGGCAGAGTCTATGATTGACGTGCGGAAATTGTCAGCTACAAATGTGTGATTATATTAAGATCACGAGCTATCAGTTAACGCAGCCATCTTCGACTCTATAGTTGACTTATTGCTGCCACTTGTACTAAGCTAAAGGTGGCTGCGTTATCTGATAGCTCGTGATCTTAATAAAATCACACATTTGTAGCCGACGAGTTCCGCACGTCAATCATAGACTGTCTTAAAATATGAGTGAAGAATGACACAGGGTACGGGACGATTCCTGGATAGCTCAGTGGTAGAGCATTGGCGTACTAAGCCAATGTTCTCGGTTTCGATTCCCGTGTCCAGGTGTCATTTTTCAATTTTCAGAATCTGGTAAAAATGTCTTAACCTAGCTCAATAATTTCAGGGAAAAGAGAGGTTACCTAGACATTTTTAAACTTTCGTCTGCATTGGAATAATTTTAAAGCATTATAAAAAACTTCTTAATATCTGGACATACTAATCTCTTTGATGGAAATTACGGGAAGTTTGACAGTGGGAAAATGTATAGGGCATTCATTTTATCTAGGATTGCAGTAAAGTCTTACAAGGGAATAATTCTTGAAAAAATAAAAGCTAACCACAGTTTATCGTAGTTCAAATACACATAAAGTCTTACTCCCAGTTCTACATCAAATACCATGACTCGCACAGTGACCGTCTGCGCCTCCGTAACTTACAGACACTTTCTTGTTTTCCGTGCTACTACAAGTTAGTACTTTTGAGGGACATTTGACTACCAACACAGTACACGGACACCTTGGATAGTAATTACAAATTGGCCAGTAATTACCACACAACTAATTAACAACTTATATTATGATAAACAGTTATACCATATTCTAACACTGTCAGAAAAATTATATCCATTTATTTTGAGCTTTTTTTTACGTAATTTGATAAATCTTTGGGCGCCCTTCCCCCGTTTTTGGCAGTTGCAAATAATCAAACTATCATATGTGTATCATATGTGTATATTACAAACATCATATCTACGCCACAAACTTTTTAGGACAAAGCCGATACACGATTATGTTTATTTAACAAATAAACAGTTTGACTCAGTTTTAACTAACAATGTAACAAACACACAATCAAACATAATAATAATAAACACACCTGGTTGGATTGTCTGAGCAGATGTGTAAATTCCATCGTTCAAAGGAACTCTTCAAATAAGATATAAATACTGATTTACCTTCATATATGAGATTGTTTTCCCTCTTTAACGGGGAAAAAATCTGATTTAATTTATTGAAAAGCTGGTGAAGTTCTTTGTCGTGCAACTCGCAGGCATGGAAGATCCTCAGATCAATACGATGATCTTGTTTCAGGAGAGCCACGTGCTGTTTCAACAAGGACTTTTGCCTTATTCACCCGCCCAATGAAAAGAAAACGTTTGTTCCTCACTTTTGTATGGTCGAAACTGACTAAATAGTACAAGGGACGACGAAGGAAGAAAATAAATCTTCTCAACCATTTCATAACTTATTAGTTTTTCTCTATGATGTTTACTTGGTCACCAATATATCAAGAATATATTTAATATAATATGAGAAAGGATTTTTGTTATTATCTATATGTTATATTATTAATGGGTGCTTTTGTTTACTTTTAGATTGAGCAGTTAAAGGTTATTATTATTTTCGTCATAAGATTCAAAACTCGTTTATCTATATTTACGTTTTATGCTCATATTAAATTCTATTACGTTATTTAGCAAATTAAAACTTAATTAAAATTGGTAAATCTTTTGATAAATGTTTTTCTCAGTCTATTACAATCATCCAAATTTATTCAACCAAACAACATGGCTGTAAATTAACTTGACCAAATTTTGCCACATTTACCACCATTGTTTTGTGTCCAACTCCTCCTAATATACATTTGTCGACAAAGGTGGTAGGTCAAGATATGCTTTATATCTTCATTCTTGACAGAAGAGGCTAATATAGCTGTTTAGGTGCTATATAATTGAAGGCTATCCACCATTATACTTATACATTTAAAACTAATTTTTATGTTATATCAAAATGAAAATTGGAATAAAAGAGAGAAAATGGCGTCAATCACTCTTATATTTAAAATCTCTACTATAATCTCTTGTAATAAATAAATGTTTATCAATACATTATAGTTTACGGAAATAACATAAACAATCACGTCGCTTATGATGGAAAACTTGATTCTTCGTGGTTTATGTAAGAGGGATAATGGAAAAAACCGTATTTACATGATGAATAATACGTGAACTATATGTACATAAGTGAGTTTACCACGTAGAATTTTAAAAATGGGCATCATCACCATTAAAAGCTTGAATAAAGCTCAAATTAAAATACACTGTCCACTTAGCATATATACAAAATCTCATACTTTTATCATAAATTGTACAATTTCTCTAAAAATAAAGGCAAAAAATCATCTCGTTATGGTGTGTAGAGGATATTCTTTAGAGTATTATCCATCTATAGTTATATCAGTTTTGCAACAATAAATATGAACATCAAAAATAAAATAACGTTTAGCAATACCATCGAAAGTGGGCGCCATAACTTAACCTTATAATATACGTAAACTGTCGTATCCTGGATGATATATGAAGCCTAGGCCACTTTTATTATTATTATTAGCACCGCGTCTTACTACCCGTTCGGGTTATACGCACTTACGCTAATGTGTAATGGTAGGGTAATTATGAGATGAACTGGAGGACCTACAGTTTAACGTAGAATTCGAACCACGGGGGAGGCCTGGCATTCCTCACATTCACAAGTTGTGATTAATACACATCTTGTCAGAGGTGAAGGAAGGGTTTGGCAATCAGATATATCTGTGCCGGGACCGAGGATTGAACCCCGGATCCCCAGCACAGAAGTCTGACACCTTACCTCTAGACCGCCAGGTCACCTCACTCTTATTAACATGGCTGGTATTTTCTTTTTACATATGGACTACATCTTACTATTCGCCCCAGGCTACCAGGCTGTTTATACACTAAATGAGTAGGTATGAAGAAGTTACAATTACAAGTTTTAATAATATTCATTGTGATTGTAGTAAGAAAATTTATAGCTTACTTACACAAGAAACGTAACAGATTGTTAAATTAGAATCAACTTGATATTTGTAAAATGAGCTTACGTCAAATCGATACATTATAAAAGGTTGATTAAATATTACACAAATATAGAAATTAGTGTCAAAGGAACCTTAAAGGTTATATTGCATGTCGGATACAAAGCTGTATAAATTAGTTTGAAATAAATCAAGTTAATATGAAAAACAATTACATAAAATTTTTATTTGTATGTATTTGTTTTTAAATTTAACTTGGTAAGTAAGTTCCAATTAAAAGGAAACATACCATACCTATATTGATGTTGAGAGAGATTAGGACATCAAGCAGGAAAAATATCCGCAGTACACCAGGCTTGGGTTCAAATCCCTTCCATGTCACTGGAAAAGGAGACAATACATTTGTCCATGTGCCCACAGACTAGAGTCTCGTTTGTTTGAAAATAATTAAGGTACTAATTTGAATTATATATTAAAAAATATAAGACCGTATAAAAAAAAAGGAATTATAAAAACATTACAGAAAATGTCAACAATTCAATGGCAATTTAAGTGATTACCAGTATTTCAGATTATTATTACACCTTAAGATTTCAATGTTTGCTAAGATTGATAATTTATACTCAATGTCTATATATAAACTTATACAATTTTGTATCTATATATATCCAAAACAGGAGTTAATAGAGTTTATGTGAATGTGAAACTAAATAATACGATTATTGTTGCTGATATTATTTTTACTTCCAACAAAAGTGATATTTTTTAAAGTATGTTAATTTATTAACCCTAAAATATTAGTAATTGGATAAAAATACCTTTTACCAGCCATTTTATATATAAAGAGCGAATAAAATTCATCTTTAATGTAATAGAAATAAAACTATAAAACACACAGAAAAATATAAATTATATTACCATTCATTACTTTTTTTTAACACATCATTTAACATTATTTTCTTCTTTGAGTTTAACGACCCTTTCATTGTTCACCCCCAAAATCCTTAGTTAAGTTTACCAAAACTCTTTCCAACAAATAACTTTTATAAAGTTTACAAATTACAGGAACTCTGACGCAACAAGATCTTACAAAACTTCTCTACTTGTTAAAATGGTCAATGATTTTTTCTCGTGAAAACCTCTTTCGACGCCCAAACACGTGCTATACTTTTAAGAAAAGTTTGATAAAGCGCGGTGGGAACTGTAAGTTTCAATTTATAAACTTAAATTCAGTAAAACTTAATTCTAAGAACTCACTGTTGGGCGGACTGCTTTTTTAAATACTCTTTAAATAAGTTGTAATCTCTCTAAACGAAATCAGCATCGGTGGTGACGCAGACTAAATCTCAGGCTCAACCTAGTGTGGTTTGCCGATGATAGGTAGGTTGAATACTAGCTGGTTGTATTGAGGGAGATAGGATTTCCTACTCTTCCTTCTAACGAATGAGGGTTCATTTGATTTAAATTCTTCCTTCCTGACCCCACTAGAGTAATAAAAATGATTATCATCTGGACAAGTGGTATTTTTTAAAAAAATACCTACTATAAAAATCAAATGTAAATTCATGTTTACGAATATAGCTGTGGTTTTCACACCAATGATCTACCACTGATCTACCACTGATCTACCACTGATCTACCAATGATCTACCACTGATCTACCACTGATCTATTAATCCATGTTTGTCGCATGTCCTGTATCATTCATTCCTCGTGGCTTATGGTGGCCTCTGAGAATTACGTATGATATGTGAGTGGAAGTCATACAAAACAAATGTTAATGCCAGTGTATTATCTTTACAAAAATGTTAGTGTTCCTGTTTTATTAATTTATATTTACCTAAACTTGTTAGACTTCGTTTCAAATAATACATCATCCAAAATTAGCTTGCACCTTTGGATCTACATACGTACCATGTATTAGTCACTTGATAATCAAGAGATCATTTTTCGAAATAACATAGATACTGTGCCATTCCAGATTTCTTATTAGCCCTGAGGTTAACAACCTTTACAATTTCTTCAGATCCTGAAATGTCAAATAAGCAGTATAATCCCCTACTCGTAATAATTAATCATAATTATGTACAATACAGAAATTATATCATCAAACTTATTTATCAAATTTATTCCCAGAAATAAAACTACTAAGCTACTCAAGGAACTCTTTATCACCACATCTTACCACCCGTTCGGGTTATACGCTTATGTACTAATTACACTAATGTGTTAGGGATTATAAAGTGCACTCGAATTTGCGTTGAAGTAGAGTGGAAAACCATTTAAGAAAACCAACCTCAGTGAGCCTGATTCCTTGGACAGCGTGACTAAGTATTCCTTTAGGTTTAAACACTCAAAATAAAAAAATCCCTACATTTATTTTTGTATGAAATTAATAAATATGAATTATTAGTTTAAATTTTGAAACTATATTTTTGCCAAGTGACGGCAACTTCTTTAACAATAATTTAGTGGGTGCCAGGTGACATTTGTACCACGCGACGCGTAGGAGGTACCTGTTAATTGAGGAATAATTCATTGTTCTCTCCGTCAGCTCAGCACGCAGTGGTAGTTTGAGGGGAAGGGGGAGAGAGAGAGCTGTGACGTCTGGACGCGCATCACGGCACGCCGAGTGGGGCAGAGACGCTCTGATCGGAGCGTCCTAACAGTGGTTCAGCGGGCGCTGGCAGGTCAACATCTGCGTTAGACCAGGGTTGCATACAAGCCGGTTGTCTAGCCATCATACAGCAGGAGGTGAGTTCAAATCTGGGCTAAATAAGTGCCATCACATAATATTGATATTCTTACAAATTACTATCATGCTTTTATATGTGTATGTATACTATTCTGTGTTTTAATGTAATAGTACGCGTAAGAATCACCCAATGATAAAAACACCCAACGTTAAAAAAACTATTATAAAATAAAAATTATAATTAAAACAATTAATAAACATATATAATATATAAAATAAAATCAAAATCATAAATTCAAGTCTCAATAAAACTACCAATAGATGTTTACGTTTAGAAGAAAATAAAAACATCCCACAAATAATTATATATACTGAATGAATTAAACCTAAATTTATTATCATTAATTCTAATAATTAAAAAAAAATACTGGTCTTTTAAATCAATCGTAGTCATAAATACATAACAGTACGCAAAAATATAGAATAGTAAGCATATTTTTTATATTACGCATATATATATAATACTGTAGCTCAGATATACCTATTTTGGACTAATAAAAATATGATAGTCCCTTACACTATTACATATTTAAAATTGAAAGTATTATTTAGTTTGCCTTTGTATTTAAAATATTTTAAATGAAGGTATTTTAAGAGTTTCGTTGTCTTTTTACTAAATTACAAATTATAAGTCTTGTAAACTCTTACAAGAAACAAGCTAGGTCCTACTTTAACAAATCAATAATTTCACTAATTTTAGAAGAAACTAATATTTATAAATACCAAATATGACTTACATTTTTAATTCTCGCAACATTTCAGAAAGAGGAAGTATTGTGATTGTAAAAAAAATCTAATTTGAGATTTTGATGAATGTTAACGTTTAATGACCCTATAAACCCGAAATAGTGGTTCTCGCGATGCTGTCTCTCGGCTTGGAGACGAAAGTATTTTACCAATTGAGCTAAAACTTAGTATCTAGGGTATTCATATGGTTACCCAGAGGGCATTTTAGAGCTAGCTTTCTAATCCTAAAAATATGCGAAAATACAAAAAGCTATATTTTTAAAATACGCTTAAAAATTTGGATTAAAATTCGTATCTAGGCAATATTTAACATTACAAACAAAGTAGTGGATCTCTTTTTTCCGTTACTTTATATAAGGAGATATTTACAATTTTGATGATGTATTTGAAACTCTTTGAGATACGAAATAATTAATCATTGCAAAGATGTAGAACTATTAAAAGTAAACTTATTGTTTATTTCAAACCAATATTTTTTATCTATTTATAATTATATATATATTTATATAGAGGTCTGGGAAATTTGAAGTTGATTGTTGTGTTTTTTGGTGAACAATGATGCTCCTTTTTTTCTCTCAATATGTTTTTGTATCAGTGTATATTATCTCAATTATTATATTTGTTGGAAGGGGATGATATGTTACCATTATGTTTCTGCAACAAGGTATATTATTTTGTTGTTCCCATATCTTATGAGCTTTAAATAAACAGTGAGGAAGTTTTTGCGGTGCACCGTAGCATTTAATTTCATCTATGTATGAATATTTAAGCTATCAAGTCAGTTATTTTTATTGATTAGCCAAAAATACGTGTATTATTAATAAAAATAATAATCTGTTTCATATCTACGAATTTGATAAAATCTCACATTGGTGGCCGCATAGTCTAACGTGCTACTATAGCAGCAGACACGACTGCTGATGACGGGAAGATCGAGGTTCGAATCTCGGTCGGGCTTACTGAGTTTTTCCAAAATGGTTTTCCACTCTCCCTCCATGCAAATATGGGTAAACTTTCTATTAATATAACCTTCCCAATCCGTAAAACCACTAGCGTTATTAGTACAAAAGCGTATATTCTGAACGGGTAGTAAGAAGCGGTGCTTAAAAATATATGTATTTAAAAAATATATGTATTTAAAAAATATACATATCAAAAGACTCAAACACGCACACAGATACATATTATTTACAGGTGAGTACAAGTTTGTAAGAAGATAGATCCCTTAGAGAAAAAGAAGCCAAAAGTGTAAACTAAAGATTGTTGTCTGATGTTTATTTTGTAAGATATTTAACACCGTCAAATTGAGTAAGTATACACGCCATTGCCAACAGGCAAGGTAATGAAAGGCATAAAATGCGCAATGAAAAATATCTATGACACTTCTCACCATCTTCTGTAGCCGCATGGTATAAGTCGTCACTCTTGTGTTAGATCAGGCTGTCGATAAGAGGGATATTGTTTCAATCCCGGTCGGGTGTACTTAGGGTAGAATTTCCAGAATGGTTCCCCACTTTCTTTCCACGCAAATGTGGGCACACTTCGCTTAGACTCAACCTTCCTCCTTCCTAACTCGTTAGTGTAATTAGTACATATGCTTATTACTTGAACAGATTGTAAGACGCAGTTATAAAAATTAAATATATTTATCCTGTTTATTTAGCCATCAGAGATACAATATTCGTGTGAATATTTGTATATATATATATGTTGTAAGGAATCATCCTCTAAAGAGGAATTGATAGAATTTATATAAACCCAGTGTATATTAACATAATTGTTTCTGTCAGATTTGTAATACACTTATAATAGTGGTCCATTTTTCCCCTTTGCCTTTCAATTATTAGTTGTTTGAAGAATTGGTAAGTAATCCAACTTGACACACAATATAAAGACAAAAATAGGACACTAGATTTATATAATAAAATTGTTGGAGGAAGGATAATCGCATGGACAACATACTTAGCTCTACTGTGTGGATTCTAGAGTCTAGACTGTTTAAAGATGAGTATTATTCGTTTTAAATTTGGTGTCATTTGGGTAGCTACATATTATATAAAACAAAATGTGTGTGTGTCCAGAATAAGATTAGCCACATCTAGATTAGCCACATCTAGATTAGCCGGAAAGATAATATTTCGCAGGAAACTAGAGTGTTGCTCTCAAAATTTCCGAAGATATAAAATACTCCTTGGTATAAAAGATAATTTAAATTTGTTCATTAAATGTGAAAAGAAAAACCCAAATAACCATAAGAATTTGAAAATTTAGAATTTAAAATGGGGTTATGGAAAATGTTCAGTGCTGGAAATTTTCAAATCCAAATTTATAAGCCTCCTTTAGGTGTTAAATAAATTTGAAATTTTAAGAAATGGTAAAAAGAACAGCCCAAAAGCAAAACACTTCTCAAAATTGAAATTAAAAATGGGAAGGGTGGGTGGTGAAATGGGGAATGAGATGAAGTTCAAATTTTTTTATAGAAAAGACCTCATCTTGGTACGGTAGAAAATTGACACTACCAGTTCACTAAAAAATTAAGATATTTTAAAAATTTTAAATCCTAGACCTGTCTTGAAGGAGCATTAATACTTTTAAAAAACTAGTAGAGAAAACCTTTATAAGTAGGTTAGAAAATTTAAATACTTTCAAGCAACCTCCCTAAATGATCAAAAATAAAAAAATACTAAAAATTTGTAATTTCAAAATTTGTTCCAAGATAAGGTATTTACAATTTACTAAACTAATAGAAAAAACTTGTTGGTTTTGTAATAAAATTTAAATTTGACATTTAGGTAAATATACTTTACCAGATAACCAAATTATTTATGAATAAATGAAATTTCAATATTTAAATTCGAGAAATGTATCAACTATATTAGGTGTGGTTGAAAGTTTACAATTTTCAGACACGTAAAAGAATAGTAATAATAATAATTGTAATAATAATGTATTTATTTGGGTGACATTAGGCCAGAGCCTTAATCCTTATCATCCAACCAAAAAATGAGCCTTAAAATTTAAAAATTGTAATTTTAGAACCGAAAAGGCTTACATGGGAAAGGGAAGGGTAACTTAAAACATATTCAAAGTATTAGAAAATCCAAATATAAAAATTCAAATTTGGCAAATTGGTAAAAACATCATCTAAGATAAAATAAAATTTGAAGTTTTTTAATCTAACAATAGGGATCCCGATAAAATATGGATGAAAGAGGGTGGTGGCAGTGGCCTCAAAATTGCTACACCAATAGAAATAAACCCCCTTTTTGGTATGGTAGGTAGTTTTAATATTACATAGGTGCACAAAGTAAATATTATCTTAAATGGGATCCACGTCGTTGCTATTACCTAGCTAAATATCCTATCATAAGCTAACGCCTATATAGTAGCTAGATAATAATTAAAATTAAATCATTTCTGGTGACATGGCTCAGTGAACTGTGACGTTCTTTAGAAAACCAGTTTTCCTTTTAACAACACGTTTCTTTAACAATTCTTATTCATTCATTTAACTTATCTTATGATCGTGCTTAAGCAAATATTGCCTTCATTTGTGCCCTTGGTTTGGGCGTTAGGTAGGATTTTTCTCAGAGATTTTAATTTATTTATTGCAATAGTTGCCTTGAGAGATTGCTATTGTTAGTTCAAGATTGTAAAAAGTTTGGTCACCAGATGTCGAAAGTCTAAATTGGATATAGTTTTGATGCGGTTTATCCAAGCGAAGAAAGGCTCAAACAGCCCGCTAAAAATATATTTCACAATTACTCCTGCACATTAGCTTAGTTGAAACTATGACATTTGACTCTTTTCTGATTTCATTGACCAAAGCTTCTAGTTTTTCATAATTTTTTAAATAAATATTAAGGCTAAGTTAAATTAAAATGATAAGTTTAAAAAATATATTTAAGTCTAAAGTTTAAAAGTACTTTTGATTTTTTTTACCGTTTCTCGTACCGTTCCCGCGGGAAATTGCTACTACCTTCCAGAAAATTCCCCGAAGTCAAATTTTGTTCCCGCACAAACCTAGTTATTATCTTTTTTTTTTTTGGATGGGGCAGTTTGGGAATTCTAACTCCAGTGGCTTGTGAAGAAGTCACTCAACAATAATTTTTACTTTCTCATATTTCCCCTTGAGATAGATTCGATATGTTACACTTCTGATAGTGCTGTGAGATGTATTGTATTTTCATACAGTAAAAGGGATGTGGTAATACCCCGTGAGATATATTGTATATGCTACAAGCCTGACATTGCTGTCAGACGTATTGTATTTTCATAAAGTAAAAGGGATGTGGTAATACCCCGTGAGATATATTGTATATGCTACAAGCCTGACATTGCTGTCAGACGTATTGTATTTTCATACAGTAAAAGGGATGTGGTAATACCCCGTGAGATGTATTGTATATGCTACAAGCCTGACATTGGTGTGAGACGTATTGTATTTTCATACAGTAAAAGGGATGTGGTAATACCCCGTGAGATGTATTGTATATGCTACAAGCCTGACATTGGTGTGAGACGTATTGTATTTTCATAAAGTAAAAGGGATGGGGTAATACCCCGTGAGATGTATTGTATATGCTACAAGCCTGACATTGGTGTGAGACGTATTGTATTTTCATACAGTAAAAGGGATGTGGTAATACCCCGTGAGATGTATTGTATATGCTACAAGCCTGACATTGGTGTGAGACGTATTGTATTTTCATAAAGTAAAAGGGATGGGGTAATACCCCGTGAGATGTATTGTATATGCTACAAGCCTGACATTGGTGTGAGACGTATTGTATTTTCATACAGTGGAAGGGACGAATTAATAACCCCCAAAATGATTGGATATTAATTAATGTTATTGACCACGAAATTAGAAATGGAATTTTTACATAATTTATTCATTAATTTTAAGACTAGGAAATATGATTTGGTACTTATTTTTGGTCTAATATGTATGTTCATGATACACTGAACCATTATCACAAATAAATTCTAGGCTTTCTCTTTTATGTCTTCCCCCTCTCTCTTAATCAACCAATTACTAGAGCTACCACACTTTATAAATAAAGTTAATTGACAATTAATAATTATCTATGTGTATATGGTTATTTTTAAGATGATTATATGTCAATAAAAAATATACACTTCTTCAAATAATAAAACTTAAGGTGGGAGTGTAGGTAACACGAGTTAAGATCAATTTATTTTCAGGTTTCTTCCAATTTTTTTGTTCAAAAAATCAAATAAGTCTTCAGCAGAAAAAAAGTTTTATTTTCTTCATATAGTGACCTTAAGAGTTATTGATTATCTGTCAAGGGTGTCCTGAAATTAAATGATAACTTTTTCATTTCATTGAAAGGCTTATCATGTAAGGCCGCTATACTCATGACAAAAATTCAACAAATGTTGATATCATCATGTGAATAATATATAGGCCCAATGTTTCTACTGAAGCAATATGTTATTTATTTTGGCTAAAAAGTTTTTTTGTTATAAAGACCTGAAAAAATACCTTAGCTCACTTTCTTTAATCTCCCACCTTAATGCCAATCCAAATCTGTGAGCACATGTACAAAATACAAGGCTCATCTCCTTTGGTTTTCACTAGATGGGAAGCTCGTGGTTCGAGTACAGGACATGTGTAATCAGGGTGATTTATCCTAAATAATTTCTCACTTTCACCTTAACGTGAAAGCTTTTACATTTTCTATAAATTATAGCTTATTTTTCCCTACCTAATTAAGCAAATTAAATACGAATAACCCGTGTGAGTAGTAAGATGTGGTGCAAATACAATAGGCTTGGCCAAAATACTACGATTGCTTGAAGATCAATTCCTAAATTTGAGAAATTATTCGTTTTATTCATTTATCAATTCAGTCCTCAATAAAGTGCTTTAAATAAGGAATCAACACGTTGGTTAAAACACTCACCACCTCTTCCCCAAGCACTCTTTACCTTCTTCACACAGACTTCATTGCTTGCTCGGACGAAGTTCATTATTTTATAAACCAGAAGAAGTTTGTTAGCTAAATAAATTAAGACATTCTTACAAGGCCCATTACCACAAAATAATAGTCTGATAATGCTAGATAAATTTCCAGGAACTAAGTATAAGATGAAATGAGCAATTATTGTAGTTCCCCTTTTGATAAAACTAAGATCAAATATTGGACTTGAACTAGAAGCTTTTAAAGTAGAAAACCGTATTTTAGCCAAGATATTTAGACGTTTTTAAATACATATATTCATCTTAAGGGCTTACAAGTTTAAAGTGTATATTTTTTAATATAAAATTGTAGAAATAAATAGAGCCAAGCTAAATTAATGTAAACATTCAAATCTGTGTTTAAAAATGACAACCAGGCACGTGAACTTAAACAGATATAATTTATTAGCTGTAGCATAATATAATTTGAAAAATAATATATTTATCATAATAAACTATCAAGTCAAACAGTTAAAAAAAGTAATTCCTGTTGTTACGCAAACATAGGTATTATAATAGATATTCCAAGGTGAGAATAGTTTCAATAATATTTCTTCTAGCCGTCCAGTATTGAAATTATTATTATTATTATTATTATTATTATTATTATTATTATTATTATTTATTATTATTATTATTATCAGCACCGCGTCTTACTACCCGTTCAGGTTATACGCACTTACACTAATGTGTAATGGTAGGGTGATTGTGAGATGAAATGGAGGACCTACAGTTTAACGTGGAATCCGAACCACGGTAGAGGCATGGCATTCCATACATTCACAAGTTGTGATTAATACACGTCTTGTCAGAGGTGAAGGAAGGGTTTGGCAATCAGATAAATCTGTGCCGGGACCGAGGATTGAACCCCGGACCCCCAGCACAGAAGTCTGATACCTTACCCCTAGACCGCCAGGTCACCCGTAGTATTGAAATTGAAATTGAAAAAATGACACCTGGACACGGGACTCGAACCCGTGACATTTGGCTTAGTACTCCAATGCTCTAACCACTGAACTATCCAGGAAGAGTGATTCTTGGATAGCTCAGTGGTTAGAGCATTGGCGTACTAAACCAAAGGTTCCGGGTTCGATTCCCATGTCCAGGTGTCATTTTTCAATTTTCAGAATATCATACCAGATTAGTTTAATGTCTTAGCAAACGTGCCCGACGATGTAGGCTCGCTTTAATTACATGTATCCGTGAATCAAATATTAATATTAATTATATTATAAATACAATTAAGAATATTTACCTGTGGCGTTATGGCGTTCAAGTTAAGGTTATTATTGATTAAAATAATATTTTTTTAATTATTTAGCTATGTTTAAAAATAATTCTGATTAAGTAATACCATATTCTATATTAAAACTATTAGAATTAGCCGTATTATAATTACAACACATTTTTCAAGCACATTCATGGTAACTGTATTAAAGTATTTTTTGTAAAAGAGTTATTTCATTCAAGATACTCATAATTGTATTCTAGATACTTTTTTGAGAATCTTATAATTCTCGAATCTCTCTAATACCATAGGATCATAGGGATTAGAGAAGTCAATGATTTGAGTGTCCCAGCTAATATTACTGTCAAGATTATTTTTAGGGCTCCAGCATGTATTTTTTCTGGTGCAAAGAATCCTTCGTTATAAGAAAGGATGAAAACTCCAGACTTAGACCACGCTGGATGTGGGTCTGAAAAAAAACAAGATTTTTTTTTTCATGAATATGAGATAACTTAATGTGTACGAGGCTATTTTTCTCTCTTGATGAATACAAACCAGATTTCCATTTCTACTTTGTGTGTCATTCAACATCCACCTCATACTAAGATTATATTTCCCTTTTAGTTCGGCCACATAATGAAAGGGAAGGAAGGATAAATTACAAGGGCACAAGAAGCAAGGAAAGATCTAAATGTGTTCGTTTGTATTCTGTGACCTACAACTTTGACATTCCTTCTAGTTGAAGCCGAATATAGCAGACCAATGCTCTGTGGTTGTACGTATGGATTAGTTCTTAGACATTTTCAATTAAATATTCTCTCATAACTAACGGGAAAATAATTGATAAATGAAGAAAATGTGTGTCCTTGATTTAGTTGAAGGAAAATGAATGTCCTTGAATTATTCAAAACCCACCTAAGTAGCGTAATTATCTAGCGTGCTAGTTTCATACTGAGCTAGACAGCCGAGGTTGGGGAGATCGAGGTTCGAATCTCACTCAGGTGAATTGGGGGCTACCTAAATGGTTTTCCACTCTCCCTCCACGCAAATGCGTGTTTACGTCCTCTAAATTCAACCTTTCCAATCTTAACCCATTAGCTTCGTTAGCACTTAAGCGTATAATCTGACCGGGTAGTAAGACGCAGTGTTAAATAAATAAATTAATGAATAAATAAAAAATAAATTAAAATATTATAACCTTTTAATTTTAGTAAATATGATATCTGAACACAAAAGCTATTTATAACCTGATCAGCCATAACGGTGATCACAAGGAATAAATATCAGGCTCATTTAGTCTGTCTTTACATTGATCTAGAAGTCAGGGTTCGAGTATTGGCTAGGATTTTCGAAGGTCATTTTTCCTGAATTTTTTCCTCTTCCTTTATACTATCCATATTAAAGTAAGTGTTCCTTTCCTTTAAATTTTACATTTATTTCCCCAACCCATTCGTGTATTTAAAATACTTATAGATTAGGCTTGTGGTGAGACGGACAGAATTTTTTTTAGTGCCAACAGATATTATTAAAAAGAGTAGTGAAAAACAACTTAAGATAAGGAATTTTAAGAAAATGTTTATAAAATATGATTTGTTTTAGTATTATAATTTTGAAAAAATATTTTTTGATAAACACTTGATTAAAAACATTGGTTTTATATTGTTTCATTTGTTTCAAAATTACAATAATAAAACAAATATGGATGATTCTATAACTTTTCCTGGCTACAAAACAAATAGTCTGTTAAATATTTAAATTTGTACAAAACATTTTATTCACAAAGACACGAAAAAAGGAAAATTGAAATCACAAATTGAGTGTTTGATATTTATATATTAAGCTTAGTAACACTGATTCCCACATCATTGTTCACACTCTCTAAGTCATAATGTTTGAAGTAGCATGGATTGTTGGTTAGTGAGAGGTCAAAGTTCGAAACTAGGCTGGTTGCACAGTAGGTAGTTTTCTACGAATTATTTATCTTTAAGATTTTCCAATCTTCTCTTCACGCTAATGCAGGTACATTCCCTTAAAATACACCTTACTCCTAAATGCACCATGGATTAAACTGTTTACCTTGGTATTAAAATAATTAATAAAAACCAATAACTAAGATAGGAAACTATAATTCCTGTTAATTGTTTAAAATTGACGGATATAATTTGTAGATATAATTATTTTATTATATAAAATATATTTATTTTCTTTGAAATATTGTATAGAGGTGATAAAAAGTGGGGAATAGTTGTAATAAGAACAAGTAATAACTTTTCAAAATTATATTTTTCCCTAGAAATAGAAAACTACTTTAAAATATATCACAATAAACTTATAAAGACTATTGTGCTCAGCTTGCTATAGCCTGATATTTTACATTTTAAATCCCCCTCTATTTATTTGGTGCATTCAGCCAATTATTTAATAAGGCGTGTGAATGAGAAAAATGTTAAGAGGATGAAAACGGTGGATTATTATTATTATTATTATTATTATCATCATCACCGCGTCTTACTACCCCTTCGGGTTATACGCAAAACCGGTGGAAAATAGAGGTATTAGCTCACAGATCTTAATACGCGTCTGAGATATTTACATATTTATACTCATAGACGTACTCGTGGTATAGTGGTCAAATCCTTTGGATACCTACTTAGAGACCCCAGATTCGATTCCCAACTGATAGTGGGGGATTTTTCTAGAAAGGGGAATAATTCACACGGTCACCAGGGTTTGGTTAGTTAAGTTTAAGTTAGGTTAAGATCTTCATTGACTCCACCCCGGCATATTCACTATCATCATCCCCTCATCTCGTCGATACATTGAAAGAGCCTCCACCAAAATATGTACGATTAGTACATTTTGGCATCCCTGGGCAACAGTACATTAGTTCTGGCTAATCTTTCCGCAAACCGAGCTATACATTTATGTAGCCCAGACATGGCATTATTGTTATTATTATTTATTATAATTATGGAGTAGTGAAATGAGGCAGGTGTAAGATTTGTGTAATTACGTGGAGGGAAAGTGAGAAATTGTTTAGTAACAAAACACCTCCCTAAATCCAGTCGGGATTAGAACCTTGAGATAACCCGTCAGTATAAAATCGGACAAGAAGGGACTGACGCCTCTATTTGCGGCTAAAATAATATGTAACGTCAACTTATTAGCATATTTCTGTCAAATATTCTGAGACCTTTGTACAGTTTCTTTAAAATATATAAAGTTATTGCATATATATACACAATACACTATTTAGAATATCACAAATACAATATTAAAAAACCACAAATAAAAATTCCCTACGTTAGAATCATTCGCGAGTAAGTGAAGGGTTTTATTTTAGGGATAAAAATATTATCCAGAGAGTCATCTAGTTACATTTAGTTTAAATGTATGTCAATGATGAAAGAAAACTAAATTATTAAATAGTTATCTACCGTACTACTAAAGTTATAGTCATTATGTATAATATACATTATTCGTGGTGTTAATAACACTTTGAGTTTCTAAAAATGGATGCAGCGACAGTTACAACTCAAATGTTATTTATCCACTCATTCGTATAGCTTGGTTTGCCGCTGCTAGCTAGGCTAGCTAGGGCTAACTAGGTAGCTAGGGCTAGCTAGGGCTAACTAGGGCTAGTAGGCTAACTAGGCTAGCTAGGGCTAACTAGGGCTAGCTAGGACTTCTATCCTCTTTGGTATATGAGGGTTTCATAGCAAACATGTTTTATACTCTCCCGTCACACAAAAAGCAGTTATATTTCCTCAAAATTCGACTTTCCTCCCCCGTACCTATTCCTTTACAATACGTTTGGGCTATTACACAACTGGGGTAAGGATGAATAAGGTAGGATTTAGAAAACATGTACTTTTTAGTTGTATTGAGAAAGAATTATAAACATTTAAGGAAAAATACCCTCAGTAACTCCAGTAGGAAATCTAGCCCCGACCTCTTTGAAACTGGCAATCCATACTTAATGAGCTTGATATGTAGCCCTCGTGACCACAGATCCGAGTCTTATCTCATTAGTGTAGTTAAATTCCGATAGTCTGTAAGATTATTTAATAATGTAAACATTGTAAATACATCTATATTATAGAATCTAACTCTATTATCATGTTAAGTCAACAATCCTAAAGTTGGTTTGATGTGATTTATACACATCCGGCGCTGAACATGCAATCAAACCTTCAGCTGGTTAGTTCTGCCTGCACCATCTGGTATAAATCCCATTTACCAGAGTGAATCAGGACTTGCGGTGGTTCCCCATTGCCTTCCACAATAAATTTCTATGAGCAAGCGCTAAAGGGCCTACTACCACTTTTGATGGGACAAGTATTCTCACAAACATTCCAGTGTTCTTTTACATGTCACAATTGACATGACACCGATGGATTTACTTCCCACCCAAAGGAAATTTAGATACGGATCTTTATTGCTCGAGAAAAATTCATCAGCCTTGGTTGGGTTTGAACCCACGAACGTCGGGTCTTTAGGCGAGTACTTTACCCCAAGACGATCAAAGTCGATTGGTCTAGTATATAAATAAACAAATTATTTTTTATCAAATTTAAAAACTAAAAAAAAACACACGTTTGGGAGTATAACGTGGTGTATCTCTCCACCGAAAGGATTTCAACCGCTGCAGTATTTCCATTCAGCTGTGTTTGCTAAGAAAATGTCGCGTCTTCGCTTCTAAATTAGAGGAGTGTTTTAGTTTAAAATAAGATAGAGGTAACTTAATGCTTCCTACGTGTTGGAACTGTGAGCTCAAGATTGTTAGGGCCAAGGACCGTAGTTCTAATAAGGGGTAGATCGCTTATCATAACTGCACAGTAGCTAAGACGTGGGGATAGCATTCAAGACAGCTGATATGTCATCAGTTCTCGGGAGAAGAAGGACAAGTTTGTTCTCGAATATTTGAACGATAGTAGATAGAATATAACTGAATATTTCGAGAAAACTGATAACGATCGTACCACAGGGTGGTTACAAAACTTTTACTATAAAATTCCTCGACCGTTCTTGGTTTCCTAGACATTTGAAAATAAAATCCTGATTTAACCTTTTTATAATGGGTCTTGATAAATTTAATTTTTTCGTTAATTTCATTGATTACATATTTTCTAAAACAATCCTAACGGCTACTAAAGATAAACATTATGTGAAGTTATTTTTTCAATAATTAATGTTTAAGGTATTATTTTTGCCCCTGTATGAATGTGTTATAAGACAGTGTACAACATCTTTTTAAATCCATTACTGTTTCCAGCTGGTAATCTGTGTCAGTTTTTTATTCAAGCCATATATGTTTCAATATCATCTTGCTAGGCCTGTCGTATCTTCTAATGCCTTATAATCTATCTTAAGAGTAGGACAAACAACATCCAGTCCCCGGCCCTTAATTTATCAATGTGAAAGTGTAAACTAATATTTTCATCAATGATACATTTTCGGCCATGTCAGGAATTTAACTCGGGACCTTTAGATGAGTAGGCAGACACGCTACCGACTGATATAAGGTGTCAAACTGTGTGCACCTATCTCATGTTAGAATAACATAAATAGGCAATACATTTGGTTGACATTGCGAAACTCACTCCAGTGGCCGAAGAAGGCATCACTCTCTTAGACTTCTGATGATGGGCAGATCTAATCCTGGTTGGGTCTGCTGAGGGTGGTTTTTCTTAAATGGTTTCTCACTATGCTTCCCACGAAAATTGTGGGTAGATTACCCTTTCTCATCCCTACCCCATTAGAGCAATTATCATGTTATATGAGTATAACCTGAACAGGTAGTAAGACGTAGTGATTGAGGGGGAAAAACATTGAGAAACAGAATCTCTCAGTTTTGTTCAAATGTTTAAGTGTGTAACTATACAAGTTTTAAAACTACCCGACACTTCCCTGTTTTCCCTGACATCAAAAAATTCTCTGACCTTTCCAGATACTCATTGTTTTCCCTGTCAGCACCCACCATGGTTGAGTCAATTTAATTCCATTTTTATCTCGATTTATTAGTTTTTTATAATGCACAATACTTTCACCTGAAACTTAAAATAAATATTCAGTTTTTACTACTTAATACAAGTAAGCTTATTAACAAAATTAGATCAATTACATTTTGATGTCCAAGAAGCTGTAAAATCGGTGGTCAGTTTTGTCTATCAAGAAGATAAAAATCAGTCTTTTCCCTCCTTTGTTTTAGATGAGAACATAAGAGTCATTAAAGGGGGATTAAGATTATGTGTGTTTGGATAGTGCAAATCAAAACATCAATTTAAAACCAAAATAAAAACTCATATCCCGTTCCCTTGAAAAAAAAAATCTGCTTAAATGGGACATCTTTAAATAAATAGTGAATTATTTTTTTTTAGAAAAAAATTAAATCTACGTTTGTAGGAAACTCTATTATGTGACTCACTCTATGGCATTAGGAGATCGAAAGTTCATAGCCGCACCTACAAAAGTACTCCACCCAACCCTTTCTTGAACTAGTTCCATCCATTCCACATCATTACATATTATCTCTTTCAGGTTTACTCTAATGTTATCTTCCCATATGCGTATTGCCGATGGTCTCTTCCCATTGGGTTTACCAGTCAGTACCCTGAACAAGGCTATAGAATCTCCCATTCGCACTGCATGTCCTACCCACCATAGTCTACAAGACTTAATAATCTTAACAACGTCTTGTGGTGCGTACATGGCTCGTTTCTTATCATTATGTAACCTCCTCCACTTAGCAGCAGCCTCATAAATTTTTGGACAAAATACCTTCCTAATCACCTGGTTTTCTAACACACCTAAATTTATTTTCGTCATGTGAGATAAGAGACCACGTTTTACACTGATAGAGAACAACTAGTAAAATTATTGTTTTGTATATTCTGAGCTTTACATTCCTTCAAAGCAAGCGAGATATCAATAGATTATTGGCCGAGTGATTTCATGCATTTCTTGACTGTATTATTTTCCTAATTTCCAATCTAAAATTGTTAGTTCTAATAAAAATTGTTCCTAAATATTTAACTCACTAACCCTGTTAAATGATATGTTGTTCGCAGTAATCTCTAAATTATCGAGACTTATCTATGTTCTTTGTCTTATCATATACTTAGGGCCGGTCTAGATAAATATTGCTATCGGGAGGTTAAAGTTAGCGTCCAGATAAAGTTTATTGGCCCCTTTAATATTTTACGCGTATTATGAACTGAATCTATCTGCCGGATAGCTATCTGAAAAATAAATATATTTTTATGCAGAAAACGCAAGGTTGGTACTGTTTTTACTGGTGCGCGCATGCGTATAGGCCTTACTGTTACCGCTACTTCCTGGAAAGTGGCTACAACGCTCAACATTTGTTAAATAATGGCGGCTAAACGAGTGCGAGGAAACAGATGGCATCACGTGGGTGCAGAAGCTAAGTTGTCTTGTGCAAGTACTAATTTCGATGTCTGCCAAAATGTGGTCAATATTTGGAAACAACGTTTACAAAATTTCATTTATTGTACTCAAATTTTGATAATTTGTTCTTATATAAATATAACTTTACAAATAGCTTGTCAGTTTATATAAAAGTGTGAATTAAATGTTCTAACTTTATATAGTTAGAGCCTGCGCCTGTGCTTACTAAACACGTGAACCACGATTTTAACCTAAAAATAGATTCTGATAGGCGAAACCTCATTAAAAACGTGTCACTATGGCAACAACCATTTTAACTTTGAGATAAAAGTTATCAGCTACTTAAACCTCCTGATAAAAATGTGATGGCTAAATACATTTTATCTTGCAGGTAAATGCTGTCAGACAGTAATAAGATGCACTTTTAACTTATCGTCCAGTTATAAATATTTATCTGCCAGATTAATATTTATCCAGGAGTCGTAAGACCGGCCCTTTGTCATTTCAACGTTCACTTCCAAACCTCTTTCCTTGCCAGCCTTTAGTAAGATTTTTGAATTGATGTCAACAGCTTCCTTAGGCCTACTACTACCCAACAAAGCTAAATCATCTACATATCCTAATAGCTACTCTCTTGTATTACTCTAGTAGCATATTTTAAAGCTAGATTAAGAAGTAATTGGGTAAGTGAAGCTCCTTGTTTCAACCCATTATGTATTTAGAAAGTACATGATAAGTGATGTCCAATCAATACTCTGCCTCGCGTGTCAGTCAAACATACCTCAATTATCTTGACATGTTCATTGGAAATCCCAAACCTAGCCAAGATTTAATCTAATTTATTTATTTTTATTTAAAAATCTATGTCTAATTGATGAACCATCATGTTGTATTTCCACTTTTTTCTTATATTTGTCAAATAGAAAAAATGATCCGTTTTGATCTATTTCGTCGAAATCTACACTGATGATCCCCAATTATGTATTTTGCATATGCAGTCACTCTCATTATAATTATGCTAAATAACATTTCATAGCATGTTGATAGTAGTAGGAGAACTACTTAATAATTATTACACTCTGTTTTATCCCCCTTTTTGAAAATTGTTATTCTAATCCCTTACTTTAATTCTTGTGGTAATACCTCATTGTTTCATATGAGCATAACAATTTATGAATACATATCTCTAGCTTTTCACCATCTCTCTTTATTAACTCTTCTGGACTTAAATCTATACCTGGAGAGATATAGTTCTTTAACTTCCTAATAACGTCTTTGACTTCACTAATACTTGGATTTGGGACAAGTAGTTCAGCAGCATCATATAATTCTTGATCTGCATTTGGCACAAAATAATTATTATTTTCTCGTTTGAATAGAAAATGGGTTCATTCTGCCCCTCCACCTTCCCTCCCCAATAATTAAATGTTAACGAAGCCTATGGGTAAAAAAAAGTTAAGAGAAACGAGGCCTCCAATATATTTTGATTTGATTCATAATTTAAAATCGATTAATTTGGCTGATTTTAGCGCAATATCTGGGTTGGTCATTCCACGCAAGAAGACAAATATTAAATATCTGAAACAAAAGTTCAAGAGCAAAAACTTTTAGAAAACATGCAATAAAATTGTTAATTTCAAGGTGCTAATTTATATTTTATATTCATTTAATTCTGGTGTTTTATATTCACTCTCAATACATTCAGGGATTTCCTTTTATTTGGGTTTGCAAAGTGCACTTTCTAAGCATGCTGATTAATACTTATATTAGCTTTATACTTATAAACAGCATGCTTTGCCTTTAGTCTTACATACCATCCTGTCAATTCACATTTTGAATTATATTCTTGGGGTGCTTAAAAAAGAGGTTAAATTTAAAGTGAAAATACCCATATGTGTATGGAGGAATAGAGTTAAATCATTGATAAAACCAACTTTGGTACAACCATGCGATATTAGAACCCCGAACCTCAATATCGGAAAAAGATTCTAGAAAAGATTGATGTTAAGCTTAAGTGCCCACAAACACAGGTCATATTAAAAAGAGATTCTCGGAAATACAAAATACATCCAAGAGAATGTATTCAGTTTTATGTTATCACTCTATTGTATATATTGTAGAGAACATTAATTTTGTTGTCCTATTTCATATAAACACATTACCAGATACATCTAAAAAAATATCCATTGTTCTGATTTATTACAAACAGATTATTAAATACATATCAAAGCATATCCTCAGGTGCATAAAGTTTCATACGAACAAACATTGCCAGATACATCTTAAAGAATATCCGATGGTGCATAAAAATTAATTAATATAAAAAAAATTACCAGATGCATCTTAAGGAACGTCCACAGGTGTTTTAAGCCTCATATAAACACACATCACGAGATATATAATAGAGAAATCCATTTTTAGAGTTTAATATGAACACATATTAAATATACATCCTAGAGAGCGTCAAGTGAGTCAATTTCTAGAACTAACTTCTGTTGCCTTCAGTTTATTTACATTCCCGGGTTTAATTAGTAGAGAGGTTTAAAAATATAAAATCCTCTCCCTTCCTCCCAACAAGCAAGGACCTTATTTCCACTAAGACTTGGTATACCACAATAGTCGTGCAGTCATGGACAATAACACGGTCAACGTGTGGTGACCGGAGCTAGAACCTTGGAAAGTAATTGCCTTTTTATATCGCCGCTTCTTACTGCCTTTTAGGGTTATACGCAAATTACATTTTCAGTGTATGGAGTATCGGCCCCATGTTATTAGTGGTCAGTGCACCTGGTTGAGAACATAGGGGTGCCGGGTTCAATTCCCAGCTGGTCTCATGGGTAATTTTCTCGAAAGGGGAATTATCCCAACAGTTATCAGGGTTTGGTTGATTAGGCTTAAGTTAGGTTTAAGTGCTTCCACTGGTACCACACCATCATACCCACTATCACCATCACCATCACACTCACTATCACCATCATCTCATATCATCGGGACATGGAAAGAGCCTCTACGGAATGAATGCATGATTAGTACATTCAGGCGGTACATTAGTACTGGCTAATATTTCCCCAAACTGGGCTACGATATATATATATATCATATTTTAGACCAGATATTAGAGCCAGTTGGGAATTAAACTAGTATTAAGTCCTCAACTATTGTACTTGTTTTGACAAATTATTTATTTACCTGAAGGCCGCTAACTCTTTAAAATGGTGCTAGAACAAAAAAAAAAAAAAGGGGTAGTGATTTAAAAACCTATAAATGTAGTCACTGTAAGATTAAGAGTGAACATATATTTTTTTTCAAACCTATCATATTCTTTTTGATGCTGGAAAACTGTTGCATTCTTTGGATTAATAGTTCACAGTTCTAAACAACGTTAAGGAATTTAGACAATATTTTAAGGACTGTAAAGATAAAGTTAAATAATTAATTGTATTTTTTAATAATAAAACTTTAAAACAAATATATTTAATATAATAATCCATATAATGTATGTATTTCAAAGCCACGTGTTACTTACTACCTATCAAAGTTATCAGCACATTTAAACTAAAAGGTAAATTTAGAGTTTATATCAGATGTACCCGCATTCACCTGGAGGAAGAATGGGGAAACATTAATGAAACACTACCTCAGTACACCTTGCAGGAATTACAAATTCAATCTTGTGGTCACAATCAAAACAGACTATCCGAGACTAACTCCTTTTTCCGCGTTAAAATATTTATGTATCAATATAACTATTGTGTAACTATTGTGGATTTATCGATTGTACACCAACGTTTTACCAATGCTCAAGATAATATGCAGATCTACACTTATGAGTGACCCGCCTCGGTGGCGTAGTTGGCTAACGCGCTAGTCGTGTGAGCTCGACCACCCAGGACGGGGAGATCGAGGTTCGAATCTCGGTCGGGTGAACTGGAACTGGTTTTTTCCTAAATGGCTTTCCACTCTCCCTCCACGCAAATGCGGGTTCACTTCCTCTAAATTCAACCTCCCCAATTCCTAATCCATTTGCGTAATTAGTACTCAAGCGTATAACCCGAACGGGTAGTAAGACGCGGTGCTAAATATTATTATATTATTATTACACTTATGAGGACAAGATGAGTAGGGCGGAACAAATGTTTCTACATTTTTGCGAGGTGAGAAGTCAGGAAATTTCCAGAAAAATGACCAGTTTACTAGGTTGCAATACAAGTCACAGCTTTCACATCCCAGGAAAAACATACTGCCTAGTTTCACGCCAAACTCCATGTTTCCAACGATGTAGGTAATAGAATTATACATATAACTATCATATTGGAGCTATGAATTATTAATTCTGAAAAGATAGTGTATTTTTTTTTAACCATTATATATATTTTAAATTAACAAGTAGTCTTCTTTGGCAAAAACATTGATTAAAGGGGGCATGGAATTTTTTCTAAGCTATCCCTAAATGGACAACCTCACACAACGGAAGTATTCCCAGAGGTTATCCTGCTCAGTATCAACCTAATGTCGGCAAAGAGCACAGGAATTGAACAATGAAATAGGTAAATAAATATATAATGGGTCAGTTAAATTAATTTATCCAAACCAAAATTTAACAAACAATACAAATATATTTCCCAGCTAGAAGACATTTTCTATAAAATAACTGGCACGTGATCAATCAGAGAGCTTCCAAAAGGACATACATTTGAAGCGACAATAAAAACAATATCTTTAAACAGTATAGTGAAGTGATACAATAATTTGAACCACCCACACGACTAGAAATAAACAATTAATATGGAACTGAAGCAATGAATTAATAACAAAAACGACGATCATATGAATTGGTACTGAACGAAAATAATGCGCATGAAGAATAGGAGGTATCTTAATTAACAGTTGGCTTGTACAAAGCTGATTCACATAATTAACTTAGTATATTCTCTGTGGCAAACAACCAGCGCTCAACTCTAATGAATTACTATAGTCCAAAGATAATTCTGTGGCTATTAGGGTGGGATGGAGGGAACGCGAGCAAAGGATAGTGGTTTTTTTTTTTCAATTTTTATAGCAACATTTTTTTTGGCCAAAATAAATAAAATATTTCTCCACCACAAACATAGAGTTTAATTTTTTTTTTCGCATGCTGATATCAACAATTCTTAAATATCTGTCATGAGCATGGTCGCATTATATAACAAACTTTTTAAATAAAGAGAAAAAGTTGTCATTAAATTCCAGAACATCCTTGACATATATTCAACAACTGTTGAGGTCACCATTGGAAGAAAATAATTAAATTATATATCTGAACTGGAGCAATATTTTATTAATTTTGGCCAAAAACATGTGTTTTTTCCCCATGAAAATTGTAAAAAGCCTGGCCTTTTCACGCTTCCCCTTCCACCCCAACTTAAGAAACACAAAATCTCAGCACTGCGAATAGCTAGTCCATAACCTTGAAGGTCCTTCTAACATTAGGTCTATTAGCACGAAGGGCAACATCCTGACAGTTGCCTTATAATAGTTATCAAAACAAATAATAATAGTAAAAATAGAAACAGTTCCCCAGATATCCAATTGAGTTGACACTATCCTAAAAGCCACGGGGAATAAACTATTCACTAAACCTATTGAAATTAGAAATTCTTTTTAGCACAATTTAGAATAATGGTACCCGCCTAGGTGGCGTAGTTGGCTAACGCGCTAGTCGTCTTGAGCTCTACTGCCGAGGACGGGGAGATCGAGGTTCGAATCTCGGTCGGGTGAACTGGGGGTGGTTTTTTCCTAAATGGTTCTCCACTCTCCCTCCACGCAAATGCGGGTTCACTTCCTCTAAATTCAACTTTCCCAATTCCTAATCCATTAGTGTAATTAGTATTTAAGCGTATAACCCGAACGGGTAGTAAGACGCGATAATAAAAAAGAATAATGATCTTTCAAGAAACGACACGAGTTTCCAAACTTTATCAACTAAGACCAGTGTAATGACCCACTTCGGTGGCCTCGTGGTCTAACGCGCTATTCTCGTGTTAGACTAAACTGCCGAAGATGGAGAGATCGGGGCTCAATCCCAGTAGAGTGCACTGAGGGTTGTTTTCCCTTAATGGGTTTCTACTCTTCTTACTCGTAGATGTGAGACTAAAGTAATATTAAGGAATATCATAAGAAAATGTGGTTTTGTCCAACACAAGAGTAATGTAGGTTAGTTCTAGGATAAATCTGTTACTAGGGTAGATTAGGGAAATAAATATTATTAGATTAGATTAGATAAGATTAGATTAGTATAGATTAAGGTTTGGATTTTCCACCAGTGGTTTCACTAGTAGGTAGACGGAGCTCCATCTTCAATAGGGTGCTTCCCCAGGTGGCGGATAGGGGAACACTCGACACAGCGGGAGAGTGCCAGGTGGCGGATAGGGGAACACTCGACACAGCTGGAGAGTGCCAGGTGGCGGATAGGGGAACACTCGACACAGCTGGAGAGTGCCAGGTGGCGGATAGGGTAACACTCGACAAAGCTGGAGAGTACCAGGTGGCGGATAGGGGAACACTCGACACAGCTGGAGAGTGCCAGGTGGCGGATAGGGGAACACTCGACACAGCTGGGGAGTGCCAGGTGGCGGACAGGGGAACACTCGACACAGCTGGAGAGTGCCAGGTACTCACTGGTAACTGTGAGCACTGGAGAGTACCAGGTGCTCACTGGTAACTGTGAGCACTGGAGAGTGCCAGGTGCTCACTGGTAACTGTGAGCTCTGTGAGTGCCCGGTGTGGAGTGTACCGGGGAAACTAAAAATATCCGGGGCGGACCGACTGGAGTGATACAAAAATAGTTTATTTATTTATTTATTTAGCACCGCGTCTTACTACCTGTTCGGGTTATACGCTTAAGTACTAATTACACTAATGGATTAGGAATTGGGAAGGTTACATTTTTTAGAGGAAGTGAACCCGCACTTGCGTAGAGGGAGAGTGGAAAACCATTTAGGAAAAACCACCCCCAGTTCACCCGACCGAGATTCGTACCTCGATCTCCCCGTCCTCGGCGGTCGAGCTCAACACGACTGGCGTGCTAGCCAACTACGCCACCGAGGCGGGTCAAAAATAGTTAATGGAAACAAATTAGAACTTAGATTTAAATAGTACTAGAACTCAATAATACCAGATAAGATAATTTAAATAAAAGAGATACAAGAAAATTGAGCAATTAACAGATACATAGGACTCAGGTTAAAATTGTTAGAAACTGAGTCAAAGAGTCGAGGTAAAAAAAATTGCGGGTGCACTTTCTATCAATTAAGCCTCACTAATTCCTACCCACTAGTGTAATTAGTACATTGGCGTACAACCTGAATGGGTAGTAAGACGTGGTGCTAAAAAAAATAGTGTACTGAATCAACGATATAAAAATGTTACTATGAAAAACATTATAATTACGATGCTTCAAACTTTTAATAAGGTAGTAGCTCGTTGGAAGTGTATGCGTGAAACATCAGGAATTATCCAATTAAAAGTGATAATGTGAAAGATAACTTATTTCCTAGCCTAAATCACTATGCTTCATAAATTATATTATTAAAGGTGAATTACCGGCATTTAAATATAATAATATATGGTCTACATGCACAAAATAGCAAATAAAGCTAACCAATGTATAAGTGAAACTTATAATGCTACTTATCAAACCATGTTAAATCTCTCAACCTCGTCTGCGAGACCATCATTACAGTCTGTGACATGACAGGAGAGTAGTGACAGAGGTCACGAACGTTTGGCTCTAGCAGAAAATCCTCGTAGGTCAGTAATTAAATAATAAGTGAACTCTTCAGTGGCCTTAGCTCCAGAATATGCACGATCAAAATGGCAAATCAAAGAGGGGAAATGAAGTTGGAGTAAAGCTATTGCTTCCCGAACATAGCTGCCCCTTTTGATGAGTGGAAGGAGAAAATCAAATGTTAGGACTTGACCTCTTGGTTTGAACAGCAGAAATTAGCGAGGACTTTCCGCCCATCTGCGCGTTAAGAGCAGTATTTCTCTGCGAGTTGTTGATTAGCTAGAATCATCAGTGGTAAATTTGAATGGGCCGATCTCTGCACTGACTAAAGTATTTTAGCAAGTCACAAAATAATTCGGATAAAGAAGATGGGTTTGAAACATGGTGCTGAAGACGCGTACAGTAAATATTATGGACTGATGACGTTTGTAATCATCAGTTGTTTGCAAGAATAAATGGAAGAAGAATGATTAGGAAATCTCCCCTGCAACACTGTGATGGTTGTATAGATATTATAATGAGGCATAATGAATATATGAAATATATTATAGGTGATACTGGAACCAGTAATTACAGTAAGCTAGAATAAATAAATTCAAACAGGAGTTTGTGGAGATCATCTGCCTGTCCATTTGGAATTTGAAGATTAAATAAGAAGTTATAATAAGGATGATTATAATAAACTGTTGATTCTTTATTTGTAAACCTGACAAGGTTGGCAACTTGTATAATTTTTATTCCTATCTCTTAGCGAGAACCGATGTATTTATATATTATTTATGTTAACCCATGATTACATGTAATTTATCATGGTAAGTTTCTCTATGCCATAAAAAAAAGGGGTTGAGGTCTCTAAATAATGGTTTTTAGCTGTAAATTTGCGCAAAAATCACAAAATGTCTTAATGGTCTCTGAAATATTCTAAAAATCTTGTGATTTAAACAAGAAATAAATTAGACTTGGCGATTTTCAACCTTATTACGACTAGAAATGTATTTCCCCTTTATATGGTAACACAATTAAATTAAACCAAATCGCTAATATACATATCAGTGGGTAAGTGGACTAAGCCTCAAGTTCATCTAATATAGCTTTCGGGTGACTGAGAGATCGGGGTTCAAATCCTTGTTGGATAAAGTATTTTTTTAACTCCTACAAATAAAATCGTGTACATTTCTTATAAATTTTATCTTCATAATCTCTATATCATTTGTGCAATTAAATGCTGACAACCCGAATGTTTAGAAACACATGGTGCACGATATCAATTGTTTCGAATGTATAACGTAATATTATAAAAGGTAATGACAATTTAATTAATATACAGGATGTATTTTAATTAGTGGTAAATATTCTAGGGGATTATTTCCATCCATTAATCATTATTTTAAGAAAATTCCTTATAAACACGGGTCTAGAATCACTTAGTTTTTGAGTTAGGAGGAATTTACTGTTCAATTAATAAGCACCCGCCTCGGTGGCGTAGTTGGCTAACGCGCTAGTCGTGTTGAGCCCGACTGCCGAAGACGGGGAGATCAAGGTTCGAATCTCGGTCGGGTGAACTGGGGGGTGGTTTTTCCTAAATGGTTTTCCACCCCCCTCCATGCAAATGCGGGTTCACTTCCTCTATTCAACCTTCCCAATTCCTAATCCATTAGGGTAGTTAGTACTTAAGCGTATCGCGGTGCTAAATAATAATAATAATAATAATTAATAAGCAATCAAAAAGAAGAAGTAATGCAACTAAACAAGACAGAGTTTAACAAAAATAAACAAAAACTCAAGAATACAGAACATTTTGTTACAAAATTTGTTCAAAATGGTGTCCTGCTTCTATGCATCCTCTAAGCCTACGTTTCATGCTTTGTCTCACTCTATTGAACACACATGAGGTGATACGTATTTTCTCACATCCATTTAAGATACTTTCACTTGAAACCTCAATATCAGGCACATAAGTTGCGTAGACAATGGACTTTAAATGTCCCCAGAGATAAAAACCCATCGGGTGTTTGGATCGGCCATTCAACCGATTCCCCCCCACTACCAATCAGTCTTTGAGGAAAACCTTTAAAAACTCTCAAACTAAATATTTCCCGAGTCATGTTTATGTGAACTTTTCTAAATGTTTGGTCGATGGGAATACACCCTTAGAATATGTGACATCAATTAAATACACCCTGTATATAGCCACACCTTAATGCCCAATAAGATTATTTTCATATGTATATAATATTAATAATACGATGGTAAGGTAAGGCAGGTAGAAATTTAAGAGAGATATAAATAAATCGCGTGGAGGGAGAGTTGTAAATCATCCATAAAAACACCCTTAAGGCAACTAGCTGGGACTCAACCCCTAACCACCGATTTAACTAGAAAACCAGAATTAATTATGTTTACATTTAGACCATGTGTCCACCGAGGTGAGGGTTTAGTTTTCGATTTATAATTAATTAAATAGTGTTTATACGCATGAGGATAATTTAAATGAGTTATCTAACTACAGGTAAATGATAGCACAATTAACTTTGTTTGGACAGATGTTACAGGAGGGCTAACATCATCTCATGTTGACAATGTTTCAGACTTGTTATGTTAGAATAGTGTCAAGTTTTACGTTTGACGCAAACACAAGGCAGGCAATCAACCGAGTCAATACTTTTAGTGGACAAGCAAACATTTCTTCTGAGGGAACAGTTGTCAGAAGTGGTTTCCATTAAACACACACCCAAGTCGGTAGTCATATGGTCTAACCTAGGGGGCGACATTATTTTTTAATATCACTGGCCATGTGGGATTAAGATAAACATTTGTGTGTCAGTTTGGGGAAAGTATAGAGCAAAAAAATTGTAACTTCACATATATAAAATAGTAAGTAGCTTTTATTATATTTTTATAAAGATAATTTTTTTGGTTTGCTAAATCTTTTGCTGGCCAGATGAAATCAGTTCTTGAGCCATATCCATCCCATGAGCTGTAGGTTGCTGACCGCTGATCTAACATGTCAATTTTACAGTAAACTAGATGGCGGTTGACGACGAAATTGGGGTTCACGTTACGGTTGGGTGCCCTGAAGGTGATTTTACCTCAATTGTTTCCTAATCTTCCTTAGTGCAAATACTAGTACATTTATTTGTGTTTCTAATATTCCAAATCCCTTAGTTTAAATATGCTGATAGGTGATAGCCCTAATTTTTAGCAAGACTTGGCATAAAACGAACATACTATACGTATACAATACAATAATTATTCAAAATTAGTTTTATTTTTTATTTTTTTTACATCAATCTGGTATTTAAACCCTAACATTGGAGGAGGAGGTCTGAATTTATAGGAAGTGTACACTAATTTTCAGGGAGGGAGAATGAAAACCCGTTTAGGAAAACCCTTCTTAGCACACCCAACTGGGATTTCAACAAGAATCTCCTTGTCATCGGCAGTCTGGTGACGGTAGTCTATTGCGAGAGTGACGCCCTAGATTATGCGGCCACCTAAATGATTGACACGTACAATACAATTTTCTTAGCTAGAAAATCTACTTAGATCTAATTTCACTAATTATTATCTGGTCATGTGATCTGCATCTGTCACTACCTATAAAATAACATCAAACAAATATTTACGCTTTATCAATTTCGGTGGAGAAAAGTTTGTATTTTTTTTAATGGCCCTTACTGTGAAAATTGGTCTGTAGAAGAATACAGGGGAAAAAAAATTAATAATATTTTAATATTCACATTGAAACTAAATTGACACGTTTAAAGTTTTACTTTTCTCTGCTAGAAGATCCGTTTACTGACATTTATGATTAGCTGGGAATCTGGGAATCTTAAAAATACAAAATTAATGTGTACAACCTTTATGACCTCTTATTCTTAAATTTTTGTGCTTGAGCAAATCTTTATAAGCAGTAATATTTACATAAATATTTAATGTTCGTTTTATGAACATATTTAATGACTTACAAAATAACTTTTTATATACAAAACATAGATAGCCATATTCAGCCATTAATTCGGCACTGGGAAAGAGGGGGCCCAAATTTCCCAAACCTACATTTTTCAATCATGATAGGGATTGAACTATGAGCCCTTAGTACTAAAGGCAGAATTCCAAAGACTAAAATAAGGTGTCAGACTAGGATCGGTGTTTTCTTCAAGGCCAGAAGTGTTCATATTTGTTGTTTGATAGAATTTAATCTTGAGTAGCGTCTGAACACGGGAACTAACAGGATCGAGTTTGTTGAGGGAAGGAAGGATCGATATTGCGATGACGGATTGCTGGATTAGGGGGCTGGGGGGGGGGGGGGGCTCTGAGCTGAGTCTTGTTGACCGACAGTTTCCTTTGATGGATGAACGGGAACTTGGTGAAGTGTGCGGAGAGGCTTTTAAGATCCGCTGTGACCCGCACACGGTGGGAAAACTCGGTCTGGTCTGTTTCTTTGCCGGAGATGAGAGATTGGGATACGAATCCCTGCGGGGTTTAACGATCGTGGTTTTATTTCAAAGATTTTATGGTCTACTTATACGGAAAAAGTGGGTACCATTCTTATAAAGCTCTACCTTCCTAATCTCAAACACATTGCTGTGATGAGTACGTATTATATGCTTATAGCCCAAACGGGTAGTGAGAAGAGCTGGCAAAATAAACTCCACAAATACTCATATATAGACGTACTGTGTACTTGGTTTTAAGAATATTGCTGTCAAATGAATCAATATACAGTTACCTTCTAAACTACTTACAAAAGAGAATCTATATATTCTGAACTACTTACAATAGAGCTGCTACATATTCTGAACTACTTACAATAGAGCTGCTACATATTCTGAACTACTTGAGATAGAGCAGCTAGATATTCTAAACTACTTACAAAAGAGAAGCTATATATTCTGAACTACTTACAATAGAGCTGCTACATATTCTGAACTACTTACAATAGAGCTGCTACATATTCTGAACTACTTACAATAGAGCTGCTACATATTCTGAACTACTTACAATAGAGCTGCTACATATTCTGAACTACTTGAGATAGAGCAGCTAGATATTCGGAACTACTTACAATGTAGTTATAAAACGTTACATATTCTGAACTACCTGCAAGTTAAATTATATTAAATACTTGAAAAGAAAGCAACAGACAGTAATAGCTTCCAGCTACTTACAATTGAGCAATAAACAGTTACATCTTATAAACTACTTGGAAAGTACCATAAGAAGGATAAATTAATTATTTATATTTTCTAATCATATATTATAAATATGCTTTTCTGTGTTTGAACAAAAGGTTCTTTATAGTTGTAACAAAGCCCGAATTAGTGCAATTATACTTGTCACTTCCACGTGCTAATAATTATGTGACTTTGGTTTAATAAAAGTATAAGTTGCCATACTTCAAAATAAATGGATAGAATTAATAGATCATAACAAATATGGGTCAATAAACCACAGAAATTAACAAAAGTTAATTTTGTCATGGATATCGCCCTATAAACATTAAATTTAAATACATACAACACTACAATATTCGATGGAGAGTCTTCCTTTAGATAGATTTAAAACCATATTGAATCCATCGGAAACCATGGAGATGTGATCAAATTGGTAACCATAGAAATGGTAATAAATGATCACGGCAATTTAAGCAATTTATAATCATGGAAATCTAGACAGATGGCCATCATGGATACGTAAACAATTGGTTCAACAAACTTGAAACCGCGCCTCAACTGTGAACGAGAAGCTAAAATACTTTTCAAAGTTACTTTCGCAATAAATACTTTACCTTTATCTAACAAAAATGTACATTTGATTAATTAAAAATATTAATTCATATAATAAAAAGTTATTTTGAATACCAAAATAAAACAGCCACATTCTTAAATTTAGTATTCCTCGGCAATGATATAAAGTCCATTGCCAGAACCAAATAAAAAAATAACCATCTAAAGACTCTAATAAAATAGTTAATAGTTAATATTAACATTGAATTAGGTGAATTACCAAAGAGGATTTTGATCATCTACAAGCTATTATTTAAAATAAAAAAAAGAAATTTAGAAAAAAATCAGTTCCAAGGAATTACAGACGATACAACTCGCCCAGTCCAACTAGATCTTTCTGCAGTTAGTTTAGGAGTTGCCTTACAAATTACACAGCTCTCATAATATATATATATACACCATCATGGGCCATCACAGGTATATTTTAAAAAATAGTGGCAATTGGAGATGTAGAAAGGGGAACTCTATGGGAAGTGACGTAGCATCTAATGACCCTGTAGTGTTCTTCAGAAGCTTTTAGATCATTCTGAATATTCATCTGGTAGTCTTGGGTAGCAACAGATGTGACTCAGCCCGGTCATACCTGCCAACACGGACCCAAAGGTTTGAATAGTAGACATTCACGTTGTCACGTAGGCCACACGAATCCACAGGGCGTATGTTTGTGTTTGTCGGTGAAAGTCTTGTCATGTGTACCACTCATTCTCTAAGCGGTTATAATAATGGAAGGATAAGTTTGTCATTATCACATCATAAAGGTAAGTGAAGGGTGGGGTATTTTAGGTGTATTTACTGTTCCCACGCTACAATCCTTATATTTGGAACTACTTTCAAAGGAGCAACAAACAGTTACATCTTCTGAACCACTTGAAAAATAAAAATAAAAAAATGTCATTATGAACACCGGAACTTGCAAAGTTTGTCTCCGGCTTATAATATTATCTTCCTCCTCCACGCGAGAGAGCGGCAATATGAGGTACTATAGCTGTCAACATCCTCCCAGACTGAAGCGGGACATCAAAGAATTGAGGAGAGGCAAGCTCTAGCGCGAACGCTTGTCTTTGATGTGCTTTCCAAAAGCGGGCTAATCATGCGCTTGCTATATACTCCACCTAATAAAATCTCAAGGTATAAATAAATAAAAAAAAGAAATAAATTAATAAACTGCCATACACAGTCTCTTTCTATGTAACATGGTAAAAATATTTTGTAAACAAGATCTTCTGGGGATTATTTTTCATTAATCACATTTTTACTTAAACTACAAAATTCATAAACGCTACAAACAGAAAATATATGTACACAGTAATAATCTTTCACTAAGTTCAATTCATCAAGCTTTAATTCCAACCTACTTGAAGGAACATATCCTATGTTTAATATGAAATGCAGTTTCTAAGGCTCAAAAACTGCTAAAACAAGTCTCATTTATCTTAGAATTGTTTGTTTTGACTCTATCTAAATAAATACTTTATTATTTGAGGAAGATTAGATTTATATTTCTAACCATATAAATTGATCTCAGATCTTCTGCAATTTCGTGTGAAACGTACTTGAAAATGAACTAATTTCATAGCCTACTTAAATATTAATTTCAAATTATTAAACTTAAATTGAAGGCTTTTTATTTAAAATGGATTATGTTTATATATTTCACATATATTTTGTTGCGAGTCATATTTTAAAATAACAAACGAATTCTTACAAATCGTGAACTTTTTATGTGTCTGCAAAGCTATACTAGTCGGCCCCCTTAATATGTCAATTTTTCTGGCACCTTAAGGAGCTTCAGGGATTAGGCGAATAAATGTGAGCGACTAGAATGTAGGAACCCACAGGGCTGAGAATTAAAACATGTTTTAGCCCTTTTATAACTGTTTTAATAATCCACTTCTTTGGCCGTATGGTCTAAGGCACTACTCACGCAGTAGACTAAATTGCCGATGACAAAGAGATCAAGTTCGAATCTTGTCGGGTGTACTGAGGGTGGTTTTCCAAAATGGTTTTCAACCAGTCCTCCACAAAAATGTGGGTACACTTCCTATAAAATAGAACCTTCCTCATCCCTAAAACCCCTGGCGTGATTAATACATGAGGGTAATGCTCTAACGGGTAGTGAGACGTGGTGAAAAAATAAAAATATATATTTTATAATGATTACATTTATATTTGTAAAACATTCAGATATATTGTATCTTAGTTGCCAACTTAAAGAAAAGTGTACTAATATTTTGTACTTTTTTGTCATTTTCAGTAGTGATTTTAAATCAAGTAGTAATGACTTTGGAAGTAGATTCCTGACTTGATTTTGCTAAAGGAAGCCCGAATGATGGTTTCATCGTACTGTTTGTCAGCAGTTTGTTACTTGCTTAAACCATACAGAAACTAAGCAAATAAACCAAGTGGATTTCGGGTAACATCTTAGGCGTAAAATTGGGACATTTATTACTTGCTCCTGAGAAGGTTCGCATTCTTTATTGAATCTGGCCATAAATCTTAACCTCTATTGTCTCTATTACATTTAGTTTTATTACCATTGTATTTGACATGATTCTCGTTTCTTAAAATTATTTTCTGTTTGTACAGTACACAGGTTTCTCAATGCACACCTGAGTTTTTAATAGTGGTAGTAGTAGTCGTAAAGACTTTGGTAAAATTTTAATAAACTATACAAAAGCTTGGTACCATTGAAGTCAATAATTATAAGTGATTTAAAGATACTACTAACATTCTATCGTCACTACGATAGTAATCATGAGCGAACAATGGGTTTTTGAATAAACCTTCTAAAGTAAACTATCTTTTAAGAACAGTGATGGTCCATGAGATTGTTGTAACGAACAGTTAAGGAATGTGTCAGATTTTACACAGGGCTCTAGAAATACCAAAAAGATGTAATACCTGATAAAAATCAATCGTGCAACTAGGCCTACTTTGGCAAATTCGACCTTCACATAGAAAGAATTCTCACTGTACCAAAATAAGCTTGACAATATATAATTACATCTTTGCTATCAATAATAATATGTAAGATGAACACTTTGTGGCTTATTGTTTCATTTACCTTGTAAGGATATTCATTTATCCTGTGTATCTTCAAACAACTTGCTGTAACCGCCATCGTCAAATAAGTTGTAGTAAATGTCATCAGATGTCATCTCAACTACACATGCTCTTCTAACAGTGGGAATTCTTTTTTTCTTTTTTTCTTTGAAGGGCTTATTATTTCTTTAATTTGAATGTCATAGTAATGACTAGGCTTTTTAAGATCTTATGTCTAATTCTTTAAATATAAAATAGTATCATTTCAAGTAGGAACAAAGCTCGGGAATTTCCGTGCAACGTCGGAACTGATGTGTTGTTTATTATTAGGTCGTTCCTCTTCGTTTCTGTTAACACTGAGGAGGGAGTGGGTGGTAGGGGGGAGGCAGGTAGTAAGACTAAGTGCTCAAAAACAAATTTACTTATTGTAAATATAATTTTTTATTCCAGAAGCCCTGAAAAAATGATATCTTAACCATGAATAGATGGCATGATTTTTTTTTTTCTTTTACCGACAATTTTTTTTAGCTAGATCCATTAGTTTGGTTGCTTTTGATATAGAAATATTCCAATTGTATGAATAAATAGGTACTATTATTATTATTACTATTATTATTACTACTATAAACTCAAAACCTCTCTTTCCCGTATGAAACTTTCCTTTCAAAGAACCTTTCTTCCGTTGCAGTTTTACTGAATACAAAGTAGTCTGCTTTAAAAATAGTTTTTTTCTTTACTTTTGAGAGTTAGTAAATTTTGTTTTAACATCTTACTATTTAAAGATCTTTCATTCCTTAGTCAAAATGATATCCCCATCTCCAGGAATTGTCCCACACCCGTAGTAATGTCAGTCAGCATGGTAATCGTCCCAACCCCTCCCTGACAAGGAAAAAAGACGTACAGTTAAATTATTTATGGGTTGTGGAAAAAAGCACTCTCTACTCTCGTGACCCGTTTGTTAACTCCTACATAAGATATGTGATCACACAAATAAGGTTTTCAAGTCAATTTGGCAACAGTCCAAATTTACACAAATAAACGTCTCAAATATTATGCTGTATATATATTTACTTTTATTTTCACAAATTATATTGATTTTGTAAACCTCTTTCTATTCGTCCTAATTATACTAAGTTAATTATGCTAGTGGGGCAGATATGAGCCAGTTAAAACCACTCTTGCATGAAGGTAGAGTAAGAAATGATTTAGAAATTTGAACTCACATCTTTCCGTCACTAAAAAAACAGACAAGAGGAAACTGACGTCATAGTCAAAGTACCGATTGATGCGGATTACATTATATTTAGTAAATAAATAGGCCTAAGTGGTACTACACAGTCGCACAAAACCTCTCATCTTATTGTGTATTAGAGCTTAGAAGAAAAAATTCGAAAACATTTTTTCAGTAAACTATCTATATATTTTCAAAAAATAAGTTAATTTTAAAATACCTTAAATTATTTTTAACTAGCAATTCCACACGGCTATGCCCGTGATCCACTGTGGTATAAGAATTATATAAGGCCTCCCCCCCCACCCCAATGGTGTCCGTATCTCTGAAACGTAATTCTGAAACAGATAAAAAATAGTTTTTCAATAAGAGTTATATAAGGCCTCCCCCCCCCACCCCCCAATGGTGTCCGTATCTCTGAAACGTAATTCTGAAACAGATAAAAAATATTTTTTCAATAAGAATTATATAAGGCCTCCCCCCCCCCCCCCAATGGTGTCCGTATCTCTGAAACGTAATTCTAAACCAGATAAAAAATATTGTCTTCAAAATCTGTAAAAATACCCTAGTTAAAACATAAATATTCATCACATTCTCGAGGTCACGATTATAATAGGCTACTTTCTTTTTATGATAAAGTAAAAAAAAAATCACACTTTTACGAGAGTTTGAAATATTCCCAATTGATGCCGTTTTGTTCTACGTCGACTGCTGGAATTCCTTCAGATGGAGGCATTGGTATTAAACCACGCGAAGCATTCACTTGCCGTGCTCCAAGATCCAATTTGAAGCTCGGGGAATTGCTTTAGTCCTTTCTAGCTCCTCCATTTCCTGAGGCCGGGACAGAAAAAAATAAGTTCAGGGGCAGTAGCGTCTTCAATAGCTCACGCACCCGCATCAGTCAGGCTCGCTGTCAAAGGCGCGAGTCTAGTCTTTCCTGGTTTATCAATGACGAAAGGGTCGGCGTGTACTAACTACTTGAATGGTTTTCAGACTTTTTCTTCACGCACATGCGAGCACACTTTGTCTATATTATATCTTTCTCGTTTATATTTCTTTAGGGTGAATATGATTACCACCCAGATGGGAATCAGACGTGGAGAGTAGGAAAAATGATCACAAACTTATCATAAATATCAGTGAAAATATTTTACAACGTTGAGTATTTGTAAAATACAAACTCCCATATATAAACGTATATTTGGTGTATTCGATATAGAGTTATATAATTTTAATACTCTTTATATTTTAGTGATACAATCAAAAGTGGCAAAGATGGCAGTATATAAAAGTATGATAGAGCTAACATTATTGTATCGATGTGTAGTGTGGGTTTGTTAGGAGAAACAAAAGAGGAAAGTGAATGTGGTTGGAATGAGATGTATGTGGAAAAACTTGTATGGACAGAGACAGTAATGAATGGATGCTGAAGGAGTATCGTTGAAAGGGAATCCAATAGGTCAAGGTGAAAGAAGCGTGTTAAGTTGGTTTGGGAATGTTGATAGATATTAGTGTGGATCGAGTGATGAAACAAATATATGAAGGTAGAGTGTGCCAATGACATGGAGATTGAGGTTCGAATCTCGGTCGGGTTTACTGAAGGTGATTTTTACCAAATGTTTTTTCCCTCTCCCTCCACGTAAATTCTGGTACACTTCCCATAAATACAACATTTTAAATCCCTAAAACCATTCGAGTAACTAGTACATAAGAGTATAAACAGAAAGGGTAGTAAAACTAAATGCTAAATAAGATCCACTACACTTCTATTTGGTTTTCTTTATTGATAAGCGCGTATAGTTGAGATTTTATTAAATTTCTTAAATATTTTTGAGGTCACTCATCAACATTTTATAAAGATTGGTAATTTTAACTTGAAGTGAAGCTATCTTCCATCTACTACTACTACTACTACTACTACTACTACTACTACTACTACTACTACTACTACTACTACTACTACTACTACTACTACTATTACTACTGCTGCTACTACTACTGCTACTACTACTACTATACTGCTACTACTACTGCTACTGCTACTACTACTACTACTTTACTACTGCTGCTACTACTACTGCTACTACTACTACTATTACTACTGCTGCTACTACTACTGCTACTACTACTATTACTACTACTGCTACTACTACTGCTGCTACTACTACTCTATTACTACTATTGCTACTACTACTACTGCTACTACTACTACTGCTACTACTACTGCTACTACCACTACTGCTATTACTACTACTACTACTATACTATTACTACTACTACTACTGCTACTACTACTGCTATATGCTACTGCTGCTACTACTGCTACTACTACTACTACACTACTACGAATTTCTCGGCACCCTTACACCACGATCTACTCTCCCGAGAACTACACTGAGACTACGAGGTAATCGTTTAGGTGAATTCTGCCTAAGTTATAATTTGTGATTATAACAAAAGGTAAGGTAGGCGCAGGTGAAGGGCATAAACTAAGAAAAACCTATAATGTAATTATGGCGCCAAGTAGCGAAGCAGCTGTCACTACAAGAACAACTACAGAGTAGTACTGGTAGGTAGGATGTCATAAAACTTAAGCCAAACTAAACTTCAGTAAAAAATTAGGTATCGTTCCTCTTTTGACCATAATAATCATACTAGATTGGCCTGCTGATAACGGAGAGATCGGGGTTAAAATACCAGTAAGATCTACTGTTTTTTTTTGTTTTTTCCTAAATGATTTCCCACTCTACTTACACGCAAATATGGGTGTATTACCTTTAAAATTATTCCTTCCTCATCCCTACCACATTAGAGTAATTATCATATAAGCCTTTAGCCTGAACAGAGAGTAAAACGTGGTGATAAAAAAACCTATCATTACCAATAGAAGTTTCCGCTTCTGCAGGTCATCTGGCACAACCTCCCATCTGTCATCTTCTCCGTCTCCATTCCTGTCAATCTTCTCTCCTCACCATTCCTGTCAATCTTTCTCCTCTCCCATTCCTGTCATCTTCTCCGTCTCCCATCCTGTCATCTTTCTCCCTCTCATCTGTCAATCTTCTCCCTCCCCATTCCTGTCGATCTTTCTCCCTCTCCATTCCTGTCGACTTTCCTCTCCATTCCTGTCGATCTTTCTCCCTCCCATTCCTTCGATCTTTCCGTCTGCCATTCTGTCGATTCACCCCTCCATTCTGTCATCTTTCTCCTTCCATTCCTGTCGATCTTTCTCCGTCTGCCATTCCTGTCATCTTTCTCCTCCCATTCCTGTCAATCTTTCTCCCTCTCCCATTCCTGTCGATCTTTCCCCTCTCCATTCGTCGATCTTTCTCCTCTCCATTCTGTCGATCTTTCTCCCTCCCCCATTCCTGTCAATCTTCTCCCTCTCCATTCTGTCGATCTTTTCCTCTGCCACGTTCTCAATCCGATCCTTAGTCCCAAGTCTTTGTGCGCTTGTGTAAGAAATAAAATAATCTAAATAGAAAGCTTTTAAGGAATGGCATTATATAAAAAAAAGGTAAATAAAACTAAACGTTCGAAAGGGTTAAAGCAGAGAGAAGAATGGAAGAGGAGACTGGAAGATCTCTTTGATTTCTTCCAAGCCAATGATTCGTATTCAGGAATACAAATAATTTTTTTCTTTCTCAGCGATAAAAAAGGACGTCTTGGCAAGATTGGGAGCATAGACAAAACACTTTATATAATATAATAATATATATTAAAAGAATGAAGATGAAAAGATAAAAGCTTGTCCAAATAGAATGAAAGAGGATAATATTAAATCAATCAATGAGTTGACTCCAGTTATGTAGTCTTCTCACACAAGTGAAGAATATAATGATTTAACTGATAACAGTACTTGTGGTGTTTAAGGTCGCTACACCTCTCAATCACCACAGTAAAAGTGAGGTAGGAAGAAACGTCTTGATGAAGATTTGATTGTTAGTCTTGATGTTGTGAAGTTAATGCATCGAAAAGCATCTCTCGTACTGATGGCTAGTCTTAAACTACTCAGTTGTGATTCTTAAAAATGTAATGCTATCCCTCTATCCATTATCAACGTATACAGTATCAACAAAAGATTTAGGAATCTTTGAAAAGTTTCCTTTACGAGTTACTTGTATGGAAAAATGACCGGACATGAAATATATTGTATTTTAATTGTAATAGTTGGTAAATAAGTTGATCAACTTTTTTAAAACTTGTTTCTGGATTAGGAGAATTATCAGCTTCAGCAGTTAATGAAACTTTATTACCACGAGGGCTTTGCAATCAAATAAAATTGATGAGCAATGATACAACTGCATTACATTCTGGACCAAAGGAAAGCAGCATGTTTTCTATTAGAGCAAAATATAGACAAACAAATGTTATGGTTCGCCTGTTGTCATCATAATATTATGGAGATCATGCTAGACGCAGTAGTTTTTCATCCACTTGGAAGTTTAACCAGTCACAGATTATTATTGTTAAAAATATTTTAAAACGCCTGACTGGAGCACAAATGAACACATTATTTGAAAACTTTCAATTCCAATACTTCTACCCTAAGCTTAGTCAAAATATTACCATTGAAATTATTTCTTTTGTCAGAATGAACTTGAAAAGTTCCAGCCTCGTGGTGACTACAAGGCACTACTAAACCATAATATTATATTCCTAGAAGGTATCCCTGAACAGGGAACATATTTTTTACCTACCACTTGACTTTAAAGTGTTAGATGGATGTCAAAAGCGATGTATTATTTAAAGGTCTAATTATTCAGTAGACCAGTTCAAGATTAAGAAGAGAGAAGAGAAATTAATTTGTGACATTTGCATTTTTCCATTAAGATTTTACGTCCGATTCTAGTTCCAAGCAGTCTCAGGCCGTTAAGCACCTAGAAACGACCTGAATTTCTTAAAATATTTAAAAACAATATTAAAATAAAATCAAGGGTTGCCAATGCCGCTGCGTTCTCTTTCTTTGACAGAGAAGTTTTTTCTACCGTAACAAAAAGGGAAGATGATGGACGCCTTGAACAATGAAAGAAGTATATAAGATTTTGTATCTAGAAAAAAACTATTATTGTTCAGTATTACAGCAGTTCTATCGGAATTTCTATCGAAGAAAGTTGAAATTTGTGAATGAGATCAGAAAATATTTGTTCCATGAGGGTTGTCAACGATATTTCAGAGGGAAGTAGCATTAATGGAGGAATACAACAACAGATGATTAACAGAAACAGTACTTGTTGCTATTAGTGGAACAATTCACAAATAAATATCCTGACACAAAAGAAAATGTTATTCTTACGTTGTTATTCATTATCAGCGATGTTTATGTGTGTTGTTTTTAACTATATATGTTTATTAAACATACATAAATAAAAATATCTAAATAAAATTTTATTTATATCCAATAATTATATTTAGAGAATTATTTTGTGCTTTTTTTCTCTCAAAAATATCAAATGTCAATGGCTGGTAAGTGGCCACTAAACCTTATCTAAAAATTATATTAATTAAACTGTATAATTTTATTTAATTAATAATAACACAATGTAAGGGTTCTTCACTAAAATATTAAAAAAAAATTGTTGGGTCAAATAAGCACCACTATATACTATATAAATAAATAAATATTATAAATATCTGAATAACACTTTATATGTATATAAATATCTTTATGTCAAATAATATTCGGCACCAAAATATGTACCCTAACTTATTTAAAACTCAATTTTCACGATGAAACTATGATACCTTTATTTGGTCCCTTTAACCAATATTATCCTGGTTTAATGGTGAATTATATTTGAGTGGTAACGAGAAAATTCAGTCCATGCTAGTCAATAGTTTGAAAATAAAGTTATAAAAATCATTATTTTACAAACTCTTTAGAAACTTTTAGTGCAGACCATATGGAACGTTTGCAGTTGAATTGGAAACAAATATTTCCCTGGAAACTCAATAGTTTTAAAAATTCGTTGTTGACTTATTTACATGTTTGTAAGATAAAGTGAAGTATATTGAATTAGTTTCCCCACTTAAATACACAGCACACAGCTTCTAAAACTAACCTAATACTGTAACATCCTGAACGCCCAGCCTTGATCCTGGAAGTCAAATATATCCGTAAGAAGACGAACTCGTTAAAAAAAATACCTCTGCGCCTTCATAAACACTCGGATATAAATGTATATTGCAGTACGTAAAAAACCATCGTTTGTAAAAAAGAAAAGCTTGTTTAAAGTATACTAACTATTTTCTTACACTTGATTGGACGTGAAATAACACTTATTTTTATTACGGTATCATTAATTACATAAAATATTTATCCTGTAATATATTTTAATAATTTAGGCTAGCTATTTTCATATTTTCTCTATTTTCTATTTTTAATTTGTATGGAATTTTTTTACCTAAATTTCATTTACTACTACTGTTTGTATATTTTTCTATTGTTTGACGAGTATTATTAATCCTATACTTCATTTTCATTCCTCTATGTTATATCTTTGAATAGTGCTCCTTTTATCTAGGTTCTCTATGCCTCGAAATTGAATTGTTTGTTGTTTTGTTTTGTGATTCTGATTGTTATTGTTGAGGTTTAGTTCTGTTTGTTTGGTTTTGTCATATATTACCTTAACCTTCCCCATTCTTGGAGGCAACAAGACCATACCTGGACCACTATATATCTATTGTTTTCCCGCCAAGTGTCGCTGGCGTGGTGTTTTTAGCTTCGTTGATTTAATTGTGCCGTGCACGGAGACTCGATCGAGACAGAAGTGATAAGGTTCCGTGAACCTTCACCTGGAAGTGGTCTAGTTTTTATTCGTGTGTGTTATTGAAGAGGACTGCGCCAAGACACTACCAGTCATACCACATAAAGTGAAGGTGAGTTGCCTCTATCCATTTCCTTTCCACCATACAGTTCATTTGTCCGTGTTCGTAACACTGGTCCTCCAGAGGCTTCTTTCGTTTTCATTCAATTGTAAATTATACTAAAACTACTACTTCTACTACTACTACTACTACTACTAATAATAATAATAATAGTAATAATAGTGCAGTATTTATGTAGTTGTGGCTCCCGTGTGCTTGCAGCTTTCATAAAAGGAACAAGTTGATACTCAATTTAGCATAAAAAAACAACCTACACTTAAAAAAAAGCACAGATAAAAACGTAACTGGACACCGAATTGTTATGATTTGTACACAATGATTGAAAATAAATGGCTACTTTTTTTGTTTGTTTCAAAATACACTTTCAGTAAAGAAGTGAAAATAAACAGTCCAATTTTCATTGGAAGGGAATTATAGAAAATATAAACTTTTTTTTTGCGACCAGTATTTAAAAAAAAACTTTAATAATTTATTAGTATTATTATATAGGTATTGATAATATATATAAAAAATGACAGTTGCTGGTCACATGGATTGAGTCATGAACACTTGAAAGTAGATTTACATAAGGCCCTTTCTATCAATAATTATAAAAAACATTATTACGATCGTAAGCTGAAAGCCCGGCCGTTCTAATACCCCTCCATTATCTCAACACTAAACCTGGTTTACTAATTGTTAATAGAGTTTATGTTTGTAAGCCTGGATACAAACAGCTCTATTAACCCACCTCTTAGCAAACGAGTCTAAACGCTATTACTAAACACGACGTTAATGTCATTTTGTATTAAATATTACAGACAGTAATGACTGTATACAAGAACGTTGTGTTGTGTTGTTAAGAGCGTTACTGTAGTGTTAATGTTTAGCTCTGGTCTCGCCAAGCTCACGTAGATTCGCTTAGGGTAAGTTTCATAGTCAGATTTAGTACGCCTAAAGTGCGAGTCGATACTAAATACAGGACGACACCTACCTAGACCAAAATGGAATGGGCCAGTTTCGCATATGAAACTGGCCCATTCCATTCAATTTCAGGTAGGTGACGTCTTGTATTTAGTATAGCGCCGCACTTGAGGCGTACTAAATCTGACTATGAAACTGGCCCATAGGCTCTGACGTCATTTCTTGGTCAAATTACCTCACACTTCTCTAACAAGCAGATTGTCACAAAAACTACACACACCATTATAATAAACAGCACTCAACTACGTTCTTGCATGCGGTATTTAATTACATTATAATATGGTATTTAACTATATATGATCCATAATTATCATGCTATTTAATTACAGATATGTGTATGGTATTAACTGTATAAATGTGGTGTTTAATTATATGTAATTTGTTATTTAATTAAATATATAAACTCGAGGAGTGAGGAGATTAGAATGGAAGGGAGTACATATGATATAATATCCAATATATCTATATTTTGATCTCAATTATTGATACTTAAACAAAAACATATGAGAGGATTTATTTAGGAAGACTCAATTTAGATATTACAGTTGCATTGGGAGATAATTTAATACATTGCCTATTGCTATAAAAGTGTGAGCTCGGTTGGACAGAAGAAGTTACCCTAAAAAGAAACAAACTTACTTTACATGTTTTCACAATAGCGTAGCCGCCAAGGAGTGACTGATACCTTTCAAGTTGAACGGAGTGTACATTCGATTGATTTTAATTACCTATCGTGTGTGTTGATGTTGACGTTTTTTGGGGGGGAGGGGAGATCTACCATATTGACGAGACTATTGAGCTGTACTATAAAAGCTGCACTTACAGTCAAAATCTTTATCGGGGGAATTGCCAAATGTTTCCTAAATAAACTAATCAAATGTAACAGTATATTATATTACAAATATATTAACTAATATTTATGGGAATTTTCTAAACACTTTAAAAAGTTACAAGTATAATAATTATATTACTAGAGTAAACTTGGAGAAACAGGCATTTTCAATACTGAGCTGTTTTTTTTAATGTTCTTTATAGTTTCAAGCAATCATTTTAATACTCCATGGTACGGCCCCATGGTGTAAATGATCATTGCATCTATCTAAGAGCCTAGGGCTCCCGGGTTCGATCACGACTAGTACCTTGGGTATTTTTTTCCAAAAAAGGGAATGAACCGACGGTAACCAGGCTTTGGTTAATTAGGCTTAAGTTAGACTAATACTTACATTCGCTCCACAACTTCATAATAACTATCATCACATCCTCTAATTGCGCGTACAGCGTGTAGACAACCTCCTGTGGTGTACACTGGGTAACGTTCTGTGCTGCCAGAGCGGCTAGTAGTCTATACACATGAGGCGACTGTACCTTGATGTCATGTATCTCGCGGTCATACATACCAATGATAAAAAAACAAAATTCCACGGTAAATATAATTTTGTTGCTCATTTATTTTAATATTTCTTTTATACGTAGCCACATATGAGGCATACACTTATGTCCAGTTTCATAGTCAGACTTAGTACGTCTCAAGTGTGATGCTATACTAAATATAAGACGACACCTACCTAAACTCGAATGGAATGGGCCAATTCCACGTATGAAACTGGCCCTTAGTCTATAATCTAACACTCTGACCACTAATGGCCCCAGAGAGCCAAAAGCTTGATTTCAAAGTGAGCTGCTATGAGCTAAAGAAACAAAAGGAACTTGAACCCAATCCACTCCTAGCCCTGAATAAAACTCTATTTCAGGGTAGCAAATTGGGGCTCTAATATTTTCTCTCCTTAGTTTTAAATAATAAAAATGTTTTATTGGCTTCTTAAAATCATTAATAAATATGTTTTTAAGAATAATATAATTTAGTTTTTGTCCTAGTTTACTTAAATGAAATACTTTAAATTTATATTAAATAGACTTGGTGTTGCTTGGGTTAATACAATAATTATTTCAAAACAACCTTTAAGTATTCATGGTTTTGAGATCGTATTATTGGATGGTTAAAGTAACATTTTAAGCAGGCATAGCTATGTGTTCCCATAAAATGGAGTCAATATCGTTTCTATAGACCGTAAAATAATATGATCCTATTTTGAATTAATAAACTTTTTAAATTTGACCTAGTTTAACTTGTTATTGAGTAAAGAAAAGTAATGTTTATGTTTACAATAGCGGGCTGTGAATCCAAAAATATATATATATATATATATATATATATAAGTGCTATTAAGTATCAGTAAAAAGAGAATTTACTCTTTCTGTTCTTTTTATTGTATGACATCTTTTTAATCTCCACCTCATCTTTCTTACTACCCACTCGGGCTTTACACATATTACTAACCCTAGTGGTATGAGTATGAGAGGGGTATAGTTGAAAGGAAATGTGCTGGAATTTACTTAGATGGTTTGGCAAAACTTTTAGGAAAAAAACACCCCCATATCATCCTACCGGGATTCGATCCCTGACTTCCTCTTCACTGGAAAACCAGACTAGACTATCTGAGCAAATTAAGTTATTTTTTCGCCCCATCTCAATATCTGTTTGGGCTGCCAGCATTTTATTACATTAAGGGGTAAGGATTATAAAAGATATAATTTAAAATAATAATAATATTTAGCACCACGTCTTACTACCCTTCGGTTATACGCTTAAGTACTAATTACGCTAATGGATTAGGAATTGGGAGGGTTGAATTTAGAGGAAGTGAACCCGCATTTGCGTGGAGAGAGAGATGTGGAAAACCATTTAGGAACCCCCCCCCAGTTCACCCGACCGGGATTCTAACCTCGATCTCCCCGTCCTGAGCGGTCGAGCTCAACACGACTAGCGCGTTAGCCAACTACGCCACCGAGGCGGGTTATAATTTAAAAGAAGAGATGTGCCTTCTTTTTAAATTAAGGAGAGTGGTAAGTCATGAAAACTACTTTTTACTATACCCAGCTGGTATTCAACCTTGAACTATCAGCCATCAGCAAATCAGATCATAGCCCTCAAGTTTTAAGTATATTCTTTAGCACCGCGTCTTACTACCCATTCGTGCTATAGGCTTATGTAATAATAACGCTAATGTGCTAGGGATGAGAAAGGCTGTATTTAGAGGAATTGTATCCGCATTTTTGGGAATATAGAGATAAGTAAAAGTTAGGAAAAAATACATCCTGCCATGATTGAACCACGATCTCTACGTCAACAGCAGTCTAGTCTATTGCGAGAGTAGTGCCTTAGACCACGCGGGCACCGAAGCGGACTTGGTTATAGTTAAAACAAGACTAAAAGCTCTGTAAAAATATGCATAGCTTATATTGCACCTTGAGATAAAAATAAAGTTTGTTTGATATACCAATACTTTTCAAAAATGGTAAATATTTAAAAATTATAGATGAGTTTTACTCTCCTTGGCAAGTTTGTTTGTTTAATATTTAAATAATTTGCCAGTTGTAGATGTGTCAAAAGAATTCTTTGTAGGCTTAAGTTAGTCGTTTTAGTTTTTTACAATGTATTATTATTTACCATTAATCAAAACGGTCTCTGTATATACTGGAAATACTTTCTTGTATGTGTGCCCTATACGAGTATGTTACTACCCGGCTATCGGCATATTTACACTAATGGGCAAAGGATTAGGAAGTAGAGTAGATGTACACGCATTTGTATTAAGGTATTGTAGGAACCAATTTGGTAAAATAAAACTCTCAATATGCTTGGCTTTAATTCAATTTCTAGCCTTCCCATCACCACAAACCAAGCAAGATAAATTTGACGCCTTAGCCTGTGTGCCCACCAACGTGGTTAAAGATGACCTATTAAAATCCATAAAAATAGAGACGTATAGATTGCCACTGAGATGTTTTTATCTCCCCCCTCCTCCCTCCCTGGTGACTAGCATAATAAAGATCCCGCGAGTGAAGCCTGATATATTGACAAGTTATCAGTTGTCCTCCCTTTTTACCTTTTGACAACTTGTCGACCCATCACTCAGCTTGCCACACCCGGTCCGGCGTCTGTGTTTGTTTGATATGACGTCAGGTTGTCATGGAAACGGCAGAACTATAACATTTTATTCTTTTCTTTAAGTGCTTAGTTGCAATAAAAAGAATCAACCAGCTTCTTACTTTCTCTCGAACACTTGGAGAGAGAACAATAATTGTGATCGTCAACAAAAAAAAAAAGTTGAACTCAAGATTTTTGTTAATGTCGACGTTTCATGATTCCATATGTCTATATTTCAGACCAGACTTGAAAGCATTTTACCTATTGGTATAACACTTCGTATCTATGGTATTTATAGGGTTTCCCCGAGGAGTTTTAGGTAATAAATATCTAACCCTAAGATTAAAGAAGGGTAGCTTACTAAAGGGTAAAACGAGAGAAAATATTTTTTCTCTAAATTCACTCTAGCAATATTTATTAAATTTTGTATGAAATATTGTTTAACATTAAAAATAAAATTGCAATTCATTTTCCCATAAAAATGAGTTTTATTTTACTTTAAATTAGCAGAAATTTCCAATTTTGGTCATGTCTCCCTAATTATTTCAGATAACAAATAACCTATCACTGTAAAGTATGAATTCTATTAAAAATAAACATATTTTATTTGATTTTTTTTTATAAAACCAATAGTTTCTGAGATAGTAACAGATATTTATATTATTTTATGGAGGTCTTTGAGAATTGTAATTGATTGTTATGCTGTTTGGTAGACAAAGATGTTCCTCTTTTCTCAATGTTTCTGTAACATTGTATATTTTTCACTTATGGTCTTTAGTGGATTGTTTTTGCGGCAATGTATATTATTTCATTTCACAAATCTGACACATTTTTAGTAAATGTCTCTATTTTGAAAGAGAGAGAGAGAGAAGTCTTTGCGTTGCATCGTACCATTTTATTTTTATAAAAAAAATAAGGAATTCTACGGAAAAAAACTTCTGAATAATCTTTTTTATTCTTAATTATAACACAAATGTTACTAACGGAGCCATTTAAGGGGTAGGAATCAAGAATATCTCTTAGAAGACGTGAACCTACATTAGCGTGGAAAATGTATTTACTAAACACCTTAACCAACACACGTGAAAAAACAGCTCTAGGGTACTTGACCAAGATTTGAAACCCAACCTCTCCATACACATAAATTGAGACTACATTAGGGTGGGAATGTATATAACGTGAGTTTAGATAAGTATTTTTGCAATTTTTATGTCAAAACCATTTTTTGGTTGAGAGAAATCAAGTAATTATCAACATATTTGACGGATTAAAACGAAATTTTCATTGCCTTTGGGAGCTATAAAGTGATTGTCATACCTCGCTTTGCTTGAGGACGCTTCTTAGAAGGGTATTATGTTAAGAATAGAGCTTCGTCTGTGTTAAAATGGTCCAACTGACAAGACCCTTGTATATCCCTGGCAACTCTCTGCTTTAAATTTCTAGCTATAAGTCTCTTTAAACACTCAGAATGTAACGGTTCTTGGTGCCATCTTCTTTCTACGAAAATTAGAGTGACTGTTAGTGTTAGCAGATTTTACATCGGTGTGACAAAAACCTCAATGAAGAAGCTACGAAGATAAATTAATATATTCTAAAATTACATGTAGATACTTAGAGCATTTCTAATTGATGATCGTGAAATAATTCCTCATCTAATTTGAATAAACATGGAAATGTGTGTCTCGTGTGAGTGCTGTGTATTGTTTGTGAGGTCTCCAAGCAAAGTGAAACGCGCGAAAAGCAGCTCTACACAGCTGCTAATGGCGCAAAGATCCGCTAAGTAATTAGACCGGCTTCCCTCTCGTGATGTCTGTAATTAAGCTTACGTAAACACGGTATTTAGGGTATTAGGGGAGGGGGGACACGTCCCTTCCTATAGTGATGACAAATTACGTTTATTTCGAGACTATTACAAGGCCTGCACGTTTATAATTACAAAAATTAGCACTTACAGAATTCATCAAAATAAACAAGTGGGCAATCAGATTGATCGAAGTTAAACCGAAAGAAGATATTTTGACACTCCTTGTCAACAATAACTAAGATAATATAAACGAATGAGGAACAGAACTTTCAAATTATGTGCCGTAATTATTAATGTAATAGCAGGAACACACAAAATATGCTTATTTATATTGTGTATTTTATATACAGGGTGTAATACACAATGAGCGTAATTCTTTTTTCTAAACGTAATTACTTATTGCGAAAATGTTAAACAATGATCTTTACCCCGTCAACTGGAATGAGTACACATATAATTTATCGCAGTCAAGTTGTTGTAAGGCATAGCACGTACATTGAACATGTTCGTTAATTTTCTCTTCACAACAAAATTCTATTCTTTCTTGAGGGGGGGGGGGGGCGCTTGGAATAACATACGTACGCATTTATTCCTACAGGGTGACCTGGTGGTCTAGGGGTAAGGTGTCGGACTTCTGTGCTGGGGTCCGGGGTTCAATCCTCGGTCCCGACAAAGATTTATCTGATTGCCAAACCCTTCCTTCACCTCTGACAAGATGTGTATTAATCACAACTTGTGAATGTGAGGAATTCCAGGCCTCCACCGTGGTTCGGATTCCACATTAAACTGTAGGTCCTCCATTTCATCTCACAATCACCCTACCATTGCACATTAGCGTGAGTGCGTAAAACCCGAACGGGTAGTAAGACGCGGTGATAATAATAATAATAATAATATTCCTACAGACATGTACAGCCGTTAATACCAGCGAGTGTAGGATAACACAATGCGTCACACTGCCGCTAGTCATAAAATGCGTGGTGGAATGTGTATTTATTTATTGTCTTTATTTTGATACACTTTGGCAAAGTTAAGGCTAGTTTGCCTTGTCTTATACTCAACCAAAACCTAAACTAATCACGCTTATATTAACTATAATTGACTAAATTTATTATGTAATAGTTAGATTAACCTGCTTTGGGGGCCACATGGTATAAGGGGTCACTCTCAAATTAAACTAAACCACTGATGAACGGGAAGGTGGGGTTTGAATCCCGGTAGCTTCCCCCCCAAATGGTTTTACATTCTCTTTCCATGCGAATGCGGGTATACTTCCTCTAAATTCAATATTCCTCATCCCTAGTACATTAGCGTGATTAGTATATATGCGTATAACCTGGACAGGTAGTAAGACGTGGAACTCAAGTTAAAAAATAGATTTAATTAATTCTTCCATTCATTCCTTCATTCAGACAATTATTCCGACATTATAATCGTCCCTTGATTGGCAAAAGGGCCAACATCACAAATATTTCAAAATTGAGTTAGGAATATCTCAATTTTCTTTGTCCTTCAATGCACATCCTGACAAAAGGACAATCGTGATATCTTATAAAATAGGATAAACTAGGTGAATAATAAATAAAACCACAGTAAAGATTTTTAAGGATGTGGATTTTTTGAAACATTTTTTCTTGTTGCTGTAAGATTATCATTTTCTGATATTGGCCCTTTTGCCAATCAAGGGACGCTAACCAATGAGCTATCTAAGAGTCGTCCCATGTGCAGGGTCATTCTTCACTCACATTTTAAAGCAGCTTCACGAGACTAATCCTGGATAGCTAAGTGGTTAGAGCATTGGTGTACTAAACCAAAAGTCCCAAGTTCTATTCCCGTGTCCAGGTATAATTTTTCAATTTAAAGAATATGATATTTAGATGCGGCTAAAACCGCAGCCAACAACTATAATAGCTTGGTTATTTAATCCATAACAATATAATAACATCTAGAACGTGACACAGGGTTTATTGCAATGCCCAGTCAGTACAGAAGTTTTGTGACTTTCGTTTAAATACACAGCTCAAGACACTTTTTTTTAGAGACCTGAACCAATTTATTTTATGACATCAAGAACCCTGTCATAATAGGCTCCATACATACTGATTAACATAATTTATAATTATATGAGAAATATACATGTATGTATGTATGTATGTATGTTTTGTTTGATGATAACTTAATATTGATGTTTTGTGAATGTGCATAAAGTTTTTATTAGGAAATTAATGTTTTATTAATTAATTATTTGAGGTTTTTAACGTGCACTTTCTGAACCTACTGATTATATCAGCACACAAGAATTTCAATGAGCGAGAATGAAAAGGCCTACCAATTTTGCTGGGGAATGTATCATACCATATCTTTCAGGGTTCTTTTATATGCCACACTCATCGTGGGACCAATGGCTTTAATTAATATCCGAAGGAAGTTGTGCTACGGATTTTTATCGCTCAGAAAAAATCCGTCAACCTCGGCTGGTTTGAACCCACAAACTTCGGATCCTGAGGGGAGATATTTACCCCAAGGCCATCGAGGTCATCAAAGAAATTTATGTTTTAGATAAATACAAATAATATTTAAGTTTGGGTATGAATGTATATGTTATTTTATGGGTAGGATTTTATTAATAAATAATCATGTGTTTATTATTTTGCTGTAGAATATTGGAGGCTATGTATAACTAAGGCATTTAAATTTTAAAAAGAGTTTGTTCTTATCGATAAGCACGTGGGATGGAAAACCAGCTCATCTAGTTTAGTCTCCTGGCTACGGGAAAGTTGAGTTTTTAATCTCTCCTGGGTACATTGAGGATGAACTTTCTCCTCTCTCTTCTCAAAAATTTAGGTAGGTTTCCTTTAAATGATAACTTACTCATCCCTTTCCCACTTTTGTAAATACATTTTGATAGCCTGGATGGGTGGTAGGACTTGGTGTTATAATTGTATAGCTATTTGACCTCGTGTAATATATTTATAATTGCTGGAGTTGAAGTACAGCACATTTATATGTATATATTTATTTATTTATATATATTGCTAAATTTTAAATTACATCACACTTCAACTGGAAATGATGATTTTTTTTAATATCCTAACTAAAATAATTAATTTAATTTTGTTCACTTTCTAGCAGCGTTATTTTCAACCGCTCTTATTTTAAAAACTTACTGAAACGTAATAATTATTTTTACGAGATACTAAGAAACAATTGCTTTGTTTTAAAAATGATATATTATTTTGAACTTAGCCTTCTGAAAATGAAATCTTTACTCGAGATAATGTGGTATTTATCTTCCTCTCAACCGTTCGTTTCCAGGAAAGGAAATTTTTGAGAAGGTGAAATTATTATCATAAATCTGACGTTTATCCGTATTATAACTTAACGTTGTTTACTTTGTATTTATAAATTTGTAAAATACTTCCCCTCGTCTACGAGATCTCGGATTTACACTTTACCTGAGAAGATGGATGTGTTTAACTCACTTTGGATCCTAATTAAAACTTAATGTTAGGGATTACTATTTTACGTGCACTACATCTTAAAACCATCCGGGCTATTTGCATGTATAAATTAATGATAAAAGTTTGAAGTCAGTAGTGTATTAGAGAACATTGCTTGAACTACCTTTGGTGGTCGCATGGTTTAAGGCACTACTCTCGCAATAGACTAGACTACCGAAGACGGGAAGATCGAGGGTCGATTCCGGTTGGGTATACCAAGTGTGATTTTTCCTAAATGGTTTTGCAATCTCCCTCCACGCAAATGTGGGTACACTTCCTCTAAATTCAACCCTTCCTAATCACTAACGCATTAGTGTAATTAGTACATACGTATATAACCCGGTAGGATAGCAACCAACAAAAAACATGACTTACCTTCATTTGCTTGTAGGCAAAGTATAAATAATTCCCTCACTTCACTCGACTGAGTTTGGAACATTTACCTTCCTGTAATAGGCCATCAAGTAGAGACTTATGCCAAAGAGCTTCGACCATGGGTCACCAATCTCATTGATTAGGGAAGCTATTTTTAAAATGTAATATTGTTTCATGATCCACCCAGTTTAAAAAATGGTTCTCTCTATAACTCAATTAAAAACATACATTCGTACATCAAGGACATGTAAAAACAAGCCACTTGGAAACTATCATAAATCGATCATAGTCTCGTAGCGCAAGAATACAATGACAAATGTCACGCGCACGTGCATCAGCTGTTATGTGTTTTCGTGCAGCTATGTCGTGACATAGAGGTAGGTATTCAAATCCAGGTTGAATGAAATATTGTGGTTTTTTCCTTAAACGAAGAAAGTTATTACATTTGTTCTATGAATATCCTACAAAATCTGCATTAACAAACATATGAGCTAAGGCATCAATTTGGTATGTTCTAGTTTGCTGGTTACGAGAGGGTTAAGGTTCGAGTCCCTGCCACGTGTACTGAGGATGTTTTGTCTATAGTTTTTTCACTCTACCTCCACGTAATGTGTGTACCTTTCCTATAAATTATACATATATTCTCTCTACTCTATTAGTATAGATATATGGATAGATCAAATAGATAGTAAGATGTGGTGCAAACACACACACACACACACAAAGTAAACATCGTAGTACTCTTCTGGACTTTCACCATATCTACACTGGTAATATAAGGATGAGGGAGGTTTGACTTAGACGAAATTAACCATTATTTTTGTAAAGGTAGAGGATCTCCCAATTTTTTTTTTAAATGGTGGCATTACAGGGGGCTAGGAGGCTCAATTAAGTATGATACTATTTTTTATTAAATTTTCTTATCCATTAGGTCTAGAACCCGCACCTCCGATAAGGAGAATAAAAATTGGAATTGTGGAAAAAATTATTGCGAAACTATAACAAAAAAGTGGGCGCCATTTTGAGTTGTAAGGGACATTTGTTCTAAAATGACTTACTTTTGTCGAAAGGAGAAATGCCTGCAAAGCCGCTTGCTTGTATCATCATTTGCAGTTTTCTTATAAAATTTGCCTTTTAGGACACGGATAATAGCTGGTATCAAACACCTGACCGTCCGGTGCTGTGCTGTCATTAACGATCTCTGACTGCTAGGATGGCTGAGCCGTCCTCCTCTGTACCTAACAGTGACTCAAACTGTGGGATATTCTCCCCACAAGTTGGTTAGACTTGGTAGCTCAGTATGTAGAGCACTTTGGATTAGTCCCAATAGCAACCGGCGTATACGTCATAGCCGCTCCCCCTCTCATATTTAAGGTCCACAGCTCACTGTTATATACCCAAAAAAGGAGGGGTGTTTTCCCTAAGATGCTAGTTTTGACACTGCTCCAGGTTATGCTATTTGGTAAAAAAAACTGATTTTTTTTAAAAATACTACCTAGTCTGAAATCATACTCGACTACTGGGTAAGGAGCTTTGAAAGTGTAAGTTTACTAGGTTTATGTCAAATTTGCATGCTCTAGATTGATTAAAGCTGCAAGCTTTGGAAATAATATAACATTAGTGCATTATTATATAGTTTAGTCAAAATATATGATATTATAGTTTTTTTTAAATTTTAAACTAGGTATACTGTAATCATACAATTATAATTTTAGTATAATTTTAGAAATGGTCAATTGTATGATAAATCTAACCCCCTCTCCTCCCCTTGGTTACAACCTTGGTTGCGAAGATATAATAAAAATTAGAGATATACTTTCATGTAAATTACCCTGTAAATCACTTTTACGGAAAAATTAGATACTCAATTTATTTTTGTAATGTTAAGCAATATATAGATTATAATTTGTATTTAAATCGTTAGAGTGTATCTCGATAAAATTATTCTTTTTATCTTTTCAGCCTTTGTAAATTACCGTTAATTTTAGGGCTAGATAAATAGTTCCAAAAACTCCTCGTAGAGCCCTGTTAATTTGTTGGTGATCACAATAGTTCCTCTCTACGCGGGGTCACTAAAACTTTAAATGTGAATACATTTTAACTCGATAATCTTAAACCATCGTTGTAAAGATCCACTATTTTATTTGATGAGTTGCTTTATCTTTACATGCAAAATTGATTAAAACAACTTAAGAACCCTTGTTATATTAAATGAGCCGTAGTGAACAGTTTATATTATTAAAAAAACTCAATAAATTTATGTGTGAGTAGATATTTTTTCCAAAAGAGATTTAAAAATCACTTTTCAATATTTGGAACAACTTGGTTTTTAAAAGTTTATTTATACTTGGAGTTTGCATTTTATTTAGTCGTGCACCTTTTATTACTTTGACAGTTTTATGATTGTAGATCGATGATTTTAAGCACCAAACGTTGTTTCTTACTATTCAAATGGAAAACCTGTTAGATATAGGTTAATTTGCCTTTATAAAATAACACATTTTAGCTCCTAAATAAATTGCTTTAAAGACCGGCATTTATTTTTAAAATCAATTGAAATTAATTATTAATCTCTACCGCGTTTAACTATATTTTAATAGGGCTATAAGTACTTGAATACAATAATCAGGTAGAGATGAGTAGTGCGTGTTTTAGAGGATGAAATGTAATAGGGATTAAAAACTGGGTTTTTTGTTTAATGCATGTTAGCCAAATGTATATGATTCTAATCCCCATCAAGAAAGAGTTCCAAAAATAAATTTGACTAGGTAATAAATATGGCCTACACATGGACAAAATCATCTATAAACGTCCTTCATTTACAAATATCTGCTGCTCCTGGGGGCTTATTCCTGACTCTATTATTTGGGATATCAAGTGCTTCCCACCCCTCTAATTTTACATTTGGTACTCCCCAATTGTTTAAGACCCAAACCACGTGAATTGATCTCTTAGCGGTACGTCTTTAGGGGGTCTACCCACTCCAAATATAGTATCTCAAAGTTTTTTTATCAAGTTCAATATTGCACGCGAATCATTAGATTGACTCTTAATTCAAGAACTAAATAAAAATAAAGTTGCCGTAGCAAGCAGCTTACAAGAACTTAATATGATAGGGTTAGTGTTAATGCATTTGTTAGTAATGATAAATCAGTAGTCAAACTATTTAGATTAATTAAGCATAATTGTCACAACTTATTTAAAGGATAAACGAGCATAAGATGCTATGGCGGAATCGTCTCAAGTGTCTGCACTATTTTTCTGTGTTATGTATAGTACCAAGAAACTAATTATTTATTTTATTTGCAAGTAAGAAATGGTTGTTAATATAGGCCAAATAATCTGACGATTTTCACTAACGATTGTCAAAATATTGCTTTAATGCAAATATCGACCCATTTTTTTTTAGAAAGTCAAGCTGCCCCCATACCTTATTATTAAAGTCAATAAATAATATTGTATGGACAATATGAATTATATCTTTAATAAATGCACAATTTTTCCAAAAAATATTTTTTCAATATAAATTAAATAAAAGTTATTTACAATAAAGCGTCAGATTGAGGCATAAGTCCGTAGTGTTTGTTGTTGCGTTAGTAACAATGTATATTATGGATATTGATTGTCAATTGTCGTGCGCCATATTGATGCCATATGGTTGTGCTAGTGAACACATCTAGAATATATCAATTTTGAAGAAATTTAATATATTTTTTTAATAAGGAAATGGAGTGTCAAGTGGAAAAACTCGAAAATTTCCGACATATCCTTTTGTTTGAGTCTAACTGAGGAGCAAAAGCATCAGAGGCCGCTAGGAGTATTTGTGCTTTTCACGGCAAGAAAATGGTTTTCTCGTTTAAAAGAGGGTCATTTCGACCTGAATGATTCTCCACCTTCAGGAAGACCGTCCAACTTTGTTGAAGACCGTTTAAACGATTCATTCCACGATTATCTACTTCAAACAACTCGAGAATATTCCATTGAGATGAATTGTGACCAATCAACTATCGCACGACATTTGCATTCAGTAAGCAGAGTTGATAATGGGTACCGTAAGCTTTGAGCGAAAACAACAAAAATCAACGTGTGACCATTTGTGCTTCTTTGCTTGCTCTTCATCGTTTAGCTCAAAAATATCGACCGTTCTTGTCTCAGATTGTCACTGGTGATGAAAAATGGTGTCTTTGTGTCAACATCAAGAAGAGAAAGGAATGCTTGAATCCTAACAAAAAAAGTAACTCCTCATGCAAAAGCTGGTCCCCATCCACGGAAGATAATATTGTGCGTTTGGTGGGACAAAGAAGGTGTCATGTACTATTAATTGCTTCCTAGGAATGTAACCATCACTGCTGAGATTTATTGCCAAAAACTTAGACATCTTAAAGGCGTAACCAAAGAAACGGCCGGGAAGACTGCAAGTGATTTTGCATCACGATAATGCCCAGCCTTATTCCCCCAACCTGACAAAAATGGTTATCCAAGAGCTCATTTGGGATGTTATTCCAAATCCACCCTGTTCTACAGATCTTGCGACATCAGAGTTTCACCTTTTCCGTTCTCTATGCAACGATCTTCGAGGAAATTCATTTAATTACAAGATTGGCTTGACAACTTTTCCAATTCCAAACCACCGGATTTCTTCAGGCGTGGAATCAAAATCTAACAGAACTTTGGGAGACAGTAATAAACAATGCAGGAGAATATTTTATTGATTAGTTTCTGTATTTTGTTCATGTAACATGATTTTGAAAAAAACCAACATATGTCTGCATGGATACGCTACGGACTAAAGCATCAACCGAAGAAAATACTGATGACATCAATAATAAAAAAAATCAGCAAGAATAATAATGTTTTTTCCAATGTTGGAATTGGTTGGTATCAGAGGAAGCTAGCTTACAGTATGAGAAATTAATATGTACAACATAAAACCAAGTCAAATGTATTTATTTAGAAGACTCTTCTAAACTATAACTTATTAATATTCTGGAATACACAAATATTTTCTCATAGTTTTATACCGTTAGAGTAAGATAGTCTCGAGTACAAAACGAGAGATCTCGGGAATAAGGGGAATGGTGAGCTTCTTTTCTAGTTTAAATGTCTGTAAACATTTTAGTCGAAAGTGTCTGAGAACTACATTGGCGGACAAGCGGAATAAACTCCAAACTCGTCTGGTATGGTTTTGTGGTGACGGGTAAGTTGGGGCTTTGTCTGTACTTAGGGGAATTTTCCTACTCTACCACCGAGAAATTTTTATTACATTCCCTCTAAAATTCCATCTCTCTCACCCATACTCCATTAGTGTAACTTAAGGCATGTGACCAGGTTGGGTAGTGAAATAATGTGAAAAATAAATCAGTTCCAAATGAAGATGACTGCTGCATAAATATTCTACGTATTACATTTATAAAATGCTAAGTAATAGACTAAAACGAGTTTTTATGTCTATACATCAAATTTTATTGAAACAATTCAGTTTGTTCCATTTATGTAAACCACACCAACACACAGATATAAATAATGAAATTCGAAATGTATTTTCCCGATCGATAAAGTGATGTGCCAAAAAGCGTGTAAATATTGTGATTTTTTTTTTAACTTCGCACAACAGTGGACACTTGTTGAACTTTTTTCGCCTGAAATTCTCTCCTGATTGGCTCAGCTGTAGCGCATTGAACTGGAACTGTATTGTGAATTAACAGCCGTGAAATAATGTTTGAAGCCAGCATTGATCTAGCTAATGTAAACATCATTTTCCATCAGTTTAAAATATGAGCGGTAAGGAAAGATACAAATATTACAGACGTATGCATGAGCAGTTTTTGATTATATTTGTTTTAGTAATTTATTTCATCCCTCAAGCATATTTTGACATCCGATGTCCTGTAAAAAGTTATAATAACCTCGTATATATTATTAAGTTTTTATTTTACTTTGCAGCTAATTAAAACAAATTAAAATAGTAACTTTTGTCATGGCAAAGATAAAAGTAAAACCATAAACTCTCAAAACATTGAATTCCCGAAAAGAGTGTTCTAAAATGTTACTTACATTAATATTTACAAACTTATGCCATTTCTCATCAATACATCTTCCCTAATATTATGATCTTTTTTTAGTAATATTAGACCCGTTTCACTACGTTGGTCCCATTGTCTAAGGCGTCAACCTAGTAAAAGTATAGATTGCCGATAACAGGCGCTCAGATCCTAGTCGGGTGTATTGAGGGTGATTTTCCTAAATGGTTTCCACTCCCCTTCCACGCAAATGAGAACACTTCCTCTAAATTCAACCTTACCCAATCCCAAGCTCATTGGCGTAATTTGTATATGTGAGTGAAACCTGAACAAGAAATAAGACGCAGTGATAAAAACACTAATATATTATTATATAAGTTCAGTTTATAACAGTGTCAGGAATCTTATTTGAGATTATTATTATTATTATTATTATTTCCACCTCTTAATACCCTCCGGACTATCCGCAGTTAATTGTGTGTATTTTTTTTAGCACTGCGTATTACGACCCTTTCGGCTTACACGCTTATGTGCTAATTACGGTAATTGTTCTAGGGATTGGGAAGGTTATATTAATATGAAGTGTACCCACATTTGCGTGGTTGAAGGGTAGAAACCCATTTTGGAAAACCACTCTCAGTACACCCGACCGAAATGCGAACCTCGATCTTCGGCAGTCTAGCCTACTGCAAGAGCAGCGCTTTAGACCACACGACCACCGAAGCGGGTTTTTAATTGTGTTAATGCTGTAGATAAGAAAATTGTTGATTTAATAATAAATGTACAGTACCTAAATTTATGGTCAGAGACATGGGTAAACCATTTAAAAAATACCTGGTGGTATCTAAAACTCGACCTCCCAATCACTGGTAAACCAGAGAAGAGGTGCCTAACATCTATTTCACGTGCCCACCGAGTCTAAATATTAGAGATGATAAAATGCATGCTTGTAACCAACATTTATGTAACTAATAGCATTTATAATATCCAGTTTATACTTCTGTGGTGGTATAGTGGTAAGTGCACCTGGCTACCAGCGTAGGGGGGCCCGGGTTTGAATCCCAGCTGGTTCTACGAGTATTTTTCTTGAAAGGGGAACTATCTCAATTGTCCCCAGGGTTTGTCTAGTTTGACTTAAGTCGTCTACTGGTTCCACGCCCTTATATTTATTTTCACCATAACCCCATCTCATCGGGACATGAAAAGAATCTCCAAGAGGTGACCTGGTGGTCTAGGGGTGAGGTGTCAGACTTCTGTGCTGAGGGTCCAGGGTTCAATCCTCGGTCCCGGCACAGATTTATCTGATTGCCAAACACTTCCTTCACCTCTGACAAGACGTGTATTAATCACAACTTGTGAATGTGAGGAATGCCAGGCCTCTACCGTGGTTCGGATTCCACGTTAAACTGTAGGTCCTCCATTTCATCTCACAATCACCCTACCATTACACATTAGCGTAAGTGCGTATAACCCGAACGGGTAGTAATACGCGGTGCTAATAATAATAATAATAATAATAATAATAATAATAATAATAATAATAATAATAATAATAATAATAATAATAATAATAATAAGAAGAAGAAGAAGAAGAAGAAGAAGAATCTCCAAGGAAAGAATGTGCTATTATTGGCTACATTCTATCGACCCCTGGGCAACGGTACATTAGTACTGGATAATTTACCCGTGATTGGACTATGAGTGATGTAGCCCAAACACGCATATTATATAATACATATGGCTGTTGATAAACTTTTAATTTTGCTTTTGTAATATAATTTGTGTCAACACAATTTAATTTAATTTAATATATTTAGGTATTTGGGAAATAGAAAATACATGTATGGTGGTGATATTTTTTAACTAATACTATTTTATTCATTTCAGTTTATCTTGCTATTATTAAACTACCTTTATTATTATTTAATAATTGTGTTGTTTATATGTGCTGGTAAATATGTATTCAAATTAATACAATTACGTATATGGGAAATACAACACATGATGTATTCCATTTATTGCGAACAGTTATCAATCTGTCTATAAACTAGTGCATGTGATTTCCGACTGAATAAATAAACCACTCGATTAAAATATAATGCTACAAAATCTATCTCAAGGTCAAATAAACAAGCTACTTTCATTTTAAAACTAAAATAACAAGCTCCATATTACAAAGTTTTTAACTTTTTAAAAACTTATTTGGCGATCATAGCTCAATACGTGTGTGTGTGTGTGTGTGTGTGTGTATGTATCTGTAAGCATTTTTTAAGCTTTTAAACTGATAGCAACAACCCCATAAAGCTTGGAATACTCATTAAAGCCATCAAAGTCACGTCTAGATTGATTTTAGCTATCCTACTTTGACCCAACATTTCCAACATTTACTGAAAAGATGGCCCCAAAGCTTTAGATATAGGTGGCTTGAACATACCTAGAGCTAAAGAAATAATTTTGTCAATTTCATTAAATTTAGCATCCTGTTAATCAAAATTCCACACAGTAAAATTACAATTTTAGAAATGGACTGAAATTATTTGAAATCTAAAAAAGAGTTTGCGATGGATAGCCTTTGTATGAAAATAAAAATTAATTCAATTTTTTATCACCGCTTCTTACTGCCCGTTCAGGTTAGACACTAATGTACTTATAATGAAAATGAGTTAAGGATGAGGAAGGTTGAATTTGGAGTAAGTGTATACGCATTTGTGTGGATGTAGAAAGGAAAACCATTTTGGGAAAAACACCCTCAGCACACCCGACCAAGATTCAAATCTCGATCTCCGGTCATTGGCGGTCCAGTCTGTTGTGAAAGTGACGCCTTATACCATGCGAACACCGCAGCCAGTAAAGATCATTCGATTTAAACAAAACTCAGTATACAGGGTGTTAAAAAAGGTTCAAAATCTAGGATATTGTTAATGAATTTGGGATATTGAAAATGGAGACAACCAGGCCACCCGCCAGGTGCTAAAATGGGGCCCAGTACCAGGGGCAAAGCACGGCCATTCCCCACGCGTTGTTCTACTCAACTTCAACATAATTAGTTCAATCCTGCCCATATTAACTGGTCTATGAATATTAGCAGTTTGGTATATTGTTAAATACTTATAGACCACCTATTTAGTCTGGTGTTCAGAGCTACATATCCAGAGATACCTGGTTCAATCCCCGGCACTTCCAGTATATTTCTGTTTAGCAGTGGGTCTGGAACGGGGCCAACTCAGCCTGATGTTGACAAATAAGGAGTTACTAGAATAAAGAAGTAGAGGGTCCAGCCTAGAAAACTGAGATTAATGGTTGAAAGGTTCGTTGTGCTGACCACATGACACCTTCTATCCGCAAATGTTGTAACTATCTTCGCCGACATGTGGCGGCCACTCGGTCGATAAAACTCGCTTGTGGGGTGTCGCCATGGAATTTAATACTTGTGTCTGGCGCTAAGAAAGTAGCATATTTATTACAAAAATTATAAATTAATCTCAATCTCTTAAGACTGTGTTTCAATTGAAATGGAAATTTGGAAAGAGTGGGTCTGAAATAACCCTACACAGACGAATTTAATTAATTTTAAACCATCTAAATTAAATCTGACCATATAAAACTGAATTGTATATAAACATTTGGTGTTATTGATACATCTTGAATATAAACTGGGACAGAGCATTGTGAGAACCTATTCATCTGTATGTTATGACTGAGCTTAGAAACTAATTAATAAAAAACCTATACTAATATAATATATTAAAAATGAACAATGTTATACTTAAAGAGATGACCTGGTGGTTTAGGGATAGGGTGTCAAACTTCTGTGCTCGGGGTCCGGGGTTCAATCTTTGGTCCTGGCACAAATTTATCTGCTTGCCAAACCCTTCCTTCACCTCTTACAAGATGTGTATTAAACACAACTTGTGAATGTGTGGAATGCCAGGCCTCCACCGTGGTTCGGATTCCACGTTAAACTGTAGGTCCTCAATTTCATCTCACAATCACCCTAACATTGCACATTAGCGTAAGTGCGTATAACCCGAACGGGTAGTAAGACGAGGTGCTAATAATAATAATAATAATAATAATAATAATAATAATACACTTAAAGTAACACAAGTATGATGAAACATTAAATATAAATATAATATATGGATATAGTAAACCAACAAAATTACGAAATTTTACAGAAAAATAATTAGAGTATTTTTTTTTACATAGTCATATTTCAATGTAGCCTATATATAATATATATATAATATGCTACAAAACCTAGCAGAAAAGTGTCTTTTAGAAGCTATGAACGTGAATTCTTCCATTTTATTACGTATATAGTTATATATTATATAGCTCTACCTTGGTCTGTTATTATATTTCCAACTGAAAACATGATAAATAACTTTTTTTTTAAATTTGGTAATCTTGTTCAAAGTAACTTTCACAATACTAAAAGTTACTTATTACAGAAACTCAATTTTTAAAATACTGACCATATTTAAAGTCACTTATCTGTAATCTAGGTATTGATTGATTCCACATGGATATCATTATTGAGAGTATATTTATGCTTCAAGTTTTCTTGTTTGCTCATTATTTTGGAATGAAAAAAAAAGTGAGGCCAGATAAATAACATGGAAAAACTTTTTATAATCACTCTTTATTGAAAAAAAGTTTAAAAAAAAAACTGTTTGATGTCTTTTTTATAATATTTTCCTTAAAAGATTTACCACGAAAACAAAATATAAGACACGCTAGATATAATTCACTTCTGGGAAATAATATTTTTTTTAACTGGTATGACCTTTGACAAATAGTATAGATCTGTCATTTTTGTTCTGTGAGCCAACACAACACATTTAAACGAATTGTGGTGGAAGATTGTGTTCAAAAGATATAAGATATAAAGAATATTTTGGTTAAAATCGTTTAATTGCACCTTGAGAAACAATTACGTTTTCCTAGGGGGGTCGTAAAAATAGTGGGAATTTATATTTAAGTTAACAAATATAGCAAAACTAAAAGAATTATATAAGATAGTTGGTGTTTCTACAGTAATTCTATAAACACCAAAGATAGTTTTTATCATAAGTTCTTCCTTTATTATAGGTTTATTTTAACTCACAGCTCGGGATAACGCTACTTCTAAGGAGGTTTAAATCCCGGGTGCCACAAATAATGGATGTATCAAGGGATGCCATCCTGTTAAAAAATGGGATGTGGCTGTGTCATGGACACGGCCGTGTGTTGTACGTGAATACGTTTAAACTTAAACGAACATCGTAGCTTCTCCGAGTCAAAAGTTATACTAATGCAAATCTCGATACGCAGCAAAATAACCTCAAAATGGCGGCACTTCCCCTCTCCACCACGCGCGATGAGTCACTGTTCCCGCTTATCGTAATGAATTCTTTGATCCTTTAACTATCCAGTGGTATAATTTAATTTTGGATGTAGAGGAAAGATTCGAAACTACAACACCAAACTGTATCCCCCGATTTTGTTATCATTAGGTTTTTTGGATTGCCCCCGTATGGTAGCAAATTTAAAGACGTATTCACGTCAAAATTAATAAAAAATATGTTTACTGGCATTTCAGAAATACCGATCTCCTTTACGTTTCATTTGCCTGACACCAAAAGGCTTCTTGGTTTCCAAGGAAGTGGTTATATGGGAGGAAGCTGTAAAATCCATATAAAATGGTAGTTGTTCTATTTTAGAATCCAACGAGAAGTTTGGTTGACGTTTCCTCCAAGAAGGAGAGCAAATAGATGACGTGAGTGGGAGAGTTTGGGTTTATTTTTTGCCGTCTTGGTCTTTAGGGTTCGTGAAATGAGGAGTTGGATGAGTGTATGGGGGGTAAGGGGGCGGAAACTGTTGTTCAAACTGGGTGGTTGAACTCTGGATTCGTCGATAGAAGGGGGGGTGATTTATAGACCAAAATATGAAGCTTGGCTTTAAAGAGGAACATGTACTGTACTTATCAAAATTTAGCCAAGTCTTTATTTTGATAAAATTAATATATTTTCAAAATATTTAAATATTCTTGTATGTTAACTTTTAATAATATATTACCAAGTATTTAATTAAGTTTTTAAATACGGTTATTGTTTTAATGATAAATCAGAAAATCTGGTACCTACATCGTACTTTCACATTAATATCCTTAAAAACCTGTATTAGTGTTCACACGAATTAAATGTGAAGCTCGTATAGTCGGTTTTTACAGTTATGGGGAGACCGGGCTCGAATCATGATTGGATGTACTACTGGTGTATTTTTACTAAATGGTTTCCTAATCTCCATCCATGAAAATGCGATTACTTTCCTCTAAACGCTACCTTTTTAATCCCTACATCATTATTGTAATTAAATACGGATAACCTGGATAGCTAATAAAATTCAAAATATTGTTTTGATAAATAAGAAAACAAACATAATATATATTGTTGTATTTGTTTACCTGAACTAAAGTGTTAACATCAAATGCAGCATGAATACGTATTTAATAACCAAGGGTTATCACAAGAATAAATTATTTATAAAATTTTAAATAGGAAAAAAAAATATATGTTTGGCAGCTTGGTTGAAGGCTTCACTTTCATAACAGAGGGAACTGCCGATAACAGGGATATTAGGGTTCGAATACCAGTTGGGTGTGCTATGGTGTTTTCTCCTATAAGTTTTCCACTATACACGCTAATGCGGTAAACTTCCTCTAAATTAAACCTTCCTCCTCCCTAACACAATATCGTAACTATAACCTACATAAGCGTATAGCTTTGGTTAGGTAGTAAGAATAAATATAGAAAGATTGGAAAATCTACTATATAAAATTGTGTTTAAGTTCATTGAATTTTATTTTATCTTTAAAACCAAGTGTCAAGTTATCAAACTTTATTTAAAAAAGATATACACATAATAAATCAGTAGGTATTCCGTGGTACCCAAACAAAAACCAAGTAGGCTAGTATTTCACGTATATCGTTAAAAAATAGTAGTTTTTTTGTGCTTTATATGAAAATAGTAGTGTGCTGCAATACAAGTTAAAAATAGTAGTTTACCAATCTACTAGTAGTAAAATTAATAACAAGAATTAGTAATGTTACAAACACTATAAAAATACTGGCCTTAACTCGCGCTCTCTTAACCCTATTTTAAGAACGCCTTAAGACGACCCACCTCCTGATGGTGATTTAGGGGTTGAAAACAAAATTCGGTAAGTGGCACAAAAATTCAAATCATTGAAGTGGTATTCAAACTTACGTTTAAGTTTCAAATTGATTAATAAACTAGTGTATTGCCTCATAGTTTACAACACAGGCTTGTAAGAACAATTATTATCTGATTTTTCCTTAAAGTAAATTGACAGAGAATATTTTAATTATGCACTCAATTGGATTCTTTAAATAAACATCACATACCCTTTTTTAAATTTATTTATTTATTTTATCTCTTATCTGACAGTAATATTTATTCACCGCGTCTTATTTAATACCTATTCGGCACATCCGTATTCACACTAATGTGATGGAGATGAGGCATTTGTGGTAAAAAATAAGGCAAGGTAATTAGTAAATAAAACACCTCAGGTACAACTGGCTGGAACGCAAACCCTAATATCAACAATTCATCTTATTAAGCGAATTATGCCTTTGACGATTCGACCATTAACGCGTGTATGTGCGTATTAATCAGGAAATATTGCGAATGATTAAGATGATTTTAATTGATAACGGGAGTATAACCTGAACGGGTAGTAAGACGCAATGCTAGGGGAAAAAAAAGTATTTTCCCACTAGAATAGTTTATGTGTTTATCAGCCCTTTTGAATGTTTCTCTCTTGCTCACTAAGCTTCTCCTTTTATCTTTCTCTCTCTACTAGCCAACAGGTGACCTTGAAGGAAATAATCAATATAAGTGATTAGGACCCTTTACTCTCTCAATCACACCATCGTACCAGTGCTTTCTAGCGGTGATTTATAAAACTAGTTTTAAAATTTCAGCTAACTGTAAGGATTTTGGTCCATTTGCTAGAACAGGGGTAGTAAACTGTGGCACGCGTGTCACTACGTGGCACGCGAACACGATAAAGGTACCACGCCGACATGAAAAAATAGCCATAATTATTTTACGGTAATATTTAAAAATAAAAACTTGTTGAATATTATGTGAAATATTCAACAAATTTTTGATTTTTAGAAACTGTACTGCAAAATATGTTATAAACTAAAGAATTGCGTTGCCCTTAATATGAAAAATTTGGGTTATTTCTCTTCTTAAATAACAAGACACTTGCTAACCTTACATGGTCACACTATGACACCGTTTATAATATAAGGCACGAGTTCCCAAACTTTTTAAGACCGCGCTGCCCTTTACACGTCAGATTTTCCGTTTGACGCCTCTGTACCAAATATTGAAAAAAAAAAATTTGCCCAAATTCAATTTGGTGGCATTAAAAAAATTAATTTAAATTTATATCTTGTATTCTTTTAAATGTTAAAATACAAAATTAGAACAAAATTACAGAAATGAACAAGGAAGGAATTAGAGTGGACATATGTTTTTTGTATATGATTCTCATGTGTACGGTTTGTTCATAATGGCGAAACATCTCACCCTTATATTTTATGTTTTCAGTTTCACTTTTTCACTTAAAAGTGTGACTATACATGATAGGTGTTAGTTTTTCCTTATAGCTGTTACGCCCCGGACTAAGACTGGTGACGCACCAGGGCGTCACGACGCAAAGTTTGGGAACCCCTGATATAAGGCCCTAGTGTAATATGTCAAGATAGTTCTGCTACCTTTCAGGGAAAACGTAGTGTACATTTAAAGGTAACACACTTTTGTGAGAGACGGGAAAAGTCTCGCACGTTAATAGAGAGTTTGTAAAAGAGTCTGCAATATCTCCCGTTGTCATTATTGGCACCTGTCAATATGGCCAACCTCTATCGTGGAGAGGGAGGGGTGGCTTATGGGACTAAAATAGTTCTGATACTATTGGTGTGTTTAGTGTATACTTCCTGTTACCAAATTTTAATTTTAACGCCCGAAATTTTAAACATTTTACAAAAATGATAATGACATTTAGTCAAATACTTTTTTTTTACATAGGAATCTATAAATCAATTATTGGTATCCTACACAACAAAATAAAGAGGACTTTTAATTTTCAATTACGTCTTACTACGCTAGTGGGATAAGGATGAGGAAGATAATTATTTAAAGGAACTGTACTCACAAGGTCACGAGGGTTGAGTGGAGAACTATTTAAAATAAGCTCCCTTCAATTCAACCTACCTGTATTTGAACCATGACCTACCCGTTACTGGAAATCTAGTATATTATGAGAATAGTAACCAAAACTGTGCTACCCGAGATAAGAGCCCATTTTTAACTGTTTTCATATTATATAATACACATTTTTTCTCTCATCTAAATAATAAAAGGTAGACCGACTCACTGACACACTCACCCTTCACCTTATTTTCCCAACCCCTGGGTCTGGAAATTTATGTTTTTCATGACGTTTAGTTAAATAAGATGGGGTTTTGTAAAATTTGACCACTAAGAGGTAAATAATGGGAGGTTGAATCTTTTCAAAATTCACTAATTTATCTTTTAAACCAGATAATATAGAGCGCTGAAATTAAAACGAAGGCTCCTTTCTAGGATTGGGTTCAATATTTTTGAGGTTTTTAAAATTTCATCTCCTAATAAGGTGGAGGGAGGCTGAAAGTTGTGGGACTCACTGAATACCTCATCACCATATTTCCCTTACCCCTGGGCTTGGAAGCTTGAAATTTTCTTGGGAGGAAGATGCCGGAATTGACCCATATAACCATAAAAATCTGGTATTGAGAAATTTTAAATTGGATTTCTTAGAAAAGAGAGGCCTATAATTAACAAAAAAATATATTTAGATGAGGTAGAAAATTACAATTTTGCAGACAGGTAGAGAGACGACTCCAGATAACCAAATAAATCTTCAAATTTGAAATTTCTAAGAGTTCATTGGAGAAAAGGTTACAGGATTTCAAAATTTCAAAAACTAATAGTAAACAATACTTCCCATGTGGTAGAAAACTAAAATTTGGCAGGTAGTTAAAATACCAATTAAAATAAATATTAAGTACTGAAAAGTTAATTTTTTTTATTGTAGGGTATTAAAAACAGTAAAAACACTTTTAAGTTTGGTAGACACTTAAATTTGATGGGCATGGGGATGGAAAACTCCAGATGACCACATTTGTTTTAAAATTTGAGATTTCTATGTAGGCGTTGTTTAAATGAGGAGGGGTTTACAATTTTCAAAAATAATAGAAAAAACTACTTTTCTGTATGCTAGAAAACCGAAATTCGTCAAGAAGTTATAAATACCACACCAATAGCCATTAAAGACTGAATAAATATAATGATCAAATTGGAAATGACGGGTGGAAGTGGGTCCCCGCTTAAGAAAAAATAAAAAATATATTGGTGTGGCAGAAAGAATTGATATTTGCCAGAAATGTAGAGGGTTTAATCCAATTGCAAAATAACCGTTAAATATTTATTATTTAGAAAGGGGACTGGTGAAATAGTTTTTTTAGTTTCCACAACCAAAATAATAAATTACTCTTCAGTGTGGTAGAAGTTTTAAATTTGTAAGGTGGGTGAATTTAAGAGCCACTCCAAATAACCATTAAGGTCTTATTCTTAAATTTCAAAAATAAGAAGCAGAAATTAGAAAGATCCCCTAAATTTTCTTAAAAAAATATAAAAACACATTTTAGTTTGATTTAGAATGGAAGTTTAGAATACATAATTTAAAAAATAGCTTTAATGAATATTAATTATTTTACATGTTATCACTTACCACTCAGTCTGAATACAGGAAATTAAGGACCTTAATGAATCGAAAAAATATATATAATAAATTAATCTTACTTTTTTCAAATCAATTGACGCCATTACCTTATAGAATAAACAATTAGCTATAAAAATAAATAAATATCGTAATACCGTACATACCGTACCTCTAAAAGAAGGACCGTTCAGTTTTAACTTCAGTTGCCCATCATAGTTTTGGTCATTTGAGGCTAATATTACACAGTTTATTTAAGCAATTAACTTAGAGTGGACCAATTTACTAGATTGTATCGTACAAATACCCATGACAGTACTCCCTGACGGTAGGGATGCTGTACCAATCAGTGTTGGCCCATTTTAGCCTGGTACAAAACCGTTGCTCAGTCTTACCCTGCGCGCGATTAATAGTGCAGGCGAATTAGATATTTCAATACATTATCGGTGACATAATTTATAAGGAATTTGGTTTAAAAGATTGTTGTAATCGCCTCCATAAACAACATATTAAAAGTACTGACCGAAATGACATGTGATAAGTTCGCCCTCTTGGAAAATGATGGATCAAGCCTAACTTCCCTCCAGGGTATTAAAATTATATTAAAAACTGTTGATCTTAGGTGCAGATTACTAAATATAAAGAGAATAAAGAAGTGTAGGGTTGAATTGGAAATGTTTAAGAAGAGTTTGGTGGGAATGTGGAGGCACAAGTGATATGAGGAAGTGGAAAGACGGGTGAAGAACGCGGTGTAATAGAAGAACAAAGCATTCAGGAGAGTTTTAAAAATAAATCAAAAAGAGAAGAAAAATATATAGAGAAAAAGAGAACGAGAAATAGTGATATGGGAAACCAGAAAGGATTGGATGTAAAAATTGAGAGAAATGCTGTAATGGGACGCGGATGGACGTAAGAAGGTGATATATGACCAGATAAGAATCAGGAAGAGAGAGAAAAGAAGCTGAAACAATAGATGGCTATAAGGAACTGTGGGTGAGATGTTTTGAGACGATGTTCAACCCTAAAGAAGAAAAGGATGAGAATAAAACAGATGAACGGAAGAAACAGCAAAGAGCAGGAAAGAGGCCCCACATTGAAAGAGGTGGAGAACGCATTAAAGAGGAAGAAACAAGGAAAAGCAGCGAGTGTGGACGAATTGACTGTGAAAATGATAAGAACTTGCAGGTGAAGCAGGTATACAATTGTTATACAGGATGCTGAGAGTGATTTGGAAGGAGAACAAGTTACCAGAATACTGGAAAAGTGGAGTTATAACACCTATTTTCAAGAAAAGAGACAGGAATAAGTGTAAAAATATAGGGGGATAAGCCTGATGTAACACTGTATAAAAATATATGAAAAAATACTGGCAAAGAGAATAAGAAATAAAATTAAAGGAAGGTGGAGAGAAGAAAAGCACGAATTTAGGGAACAGAAGTCTACAATAGACTTGATATTTGCCCCACCACAGCTGATTTAAAAAAAGGTCTGAATTATGGAAATATTTGATAATGGTATTTATGGATGTGCAGAAAGCATATGATAGCGTGGATAGAAATACAATTTGGAAGCGATGGAGGAGATCGGAGTGGTAGGAGGAGTTGTAATGAGAGTGAAAAGCATGTATGAGGATAACAGGAGTTGTGTTAAGATGGAGAGTGGGAGGACGGATTGGTTTCAAATAAAGACTGGAATGATGCAGGGGATTGCCATCTCACCACTATTATTTGTAATGGTAATGGAAATGGTCATGAATAAAGTGGCAGAAAAACTCAGAGAAGAAAGACAAACAGCATAAACATGGACATTTAATGTAAGAGAGAGTAGGAAATTGGAGGCCATGGGAATGAAGTTTGTGAGGAGAATGTTAGTTGTTACGAAGTTATTCGGGAAATAGTGGAGGTACAGAGAGTAGATAGAAGAGGCAGCAAGACTAAGATGGTATGGACATTACATGAGAATGGAGAAGGAAATGATGATAATGAGAATGATGTAAATGATTATGTAGGAAAAGACCGCAAGAGAGGCCAAGAAAGAAATGGACAGAGGAGATAACAGAAAGTGTGCAAGTGAGAGTAGTATAATGGAAGCAATTAAAGTAAGAAGAGTGGTGAGGGAAGAAGAGGATGAAGGTATTTTACTAAACTGACCTAGGCTGGAAACAGTTGGTGATGATGAGTCTTTAAAAGCATATATACCTGTTTATTAAACCCGCTCCGGTGGCAGTACGATCTAAAAGCGTCACTCTCGCAATATACTAAAATGGCAATGATGAGGAGATCTGGGTTGGGTGTACTGAGGGTGGTTTTACTAAATTGTTTTCCACTATCCTTCTCACAAATGCGGGTACGAAGCCTCTAAATTCAACCTTCCTCATTTGTAGAACTTAAGAGTAATTAGTATATATGCGTGTAACCTTTACGGGTACTAAATAAAATCTATTTACTTCTAGCCGCCCCCCAAAGCAATCTTTCTAACGACACTACTGCTTGTAACATTGACGGTATATATATATTTTTTTCTAGCACCGCGCTTTAATAACCGTTCGGGTTGTACGCTTATGGACTAATGGTTCTAGGGATTAAATAGGTTATATTTTGAGGAAGTGTTGCCGTATTTGCGTGGAGGGGAGAGAAGTAGAAAATCATCTTGGAAAAAAACACCCAACGAGATTATAACTTAGTCTACTGCGAGAGAAGCGCGTTAGACCATGCGGCCACCGAAGTTGGTTGGTATTTATAAAGAATTTAAGCTAGGCTAGAATCAATACTCTGGAGCTTTCTGAGAAGCTTACTCAAGCTTGACTTGGCATGAAAGAAACTTTAACTCGCAAACAACTAAAACTTACACCTTTGTCTGAAAAGCTTATTTTAACTAAAATGTTAATATTTCACCAGTAAACACAAGTTTTTGGTCGATTGTTCTATCATTTCAAATAATAGAAGGTTTAAAATATAACTATCATAAAATCAATTTATTCGTATCGATGGGCAAGCGGACTAAACGTCAAATCTCATCTAGTCAAATTTTCTGGCAACGGACAAGGGCAGGGTTTGAATTGCACTTGAGTGTACTGAGAAAAGTATCATGAGTTCAATTCTTGTCCCCAGGTATAATTTTAAACAATAGTTAATTTTATGAGTGCGCTTTTCCCTATTGGGATTTTCACTATACTTCCACGTGAATGCCATTAAATTTACTCTAAATACAACCGTATTCATCCTTACCCTATTTTTAAGAAAGTGCGGATAGCTCGGATAGGCAATATGGTGCAATAAAATATAAATAAATTTCGTAATCGAATAATTTGTCTTCTTTAAACTGTTTTTCTATCGTATGTGTACGTCATGTGGAACAATAAATGCTCACGCAGCTCAACAAAGCGTCTCTTATTTTCTTGTTCGTCGAACTTGAAGTGCAAAGAACACAATAAGAGGAGGAGTGGAAGAACGAAATGGGGAAAGGAATAAAAAAAAGAGACTATTATTCTTCTCCTTGGGGCGCGTGCAGTAAACGAAGCAAACGTTTTTCTTTGAAAGCCCCCCCCCCCCCCCGAGCAAACAAACACTCACAAAATGGGGTTAAGTCGTTTTCTACAGCATTGATGAGCGGCAGCTATCTTTGAGCGAAGTTTACTGCTACAATTCTGTTTTACTTTTCTAAAAAAAAAAAAATTATCTTTTTGATTTTATGACTGTTTTTTGAACGTTATTTCGAGAATGATGCGAAATACATTTTTATTTCATTTGTTAAGTATTTTATGCTTCATTTGGTTTGAGGAGTTTTAAATTGATTTTCTTTAGTATGGCTTTATTTCAATTCTCTAGATCTTATAAATTATAAACTATTATCTAAAAAATCGAAAACAAACACAAAACTTAAATAGCTTCAGATTTTATTGTTTTGGTTCTAACACCGCTTCTTACTACCCGTCCATGCTATTCGCATTTAACTACTCTAACGGAGTAAGGATTAAGAAAGTAGATTTTATAGGAGATAAATAGGAATTGCGTGGAGAGAATGTTGGAAACCATTAAGGAATAAACATCCTCTTTCCTTGATACACCCATGCGGTGTTAGAACGTAGACTAGAAAACCATTCCAGACTAGGTTGACTCCTTGTCCCGCGTGACCACCGATTAAGCTTTGACACTAGCTTGTTGATCCTACTGCATCCTAAGGATATTTTTGGGATTACATTTTAAACAAAACCTAACTATTCTTTGAGGACAGCAAGTGATCCAAAATAATACAAGACAGACCTAACTGTTTATAAAATCCCTTTTTCAATGCTTTAGCCTGCCAAAATGTATAGCTTAATGTAACAAAATGGCAAACGGGCCAAGAATCTTGTAAAAAAATATTCGTGACTTTCTCAGTTGTATTAATTAAATAATTGTTGGTAAAATTATTTTGAGATTTCTACGTCCTTAAAGATATAACTACCTCATTAATCATAATACAGTAAACTATTGACTATCCAAGTTAATAAAAGAGGAAGTTGTGTGAACATTTCAAAAATCATGGATAATCATTTTAATGGTAAATTGAATCTCTCATCACATCTCTATTTTACATTTACTCAACAAACAGATGTATTTATAAAGGTAGTTTGTTATGTTTGGCAGAATACAAGGTCAACCAAGAACCTTCGGAGGCCTGTAACTTTCTCTAGAATCTAATTCACGTGCAGCTGATAAACGAAATTTTAAAAAGGATATATATATATACGGATTAAAAGCATACATATACGGATTAGTTGCAAAGCACGAATAATCGAGGGTCTAATTTATCTCACATTTATCGGTCTAGTCCCAAGAATATACATCTACATGTATCAACATTTAGTTATTTTTTACTCCGTATAGGACGTAAATACATGATTAACTAAAGAAGAGATTAGTCAATATGTTACGATGTTGCGCCTACATCTAATTGACGCCGAAAAAAACCTCTGTAAGTTATTGTTGGACCTAGAACAAAGAAAATTTTGTTAATTAACGATTGGTTTGACCAAACATGTCAACGAGATTAAGCCAAGAACATGAAGTTTCATTACAATAATCGAGTCAAAGTTTAATTATTACTCTGTTAGCTCCTACAGATTCAAGTATATGGCCAAATTAAGTAGCTTCTATAGACGGTCACATAGTCTAAGGCAGGGATGGGGAACCTGTAGCCTTTTAAGGTTTTCGATAAGTCATTGTCGCATATGTATTAACTAGTTATCATTATCGTTTTAAATCATATATTCTCAAAAGTTCTGTATTTTAATTAATTAAAATAAAAACTCGTAGTAAGATAATGTAAAAAAAATAATTACCCGCTATTAATGATCTATCTCTCTTTCTATCTATCTATGATGGGCGCATTTTGGCCAAATTTACTACACATTAAGAGTGCGACCTCATGAGGACTCCGTAAATTGACTTGCGGCCTTCCAATGCCAAAAGGTTCCCCACCTCTGGTCTAAGGCAACACACTCGCAATATACTTCTCTACCAGTAAGCGGAGATGACGGGTATACTGATTATGCGTGTTTTTTTTTAATAAATTGTTTTCAAATCTTCCTCCACACAAAACTAGGTTGTGTTTCATCTAAATTCATTATTCATACCCGACTAGGACTATTTCAGTGTAAGAAGGAATGGTGGCGTGACCCAGCCTTGAAGTTTTTCTTTTTAGCTATTCTTGAACAATTCTTCACTACGGAATGAGGATTTTTTTTTCATTCAAATAGTTCTCACTAGGGCTACAGAATTATATTGGGATTATAATCTACCAACAGATAATTTGAAATTATTAGTTAAATAAAAGCTAGAATGGTGGAAGTTAAGATGAGTTATATGGCGGTAACCAATCCTATGGTATAGTGGTCAGTGCATCTGAGTGAGGGCTTCCGGATTAGATTCCCGATACCATGAGTATTTTTTTTTCTGCAAGGGGAATCACCTCAACGGTCACCAGGGTTTGGTTAGCTAGGCTTAAGTTAGGTTACTACTGGTGATACATCTTCACAATCACTATCATCACACCATCTTATTACAGGTATGACGTATGTACAACCTCAAAGCTATACCTTGGCCAACGTTCTGTGCCACCAGAGCTGCTAAAAGTCTACACACAGGTAACCTACCTAAGTACTACATATCTCTCCCTGTCAAAGCTCGAATACGCTTAAAATTGTGTATCTAAATATAGGTGACCTGGTGGTCTAGGGTTAAGGTGTCAGACTTCTGTGCTGAGGGTCCGGGGTTCAATCCTAGGTCCCGGCACAGATTTATCTGATTGTCAAACCCTTCCTTCACCTCTGACAAGACGTGTATTAATCACAACTTGTGAATGTGTGGAATGCCAGGCCTCCACCGTGGTTCGGATTCCACGTTAAACTGTAGGTCCTTCATTTAATCTCACAATCACCCTACCATTATACATTAGCTTAAGGGCGTATATCCCGAATGGGTAGTAAGACGTGGGGCTAATAATAATAATAATAATAATAATAATAATAATAAATAATAATAATAATAATATAATAATATATAATAATAATAATAAATAATAACAATAATGTATCTAAATATGGTTGTAAGAGACATGGAAGGATTTAAAAACGAATTTACTTGAGTGTTGCGCTTATTTCATGAATGTGAAGAGGCTTTCTGGCGAAGTTAAAATAAACTAGAAAACTCGAACGTAAATCGCGCAATACGTAGGTAATAAATAGTACGGTGTATGGCATAGACTATCTCTCTCTCTCTTTATTATTAAAATAGAGACATTTACTAAAAACCAATAAGATTTATGAACCAAAATAATATACACTGTTACAGACACACCTCACCAAAGAGCATAAATGAAATAATATAAAATGTTATAGGATCATTTAGAAAAGAGGAGCATTTCTTTCCACCTAATCAATTGAATATTTCAATGTACTCCTTAAAAAATATACACAGTATGTATCTTATAGCTCGGAGATTATCGGTTTTATAAAATTACCTTCAAATTAAATTATTTTATTTGTAGGAGTACTAAATATAATATATATTTAGCACCGCGTCTTACTACCCACTCGGTTTATAAACTTAAGTACTAATTACTCTAATGGTCAGAATGGGGAAGATTAAATATATAGGAAGTGAACCCGAATTTTCGTGGAGGGAGAGGGGAAAACCATCTAGGAAAAAACTCCCAGTTCACCTAAGCGAGATTCGAACCTCGATCTCACCATTCTCAGCAGTCTAGCTCACACGAAACTAGTGCGTTAGTTAACTCGCCACCGAGGCGGGTCACAGTATTACAAATTTAAAATGGTAAGTTATTTCGTCTCTCAAATATCTGCGGAGATGATAAAAATAGCTTCAAAATAATTTTAATTCAAACATTAAAATTGCCATTTTGTTTGTAATGCTAAACAGTGTCTAGCCTCTAGATACAAAATATATTCAAAATTATTAAAGCAGATTTTTAGAAAATCGATTTTTTTATCGTTTTGACCTTCAGTAAACTACCCTTAATTTTATGGTTGGATATCTAATTCCAAAAACAACTACCGGGAACCTTATGAAAACCCAAGATACTAAGTTTTAGCCCGATCGATAAAACGGTTTCGGCTCTAGACCAATTTACAGACTAACGGACAGAGACAGAAGATGGCATCGCACAAAAACACAGTTTCCGTTTCACAGGGTCATGAAACATTGACATTTATCAAAATATTCAGTTCAATTTTTTGATAATAATACATCTCTCTTCGAGGGGTAAAAGAAAGTAGAAATAGAAAAAAAAATAGGAATAGGAGCTGGAAAGGAGTGGGGGAATTTTTCCGTAGATGCGTCTGAAGGCTGGGGGGGAGGGAGGGGAGGTCGGATGAGGTTGGGGAGGAATATTTTCAAATAGGGTCTCAAGAGGTACCCCCACCCTAAGATGGGCCCCATAGCCCCTGTGGTTCCAGTGATTCGTCTGGGGAAGGAGCAGGGCTTAAGGGAGCTGGGAGGATTTTTATTTCTGATAAGGTCTCAAGAGATACCCCCACCCGAATATGAGCTCCAAAACCCTATTGGTTCCGGTGGTGCGTCTGTGGAGCGGCGGGGAGGGGGTGAACTTTTAGACTTGAGGTAAATTATTATTATTAATATTACTAGCACCGCGTCTTACTACCCGTTCGGGTTTTACGCACTTACGCTAATGTGTAATGGTAGGGTGATTGTGAGATGAAATGAAGGGCCTACAGTTTAACGTGGAATCCGAACCACGGTGGAGGCCTGGCATTCCACACACTCACAAGTTGTGATTAATACACGTCTTGTCAAAGGTGAAGGAAGGGTTTGGCAATCAGATAAATCTGTGCCGGGACCAAGGATTGAACCCCGGACTCCCAGCACAGAAGTCTGACACCTTATTTCTAGACTACCAGGTCACCACTTAAAGTAAAAAGATTGTAATTTTAATAGTGGTTGCAAGTACACAATAATATTAAAGTTCTCATTTATCAATTTAGACCTATAAAATAAATCGATATTGGGTCTGACAGGAATATACACTTTAGTATTAAAGAGATAGATTTATAAAATGGTTCAGACTGTATAAACAGTGAACTTTAAATCTAATTGGCTGTATTGAAGAAGTATTGAAAGAATAAGGTCGTGCATCTACTAGTTATTTTCTTTTATTCCGTCTTAAAAAATGCACTATACGTATCAATCACGCACATGCAACAGAGATTAAACGAAACAAATTATTTTTTATTTAAGTACTAAAATATCATAAATTTGTGTTAATACAAATACAATATTCTACACCAAAAGTAAGGAAATTGTCACATTAGATCACGACTATATGAAATAAGAAAAGAAGCTTTATAGGTAGCTGAAAGGAAAACATTAGATTGGCTTGAAACAGTTAGTGTGTAATAAAGTTAGATAGAATAGAATTAATATAATAATGTGTGTCTTACTTTTGTAAGTGTAACAATGAGCTTTAAGTTCCAAATGCCATATAGTAAGTTAATTAATCTGTTTAAATAATGATAATATCAATATTATACGTGGAGTTAATTTAGTAAAATGTTTATTTTTGATAATTATTTAATTAAATTGGAAATAAAATGTAAAAACCAAGAGATAGAAAAAATTTATATTATTTATATTATATATAAATAAATATTTATAAATCAAATATAAAATTATTATTATGTATTATTATTACACACCAAAATCAGTGGGATAGCTGACTAAAATTCAAGCCTGTCTGGTTTTAGGCGTAATGGGGAGGTAGGACTTCGAATCCAGCCGGTGGACTTAGATCATTTTTCCTTAAATATTTTCTTTCTCTCACACACGCAGTGGTGTTCTTACCTCCTCACTCCTAACCCCATTAGTGTAATTAAAATGCTTAGTTTAGATGGTTAGTAATTTTATATGAAATTAATTTTTTATATAAAGCACAAATAATTTATTTTAGAAATAAATAAAGTATCCAAATTAAAATAATGCTCTTATTTTAAGTTTACTTTAACTTGTATCAGGAAACGTTCACTTCAATTCATATGAGTTCTCCTAACCAATAAAGAAATATTATTTTCTCTTGTGTTCTCTGAGTCTTGTACCGCATAGTTTTATTCCAGGGCTTAGTTAGTACTACGTGAAGCGTGAAAACAAATATAAACACCAGTTTGGAGGAACATCTGATACACAAAACAATATTGTAGTGTTTATTTTATCTTCTCTCGCACTGCTATTATTTCAAATCATCCCGAGTGGAATGTGTCTCCACATGTGATGTGTGATATGGTACTTTTTTTTTGGCACTTTACAAGCCCTTTTCACCCTCACATAAGCCTTTTTTTGATAATTTAATTCTATGTAAATATTATAGAGCAATAAATGCAGAATTTTCACCTTGAAAGATTTGAAAAATTGTGGGTTTCAATGAGGAAAATGCATATGAATTATGTACTGGTAATTATAATATGTTTAGCACAGTATTTTTGGTATTTGAGATAAAAAAAGTATTACCTTCTATGGTTTTTGGACAGGTTTATATTCGTATATGTAAATCCCACAGAAATTTGACTTGTTCAATAGTAATAAACCAACCATAATCGTCTTCTAGGCAGTGACAGCAAAAGTATTATATATAATCAATCTTTTCAAAGTTTTCCTTTAAATTTATTGTCAGCGTTTTTAAAAAATAACGCTCAACCGATTTATAATGGCAAACCATTCTAGTTGACTAATCGACATGAGAGTTTATTTATATTTGAATGGCTATGATATTTTGAAAATATAAATATTTGAAAGCACATGTCCCTAGATTAGTTGACCATTCAAATGTCAAACTGTAAATATGCTAATAATTCGACTCAAACAGATGAGTTTTATGTATGCTTCCTGATAAACTCGCATGTATAGAGGATTAGGAATATTGTTTCCTGAATGCGATCGATGCAAATTTCCGGAACAAGAGAAGCTATGTCACAGAATTAATATATTTTAATCACGCTAGCACACAGTGGTAGGCTCATGAACAAAGGCACAAGTATCGTCTACTCTGGATTTTTCTGTGAAGCGGGGATAGGTTCGAACCTGACAGAGTGTATTGAGATTTGTTTTTCCTAAATGATTTTCAAATCTCAAATCCCCTGCAAGTTTGGATGCATTTACGCTACTTATGTCTGAATCCCTCATCCTCACTCCATTAGGGAAAATTTTTGGATTGTAGTAAAGCCAAGCGAAAATTGAGAGTTTTGGGATGTTTGTGCATATTACACAGCTCAAGATCTTTACTTCGAGAACTCAACACATTTTTTATGATATCGGAAATACTTTAATAGCGTTTATACATTCATCAATTAACGTAAACTATATATATATGTATATATGTATATTTATATCTATATATTTACTTACAGGGTGTTCGGAAACTCATAGCCCAAACTGCACATATAGTTTGTTTGAACCAAAAACAATACAAAATCCGTATAAACTTACATCCGGAAAGCTATGATAATACCATTAAATTGTGTTCAAAGTTTTGGAGTACAGCGCTGGGATAGCAAAGTTGTTCAAGCATACGTGTACAACAGGTTGCATAGGAGGTTAGGCGTGCGGCACTACACACCTCTTGAAGTACGGCAGCAGAACATACCACAATTAATAGTAAACAGCACACTAGTCCATCTATAAATGGGAATATGTTCTGAGGGTCATCATTAACGGTCCTACATAACAGAAAGTGCTTGCCATTATTACATGTGCAGTACCATGCTTTCTTGTACTCTGTTGAGTATACCTGGGGTGGTATGTATTTGTGTACAGCCATTTAATATACGTTCTCTTAAAACGTAGACATCAGGCACAGGATTTGCGTAAACAATGGACTTTAAATGTCAACAGGGATTAAAAAAATTCCATCGGGTTCAAATCTGGTGTCTAAGCAGGATAATCAATGGATCGTCCGCTACCGATCCATTTTTGAAGAAAACCTTTAACAACTCTTAAACTAAACGTTTCCAGAAAAATATTTGTATGAACTTTTCTTAATGTGTGGTTGATGGAAATATATCCCTAAAATATTTTACCCCAATTAAAATACATCCTGTATATGTGTGCCCGTGTGTGTTACACCACAAAAGTGAAATTAGCCATTTTACGAATTGGACAATTTTCCGCCCATTCTGTGAACTGGCTTCTTCACATATCCACTTCATGGACCAGGCTAAAACCCACCCACTTCGTGAAATAATAATAATATTAGCCCCACGTCTTACTATCCATTCTGGCTATACGCTTAAGTACTAATTATGCCAATGGGTTAGGAATTGGAAAGGTTGAATATAGAGGAAATGAACCCACATTTGCGTGGATGAATAGTGGAAAAAGTTTAGGAACAAACCACTTCAGTTCACCCGAGCGAGATTTGAACCTGGATCTCCCCATCCTCGGCAGTCTAGCTCAATATGAAACTAGCGCGTTACCTAACTACGCCACCGAGGCGAGTATATTTTATGAATTGGGTTGCGCTTGGATAGATAATACAACATCCAGTTCACGGGATGGGTAGTAATTTAACTTGATGCTTAGTGTTTCATTAATAGGAAGTTGGTTGACATCGAGAAATTAGTTAAGTTCTGCGAAACCATTTGATAAACTAAGTATCTCGGACCCATCTGAGGAATGAGCTATGTCTTGAACTACTAATAATAGGACAAAATATAATTAATTAGAAGGTCATGATACTCATTTCTTTGTAGAATAACAAATCAGAGAAGTTAAAAATAGTTTTTATCTCTAGCTCCATTCAAGACTGATGTAATTTTCAATTAATATAATGAAGGCCACGAGTAAAAAAAAATCCCATTTATTTTCATCCCAAGTTTGTAAAACAATTAGAAAGACTTATAGATACTTTATAGAGTTACTATGCTATTAATGACACATTAAATTAATATTTTTGCTCTGCCTCTTATACAATTAATTTCACTAATTGAGTAGTGTAAGGAAAGTAAAATCTATGTTAAGTGTATACTAACTTGCTTGGAAAGAAAGTGGAAAGCTATTTAGGAAATCAACACTCAAAGTACACTCAGCTGGGATTCTAACCCCAACCTCTCGATCACCAGAAGACCGGAACAAATGAGCCTGATATTTAGTAAACGTGTTTATCTTCATTGCTAGATTGTTTTTTAAGATATTATTATTATATTCGTATGTTTTACTTCAGTACAGGTTATCTGCAAAGCAATAGAATTATATATTTTATGTTTGCGGAAAATTACCGGTATTTAAAAACTATTGCTAAACCAATGTAAGCTCACGAAAGAAAATAAACAATAAAACAATGTAAATTTTTCACTCAATGATTTCATACTTAATTCAATAGATAAACTTGTATTGAATAAATATTACAAAATCACCATTGGATTAATTACTATGAAATATACGAAGTGTATTTAAATGGTTATTGTTTTCATTCTATTTGTTTTTTACTTTTTCTTTTAGCGGTATTTTTTTACTTTTACTTTTACCGGTATTTAAAAACTATTGCTAAACTAAGATTTGATGTAAACTCACGAAAGAAAATAAACAATAAGACAATGTATATTTTTCACTCAAGTAATATATTAAAATAGTTATATAATTAATCCTTATTGGTAAAATAAAATAATAGTTAAAATAAAAAATATATTAAAATACGCACAAAGAGAATGACCAACAAACTCCAGCAAACTTAAGAGCTATTATTAGAATTAAAACAAATTCACCATCAACAGTTGTCTTCTAAGTGGAAAAAGGAAACTTGTCTCAGTTGTTACTCATGGGGCACATATAAAAAGTGATTCATGGAAAACCTTCATAAATCTCACAATAAAGGTTGTACCGGGGATTTAAATTACTCAGAATATCCCGAAACTTTCTTACATTTCTCGTTTATCTAGAAAGCTGAACTTGACCTTAAATGTACCTTGAGGGTCCTGTGAAATAAATCGATGATGTTAAAAGATTACTAACGTACGCTCCAATCAGGGTGAAAGCTTACTGTAATACCTCGATGGGTTCCATATAAGGTACACCATAGTGAAAACAAGTGAAGTAAACTCTCTAATTTTCTGGGCAGACAATATTTACTTCCTAGAGGATTCGTGTTCAGGGCCCATCAAATCCCTCTTTTTTTCCAATACAAAATTTCATCCAAATTGGAGATGGCTGAGTTTTTTTATCACCGCGTCTTACTACCTGTTCAGGTTATATCTTGTATTAAGAATCCTGAAATAGAAAATGACATCTGGACACGGAATAGAAACCCATTTTCAATTTTCAGAATATGATATATAGATGGAGTAATTCCACTAAAAGCATAATATAGCTCTGGCTATTTAATTCTTGTATTAAGAATGTCTATCACTTTTACCCATATATTTGCCTAAATCAATGAACGATGGTTGGCATCTTTGTTTTGTGGTGAGAATTCCTGGCTACTAATCTAGAGGTCCCAGGTTCGATTCATGCTGATACCGCTAGGAGAATTGTTACTATGGTGGGAAGTGGTTTGGATGATTAATCCTAAGCTAGTTTTAAGACATACTGGTACCACATAGTCATCATCATTATCATTACGCCATCTCATCAAGCCGAAGTAACTGCACTTATATGGTGGCCCTCAGAAGACGGTTATATATCCGCCCTACTGCCATTAGAAGACAAGAAATGTCAAGCCGACAAACTCTGGTGGAATACGATTAAAAATAAATGGTGCGGAACTCCGCACAAACTTTCTCGCTCTATTTTTAAGAAATAGAGATATTTACTCAAAATTCGTATTACAATTTACACTAGCAAACTCGAGAATAAATTGTGCTAGATATACGTAAAACATTTTTTATTCATGGTTTTAAATTTAATAATTTTATTTTTAAAGAATTAACGTCTTCATTTGTATATTTAGATCAATACAAAATATCGATATTGGGTCCCCAAGGGTCATTCTTATTAAAATTTTGACTTCCGGTTAAAATTTTAGTCATTTTACTAGGGATATCTTATGATTATTGCATTGCTATTAAATTTTTATAAATTTTGACCAATTAAAAAGGTAATTATTGCCTATTGAGTCTAAAATGAGAGAGATAGAATTGTTATAGCCAATTTTGAGAAAATGGAATTTTTGCTCTTTTCATCCTTTAGTAAATTGCTATTAATTTTAGGGTTAGACAAACGGCGTTGCTAAAACCACTTTTTAGGGTTCGGGGGGTCATGAAACGTCAACATCCATCAACATCTTGGGCTAGATTTTTTTGACAGTCGTAATATTTTACCTTAAAGTTTTGGCAAAGTTAAAAGAAATATATATTTGTGTATAGCTTGAAAACTTTTGGTTTTATAAAAATATATATATTTCAAATAAAATATGTTTTTTTATAAATAGATTCACATGTATGCAATGATAAGTAATTTCATGTGTCAAAGACTTACGGAGATAAAATTAAAAATTAGAATTTACGCATCAGACCGGAACCCTTAAAGTAATTTTGACGAAAAGTTGAGAGTAGCCATTTGGTTTGTAATATTGATCAAAGCTTAGAAATGAAATCTAATCAAAATCGTAAAAGCTGATTTTGATAAAATCAATTTTTTCTCTTTCTGGCCTTAAGAAAACTACCCTTAATTTTAGGGTTGGTTATCCAATTCTAAAAATTCCTTGGGGTAAACCTATGAAAACCCTATATACCAAGTTTTAGCCTGATCGGTAAATACCGACAGAAAGACAGATGGAAATTACAAAACAACTTTTTTGGATTCGGGGGGTCATGAAACGTCGAGAATCATAAAAATCTCGAGTTCGATTTTTTGACGATTACAATACTCTCTCTACCTGTAAGATAGCGAGAAAGTAAAGGGAGCGATTCCTGATACTTTTCATTTTAATATAAAATATTGCAGTCTTGATATTTTACATTACAGTATACAATAGGATAACAGAAAAACGAATTGGTTTAGTCATTATAAGTGGACTACATTATACAATACTACTCAATCAAATATTTATGAATAAACTAAAATGGATTAAATTAAAAATTATATAATTGGTGAAGAGTGGCTCTTAGTAGGGTACAGATACATTAATTAATCAAAACATAACTGTTAATGGCCATTCATTTGTAAAGTAAGGATAATCGAAGCTCATAAGCTCATAAGCTCATAAGTGGTGGGGTGGTTATGTCACGTGGATGGGTGACGGAAGTCGTGTACACAAATATCTAGTAGGGAAATCTGAAGATACAACACACCTTTGTAGACCAAGACATTGATGAGTGGATTGTGATAAAACAGATTTTAAGGAGACTGAATGTCAAGCTAGCGATTGGATAGAATTGTCTTAGAATAGTGTCTAAGACGCAACTCTCGCAATAGACTAGACTGCCGATGACGGGGAGATCATGGTTCGATCACGGTCTGGTGTACTGAGGGTGCTTTTTCCAAAATGGTTTCCCTTTCTCTATTCTGAAGTTGGGGTAAAATTCCTCTAAATTCAACCTTCCTCATCCCTATACAACTAAAATACTTAGTACTAAAAGTATAATCCAAATTGGTAAAAAGACGTGGTTCTAAAAAAAATATTAATACAAACGAATATTAGTTTGTTCATTACACTTTTAATTATAAAATTGTATAATATTGTCAGTGACTACTGTAACTTGTCAAATATCAAGATTTCAACAATTTTTCTCAGATAAAACTTTATTTTACTCTCGTGATGTTAACATGGTTCATTGTAATAAAGCCAGTAGTTCCCTTATGTGTTACTATATTGTGTTCAAGTTTTAGTAAACCAAGTAACTTGGTGATAGTAGCAACGGAAGATAGAATAGTTTGCCACGTAACAAGAAATACTATTCATCTTTCTGCACAACTAGTTAAAACTTGTTTGTTAGAACGTAAACAGTTTCCACTTTAGACCTCAAGTTCACCCACTTTCTTGCACCCTTAAAATTAACAGGGTAGAAGAGAGAGCGTGACATACTTAGAAACACAAAGTAAAGCCATTTCAACATTTCAAGGAATTAGCTCTTTAGTGCGTTCGAAGAAAGGGTACTTCAGCTAACCAAAATTAATTAGACTAGTATCACCCATTGCAGTAAGTCTCAACATTTTTTTCAATAACGGGCCACTTGATAAGCTTTCGATGACATTTTTAGGTCCACGTAATGACCGTTTGATACGTGTGTGGACCATCAATTTAAAAATATTACCTACCTGTCTCCCTATCGAAATAGGAAGTTATATTAATGTTCGTGTTTAGCAATCAGCAAAGACAGCATTTTTATTTGACTTGGATTTTTATGCACATTTCACATGTAACACATTACTTGTGAAAGTGTTGACTTGAATCTGTTATAAAGTCCCATGAGTTGAGCATCTTTACTCATAATCCTGAATGTGGCGATAATTCGCCGAAACGTGTCGATTAATTATTCTCGTGTAGAAGACTTACTGGTTTATACATTACTTCAAGGAACAAGGGACTACTTTCATCAACAAGGATAAGACGTTTAAATTATTAATTTTTTTGTTTGTTTTTATATATATATCGTCGTAACAAAGATAAATCCTCTCTACATAAATTCATAATTATAAATGTTCAAAATAATATATTTATTTCTCAATTACAATTCTGTCATTTCATAAGTAATTATTCTTCCTATAAGATAGATTTTTATCTCACTTTTATATTTTATTTATTTTTCTAAAGTATTACATTATTAAAGTAGTAATCAATTCTTATATCAACCATTATGGTTAATCAATATTAATATCCATTTTGTGGATTACATTGTCTTTAAAAACCTACTCATTATATTTTAGCACTTTTATTTTTAGTTTATTTTTATAATATTGACATTTTAAATTAATTTTCTTTCCCTAACTTGTATTTAACATCTCTAATTTAGTAAATTTCACTCTTTATGTAAATCTTATATTTCACTTTGTGAACTTTAATTTTCATTTTAATTCAAATTTATATAAGTCCAATACTTTTTATCAATTTAATTCATTTTAACTTTCTTGAACTGAATTTATTTTTGACCATTGGCTTTTGATAATTTGTATACAAAAAATATTTTGTAAGATTTAAACATCCCGTAATACTAATCTACTTATAATGCTTTCTTAATTAGAACTCCTATTAATATTAACTGTAAATTTCTTTCATATAATATTTATGTTGCCCTGTGGTCCTGATAGCAGACCATCTCCCACTCGACCGCGGATCCCAATTTGAAAACCATCGACCCATTGTGTTAAACCTTTTGTTTTATGCATCGTATCCTACTGCCCATCTGGGACTTTTCCTCATATTTATACTAATGGGATATGGATGAGGAAGGTAAAATTCAGAGAAAATGAATCCTGATTTGCTTAGAGGTATAGAGAAAATATATTTAAGGGGGATCCAAACCTCTATTTACCAATCACCGGTAAACTAGAAATAAAGTATGAATACCCACAGGTTAAGTTAGCTTTTTATAAAACTAGTTTAAGTGATTCGTGATTCATTATTTAGATATTGGTGACAGTTGCCACGCAGACAGCTGCCTATTTTCAGTAATGTCTTAGTCTATTCTTTCTTGGGAATATCAAAATGTATTTTTTTATTCCATGTACTTGTTATGATTAAGTTTGTATTTCGACTAATTTCTTTAATATAATTTGTGAATATTTGAAATTAATTTTACTCAACTACCTTTTTTTTTAAATTAAAATTTTGTTTTGATTATTTTTAAACGAATATTTATTAATTTACGTAGGGTCGTGAAAAACATATTTTCTAAAGGTTATTAGAAAAAAAACTAGATGAATATGGTTTATTATTTTCTTATATTTTTTCATATTTTTTAAAGGTTATTAAAAAAAAACTAGATGAATATGGTTATTATTTTCTTTCAAGACTTAATTTATAAAATTATTAAAAAATATTTTTTTAAAGGTGGGTGTTTTTACGAAGCCTCTCACAAATACAGTGTGTTCTATATCCAGTTCTATCCACGCTTCACTACGTGATTTTATTGATATTGAAAAGTTTCCCTTTTGTTTTTCACCGTATTTTATCACTCATCCGGGTTTATCCTCATTTAATTCCCATGGTATGATGATGAGGAATGTAAAATCTTAATGAAAATATAGCAGCATTTGTTTAGAGGTTAAATGGGAAAATAATTAGGGAAAATCGCCTTTATAGCCCCAGTCTCCCCATAACCAAAAAACTAGAATATAAGATGCTGGAAGAAAACAACTTATACTCACGGGACGATCCATGGATATTAGTGGTAAAAGAATTAGTGCGTTAAACTGATTCGATTCCCGTGTCCAGGTGTCATTTTTCAATTTATTGTAATATACTATATAAATTTTTGACGCGTAAGTGTCCACAGGTCCACAATAGGGTTTTTGTTGGTTGTACATTCCATAGATCTTACTTTGGGTGGTTTTTGTGCAAGTCCGAGTAAACTTAAATTTTTACTTTTGGAAAAAAAATTAAAGTTCGTCTAAGTTTATATTTTTATGGAAAATTTGTATTCAACTATTTATTAGATTACAAAATGTAAGACATTTATTCAGATAAAATGAAACAACAAATATTTAACCAAAAGGTTGATTTAGTTGCAAATGTATAGTAGGATTCTGGTAGAAAGAACCTTTAAAAAAAATACAAACTGATTTCTTAAAGGTTAATATTACTAACGTTTTACTATATAATTAGTGTTATTTTATAGGTATTTGTAATAAATATCCAAAGGGGTAGCTTAAGTTTGGAAAGGGATGTGAGAAAAGGTGTTTTTGCAGTTTTTGTATTTAAAATATGGTTTGGCCAAAATAAATAAAATATTGCTCCAGTACAGCATAGCAGTTTATTTTCTTCACATGGTGACCTCAAAATTTATCGAATATCTGTAAGGTGTTCTGGAATTTAATGACAACTTTTTCTCTTCATTTAAAAAGTTTCTCGTCTAATGCAACCATAATCATAACATACATTCAAGAAATGTATAGATCACCATATGAAGAAAATTAAACTCTATGTTTACACTGGAGAAACATTTATTTATTTTGACAAAAAAAAACTTGTTTTCCATTTAAAATAAAAAACACCCCTTCCATAAAATCATGTAGCATATGTAAGTAGTTTTATAAACATTTGTAAGAGTTAGATACTATTATTCATACCAGAATCCTACCACGCGCAACTAAGTAGTGACATCGAGAGTAGAGAATTTCAGGTTGAATGACAGCTTAATATATTCAACACGGGTTCAAGTGTTGTGAAACGGGGCTTGAGGTGTATAGATAGACAGACAGGTCGGTGAGGCAACACGAGGCTGATGAGGAGGAGGACTATTTCACCGCCAACGGTTGTCATGGTGACAAGGAATAGTTTATTTTGCGGGACAGCGCAAGAAGTGGGTATATAGGCTAGTGGAGGTAAAGAGGGAGATAAAGAGAGAGTTGAACTGGAAGGAGGCAGGAAAAGTACAGTATGTGTCAAATCACAATACCTTAGAGAGCTAACGACTTCTATTATTATTAGCACCGCGTCTTACTACCCGTACGGGTTATACGCACTTACGCTAATGTGCAATGGTAGGGTGATTGTGAGATGAAATGGAGGACCTACAGTTTAACGTGGAATCCGAACCACGGTGAAGGCCTGGCATTCCTCACATTCACAAGCTGTGATTAATACACATCTGGTCAGAGGTGAAGGAAGGGTTTGGCAATCAGATAAATCTGTGCCGGGACCGAGGATTGAACCCCGGACCCTCAACACAAAAGTCCGACACCTTACCCTTAGACCACCAGGTCACCATAATGACTTCTAGAATGCCTACATTTTATGTGGTTCTTTATTAAACTGATTTCACAGAGTTTTACTAAAAGAATAATTCAAACTTTGAGTAATCTAGCACATTTAATAAGTATATAAAAATATTTATTACCTAGCCCTATTGTTCTCTCTCTCTCTCTCAAAGCTATTCGAGACTATCATAGAGTTTTACTAAACATAATAGTTTCAACGTTGTTAAATCGGTATATATATATATTATCTATATATAATACATATATACAATCTAAGATATATATATATATATAAAAATGTATGCCTATAAATATATATAAAATAAACAAATAAAATGGGTTTATGTATTTTTTGTTCCATATTAAGACACTTTCTGAGGTTTAGTGGTCAGAATTACTGGCTACCAGAGGTCTCGGGTTTGATCCCCGGTGTATCCAGATTTTTTTTGTGAAGCAGAGGTTTTGGAACGGGGTCAATTCCACCTATTGTGGATAATTGAGGAGTTACTTGAATAGAGGAGTAATGGCTCCGTTCTATAAAACTGAGATTAACGGCCGGAGGGTTCATTGTGTTGATCTCATGACCTCGTATCCTCAGACGTTGGCACTATCTTCGCCAACATACGGTGGCCACCCGGTCGATATAGCCCGCTTGTGGGCTGACGCCCGAATTTTTTATTATTATTATATAGTAAACTGTATCTTATTTCTATATTGTACACTCCATAAAAAACAAAAACAAAAAACCACTCCATTTACCATGAAAGTGAAAAGGTTTACCTTAACCAACTACAGTATGGTCACATCACCCCCTTTGGTGGTCGCATGGTCTAATGCGCTACTCTCGCAGTAGACTAGACTGCCGATGACGGAGATATAGTGGTTAGAATCTCGGTCGGGTGTGCTGAGGATAATTTTTCCAGAATAGTTTTCCACTCTCCCTTCACGCAAATGTGGGTACACCTTCTTGAAATATAACTTACTTAATCCCTAATTGCATAGGCATATAGGCCAAACGGATAGTAAGACGTGGCGCAAAAAAAAGTATGGCCACATCATAAAAAGTTGTACTGCACCATAGTGTAACCTGTATAAGGTAAGTGTACTAAATTTCAGGGTAGACTGTACGGTCACTATATATAGGCCTATATAGTCGCAGATGGCTGCGTTATCCGATGGCTCGTGATATTAATATAATCACATAATTGTAGCCGACGATTTCCGCTAAGTCCATCATAGACTCAGCCTTAAAAATATGAGTGAAGAATGACCCTGGGCACGGGACGAATCCTGGATAGCTCAGTGGTTAGTTCTTTACTTGCCTCCCATACATACCCACCTTAAAGAAAATTGTTAGAATTATTTTCAAACATTTCGACTTTTCTAAAATCGCCCATCAGTAAACTACGCTTGAACAAATTTTTAACCAATAACCAAGTAATTTGTGCAGTGTTATTTGGGAGGTCAAACACTTTCTAGATATCCATTTCAAATGAAATTGATAGAGCCATTTAAAAAAATCGAATTTCAATCAAATTACTCCTCAATTAACCACCCTTAAATTAAGGGCTAAGGACCCGTGGTGTATCCATATCATATCTAAATATAAAGTTTGAATAAAATCCATTAAACCGTTTTAGCTCTGTGGCCAGGGACATACAGAAAAACATACAGACATAGAGACAAACACATTTGTAATTCATATATTTTTTTATTTCGGGTGCATTATAAAACGTAAAAATTCATCATAACCTCTAGATGGAATTTTATCACGATCATATTACTTTTTCTTTGAATGATATGTTAAAAAAAACTTTATCTAAATGAGTATTGACTTAACCAAAACTCCTCAGTACAATTTACAGAATTGTACAGATTTACAAAAAAATCTTTATGTGTGGCACAGCCACGGGATTAATTATTATATTTGAGATATATTGTTTCTAAGGTATGAATAAAATTAACATAAATAATTCAAATATATTTTCATCACTGTATGACTTGCACTTCCAGAATTACTGTCTGTGTAAATGAAGAAAGTAGATTTAGTCTCATAGGTCCCAAGTGCGTTGAGATGATGGTAAAATAAATCCAGAAGATCAATTCGATATCTAAGGGTAATTAACAGGATTCCAATTCCATAAATATTATTCCTCTATCACGAAATTTCAACTTCTCATAATTTCGACCTCGAATTAAAATATTTCATGCAGCCAATTGCGCTACCGCTCGCGGAGTAGAGCGGTGTAAAGAAATGAAAAAAGTTCTGATTATAGTTATTATTAGTAAACACCGGTCTTAATACGTTGGTTAAATCCATTAAATGTCAATTGTATGAATGAAGAGGATACAGTTTAACGAGAATCACCATTCTGGCATTCTACTTTTCAACAAGTATAGTGATTAATACACATCTTGTCGAGGTAAAGATTGGCAATCATAATCTGTGCCAGGCCAGAGGATTGAACCCCGGCCCCAGAGAAGTCGACTTAACAGAAAGGTCACCTCAAGTTTCCTGTTAATAACTACAGTATCTCCCTATTACGACAGAATGAATATTTGTGCACAATGCTTAACTGTGAAGCCATTCTAAAATGTTAAGAAATTGCCTTGTCAATGCAGTTTTCTTCCAAATATGATTTAATATTTGAACCATGTTCTTTATTAGGAACTTCTATAACTCTTTATCTTCATTAATGTTCAATCATAAAGTATCCACGTGCAATAGTATTCGTGTAAAATTTTCGATTTCTAGCCGACGGTATCACAGAGATGATTTGCATGTGATGAAGTTAACTTAATAAGAATATTTAAGTTATCATACTACGAATCCAAAAGAGTACATTTTACCATTCTGTCTGTCTCCTTGTCTGTCTGTCTGTATATCCCTGGCCACATATATAAAACGGTTTGATGGATTTTTTCAAACTTGTTATTCATGTGTTATAGGTTAATAGCTCGGGAGATTTTTATATTTTGATCCTAGCCCTCAAATTAAGATAGTTTACTGATGATGAGCTTTTTGAGTTGCAAATTTTTCAAAAAACTCTCCAATGAGTTTGTTTAAAATTGATATCCAGGAAGTTTTTTTTACCAGAAAAATAGCAATGTAGACTTCTATTTAGAATAAAAATTCTTTAAAGGTTAGCTTAATGTTGAGTGATTTTCGAAAATGTGCAACATTTAAAAAATAGCTTTAATGTTTTTGTTTAAAATATAAATCTGGGGAATGTTTGACATAGTAAATAAAATTTGCTACCGTTTTTTTTTTTGGGGGGGAATTTCTTATAAGGGTAGCTTACTGATGATTTTTTTTTAAATTGGTAAATTTTAAGAACTGTATCTATGATTTGGTTAAAATGGGAATCTATTAAGTTTTTTACAGTATAAATAATTATATAGATTTATTTTATTAAAAAATCCTTTAATAATTGTTTACTATAATTCTTTTTGTAAAAATTGATTTTTGAAATAGTTCTAACGATTTGTTAAAAATTGGTATTTGTAGACTATTTTATATGATAATAAATTGGTCTTTATAAAATAAATTACCGGTAATTTAAGGGTAGTCTACGTATGACAAATTTGAGAAAATTTGAGATATTTCTATGTTCACCATTTTAAGTTTGGTTTTAAAATGGGTATATATCTGGGAAGAGTTTATGTTTTAATACACTGTATGAGAAAGTATGTACGATTCTGTCAAACCATATATTCTTCTTATTTGTTTGTTTTGAGCGAATCGTTCGAGAACCAGTGATTGCACTAAAACTAAATAAACTTTTTAGTGCCGTCTCTAAGACATCTCGCATCCCACTAAGGAAGAGGGGGGGGGGGGAGGTTGTCTAGGCCACATTTGGAGCATCATTATACTATATGATCATAGATCTTATATCATTCTAAGTTTTATGATTTTAATAATAACCATGAAAATATTAAATAAGTTTATTATTAACAACGTGACATGTGAAATGTCACATTTTGAAATCATTGTTAGAAACATATATTAAGCTTACATCAAACAAAGTATTATCTTAGCAAAGTCAAACAGAGCATTCTATTATTTTAATACAAACTAGAATTGATTTAATATATTTGAAGCTTAAGAACTGCTGTTCCCATAGTAGATACTAGGTCCTTAGGAAGCACCTTAAATATAGAAGAAAGTGTTTCTAGTGTCCAGCATGCAGCACTAAAAATAATCTCATTCTCGAGTTGGACGCACCACTTTATTTTAATTCGCCTTACTACCCGTTTGGATTGTACGCATATGAACTAATCACTCTAATAGGGTAGGTATAAGAAGAGGTTGAATTCAGAAGAAGCTTAGCTACATTTATGTGAAATGAGAGAGAAAAAACATTTAGTATTAAAAAAACTCAGTACACCCGACCAGGATTTGAATCCGATCTTCCCAGCATTGGCAGCACAGTTTATTTTGTAGGGGTGTTTTTTTAATCGTATGGGCATATTTGACTGGGAGAGAATGCCAACTAGGTTCGGTCGCCTTGTGTATAGACTACTAGCCGCCTGATGACACAGAACGTTACCAAGAGTACACTAGAGGAGGTTATCTACACGTCGTAACCACGGTGAGATGATCTGATGATAGTGATTATAAGTGGTGTATCCGGTGTGATCTTAACCTAACTAAGTCTAACCAACCAAACCCTGGCTACCATTGGGATCATTCATTCCCCTTAAGGGAAATTTTCCCAAGGTACTATCTGTGAATGAACCCGGACCCCTAGGCTCGTATCCAGGTGCCCTGACCACTACATCCACGGTTCCGGTGACTGTGAGAGTGACGCCTTTGGATCATTCGGCCACTGACGAAGTAAGTAGGCCGACACTATTGATTGAAGGCCCTCCATTAAATCATTTGACCGAAGTCCATTAAAGATAGAAACTTTGTGTTCCCGGGAGTTTTACGTTCATACAGGTCCTGTGTGCATAACCATGTTAGATGTACTGAACAAAGTCCAGGGACCTTATATTGCACCTGATCTTTATTTTGGTCACCCTTGAATCTGTAGGCAAAAGGACTGGTCTTATTTCCTAGTTTCAAGGAGGCTGAGGCACAAATCTTAACCAAATGTCCTGATAATTTAGTCCTTAAATTATTTATCACGCTTTTCCACATAAAATGTTGTATAAGTTACCCGTATTCTATTAAATAATATCTTCCCTATTCATACTTCGCTAGTGTATATATGAGGATAAAATGTACTATTTTGAACCGTGTATTATTACTCACCTGGGCTAATCTTCCTTTAACTACGAAAATGTTAAAAAGGATAAGGAAGATAAAATCCATAGAAAATATAAAGGCATTTGTGTGCGAACCAATAAAGCAAGTGGAAGATTTTAAGTCACCCCTTGTCATTACTGTAAGAAGCGGCCCCATGGTATAGTGGTCAGCGCACCTGGCTACGAGTATAGGAGTCCCAGGTTCAATTCCCGGCTGATACCATGGGTAATTTTCCCATAAGGGAAACTATCACAACGATTACCAGGGTCTGGTTATTTAGGCTTAATCTGGGTTCAAGAGTTTCTACTGGCACTACACCTTCATACTCACTATCACCATAACTTCTTTACATCAGGACAAGGAAAGAGTATCCATGGAAAGGATAACCATTAGTACATTTGGGCGTACCCTGGCCAATGGTACTGTACATTAGTACCGGCCAATATCTCCGCAAACTGAGCTAAGAATGATGTAGTACAGACACGCGTACATAAAAAATTGTAATAATTTACCTACAGAATAAATAAAACGGGCTAAGAACTCTTCAAAATTTTCAATATTAACTTTCCATTCCTTGAAAACAAGCGTGTACATAGAAATAAAGAACACATTATAAACATGGACATAACTCTCCTCTTCGCTATAGAGCATGTTTCCACTCCTTTAGTAAATTATACAGTATATCTATTTCACCCAATAAGCTCTCTTTTGTAATCTATCTTTATATATTGTTAAAAAAATTATTCACTGGCAAGTAATACACTATGTCTCGATCAATAATTCATTCAATCATAACGCACTCTTTTTCAACTAAACTTGAATTTATATTAAAAGAAATTATGCTTCTAAATTAAATTATAAATTAATGCTTTTTAAAATTTATTCTAGGGGATTTATTAAATAGTAATATTGTAATGTTTTGGTTTTATAAAACTTGGTTAATCCATTGAGATTTATATTAAAATCTTTCCGATGTCTTGTGAGTTCTTGCATTGTAAACATTTCAAGTAACTGTTTTATATATATAGATAACCGTTTCTTACTTGGGATGGTCGTAGTAAAATCTTAGCATCATATTACGCAATAACTTCACACGGATTATAATATAGTGAGATATGTCTGTTTGTAAAAATGGAAGACTTTCTTAAAATTCCAAAACGGGAAACTTTCTCAATATTTTTAAAAATAATTTATATCGTCGCATCTTACTACCTATTCAGGCTATAAACATATTATATGATAATTATTCTAATGAGGTAGGAACGAGGAAGGAATCATTTTAGAGATAATCTACTAACATTTGCTTAGAAGGAAAATGTGAAACAATTTAGGAAAAAACACTCTCAGTAGACCCGACTGGAATTCAATCCCCGATATCTCTGTATTCAGCAGACACGAAAGTAACGGGTCAAAAAAAGTTTCGATTGGGGACCCTACCTTAATTATTTGCTATACTCGTCCCCATGACTATTTTTACTTCAGTAAATGATTGTTTTATCTATTTATGGTCACTATAGTATGATTATGGTAGGAATAAGAGTATTTTACAGGTACAATAGTTGCGTTAAAACGACTTTTATACATTCATACGTCAAGTAATATGATCAGTTGATGTCACTTTTTGAAAAATATTAGCCCCTATAGTAATAATACCTATGAAAGAATACTATAATATATAGTGAAATGTTTTCAATGTTGAAAACAAAAAAAATGTTTGTAATTTCTAAACCTTACTTTCTACCAGAATCCCAACTGTATATTTTATATCTCACTTCATTCTTACACACCACTTGAGTTAAAATAGCCCCCCTGCAGTTATTACTGAGTCATGACCAGAGCTAATACTCAAGTAAAGCTTGGCAAAGTTTATTTTAAATAATTGTTCAAGTGTTTCCTTTAGCACTGCTTGAAAATATGAAGGGGAATCCACTTAATTTCGTGTAGTATTACTTAATAATATAGATAATAATATATTTTAGTGAGGTTTCCAACTCCCATTACATTTTCTGAAATATATAAATATTTGATTAGTGTTATGTTTATAATATAAAATGAGGCTCATTGCGTAAAATACAGTTCTATTATTTAATTTTAACTAGTCGTGATACACAGGCTATAAATCACTTAAGTCCACTTTTTTTCTTATCTAAATCTCAACATTTTTTGTAAATCCCAGCAACAGTTAAGACGTTTCGTGATTGTTATACAATTATACATCTCAAGACATTTATTTACAAACATCCACCACCTTTTACTTTTTCTCAACCCCTTGAAAATATAATTATTTTGATTGCAAAAAAAAAAATTAAACTCGATTTTTTTTATAAATTTCGAAATTTCATGACTCTTGAAACTGAAAAAGTGGCAGGAGGATATTACTCAGACCAAATATTTTCTAAGTAAGCTCGAGTCACAGTATTTTCATTAAATTCAATTGTTTTGTTGAGATTTTATAGCCATTTATTTAGAGGTAACACTATTACTAACAAATATGAGTGGTTAATTTCCATTAATCCACTATAAATAAAATATATTTTAGTAAAATATATTGCCAATAACAAATTTGTACGTTAATGGCTTTGAAAGTTCATGTAGCGTAAATTTTAGTTTTGTTCTTCTTGAATTGTAACAACATATAATTTCATAGTATTAGTAGGCTGTAAAAAATTGAATCTAAATGTTATAGATTAATAGGGCAACTATAAGGAAATGCATCCGCATCAGCGTGGGGGGGAGCAGTGATAAACTGCAAGTTAAAAACTACTTCAGGTTAACCAACATAAAATCAAACTTCTACTGCCCCGTCACCAGAAATCAAGTATTTGTTTGTTACTACGCCTCAGACTATGTGGCCACCAGTGCGGGTCTGACCCTGACTCCTTTTCCTATTTCCCTTCTTCAACTCACGTGGAACACACTCCAAAAATATAAACGGCGTTAATAAACATTCAAGAATGATTTCGTATATATATATATTATATACGAAATCATTTATATATATATATATATATATATATATATAAATTACAAATAAGCTATAGAAGTGGAACTCAAATTTCAATTCAATACTGCATTCCCTTTTTGGAGTTAAAATCTTCTGCATAAGCGTAAATTCTCATAGGTGGCCACGAGAACTAGATGTGACAATGGGTAAATTATAGTTTGGATTTCAGCCTGTTGTAATGAAAGTGCGTTGTTTAATCCATATTTACCCATTCTACTTTCATGAAAATGCAGGTATGCACCATCTAAACCTTTACTTATTCATAAGTGTTGTTAACAATGTGGATAGCCTTGATGGGTAATCAAATGAGGTGCAAATAAAAAGTGGAATCTTATGAAAGGAAGTCAATGTTTTTCATTTAAAAATAATAATTTATTTGAGGTATTTAACATGCACTTTCTGAACCATCTGATTTATATCAGCATCCGACTTATAAACTAACTTACATCTAGAACAGACACAACATCCAGCCCCCAGGACGTTAGTTCATCACTGTGATAGAAAACATCCACATTTCACCAATGAACATATTTCAACCATGCTAAGAATCGAATCCGGGACCCTTAGCTCAAAAGACAGACTCACTACCGAGTGAAATAAGGTGTAGGACTACGTCAATGTTAATCCTATGAAATTTATTACGGTTTTACTAAAACGACACATGGAAAAGCCCACTCGTAAATTCGAATAAATTGTCCCATTGACATAGAAGAGCGAACTTTATATTATGTTAATTTAGCTAGTTAGTAAGTCACCGTTGAGGTGGACGCTTTGATGTATATTGTGTCTGGTATGTGAATATTGTTTCCTGCTAAATTGTTTTCAATACAATATTGTAAACTTGATTAAGATGGGGTGCTAGTGAACGTGAGTTTAGGGAAGTATTTTTGAAGTTTTTATAACATAAACATTTGTTGGCCAAAATAAATCAAATATTTCTTCTATAGAAACATATAGTTTAGTTTTCTGCACATGCTAATCTCAACAGTTCTTGAATATCTGTCCTAGAATTTAATGACAACTTTTCCTCTTTATTTAAAAGTTTGTCACCAAATGCCGCTATGTTCATGACAGATATTCTAGAACTTTTGAGATTAGCACGTGTATAAAACTAAACTCTATGTTTCTATAGAAGAAATATTTGATTTATTTTGACCAAAAAATGTTTATGCTATAAAAACTGCAAAATTAATGCACTAAACTCGCGCTCACTAGCACCCCACCTTAAGACTAAGTTCTTCCTCGTGGCCTATATATATATATATATATATGGCGACCGACAAGTTCACAGTTCAACGGATAAAAGGAATCTACATTCATTCTAAATCAACAGTTAGAAACTCCCTACCAAACGGTATTATGAGAGGTTTTCCAGTGTCTTAAATATAGGCTGCACATAAAATAATGGTCTTTAAATGTGAATTTGCATAGCAATCAAAAAAAATCTGATCTGCCTTTGAGTTTTATTAAAAACCTTATGATTTGGACATGCTATACAGTTGACTTAAGCGATTTTTCACCTGAATAAAACGACTAGAATATTAATTAATAACTTGGCTCTGTGGATCGATACAGATCTCTCACGGAAATAGAATAGAACATTTCCCGTTCAAGCGTTAGCCTTTAATTACGTGACACAAGTCAGATTTCTGGCACGTGGTTATTGTGTTTGCAAAGATGGGAGATAATTATATCAAGATTACAAGTATTCGTATCGGTAGGCACACGGACATAATGTCGAGTTTATACAGTCGTATTTTCTGGTGATGGAGAGGTCAGGGTTAGAATCCAAGCAGGGAGTACCAACATTGACACGCTTCGGTGGTCGTTTGGTCTAACGCGCTACTCTTGCAGTAGACTAGGATGCAGACGACGGAGAGATCGAAGTTCGAATATCGGTCGAGTGTACTGAAAGGGCTTATTCCAAGACTGTCGTCCACGCTCCTTCCACGCAAATGTGGGTACACTTCCTGTAAATATAATCTTCCTTTTCCCTAAAACCATTAGTGTAATTAGTGCATAGGCGTATAAACCGACAGGGTAGTAAGACGCGGTGTTAAAAGAAAAAGGTATGAACTTTTAATTTTTCTGAGTGTTAGTTCGCTCTCCCTCCAAGCAGGTGGTCTTGGTTCACACGAATTAAAGGAAGAAATCATCCGAGCTCCGTAATACCCTTACATGAGCTGCGGGGTGAAAATTAAATTCATAATGACTTTGTTCAGAATGGAACATGGAGGTTAGGTTAGGCTAGGCTAGGTTAGGAACAGTAGCCCCATGACTTCTTTGGTGCTGACTGACAGCTCACAGCTGACTTCTGACAGTCAACATTTAGGTATATAACTAAATTTTGATTGTCAGAAGTAACAGTTGATAAACACGTGTTTTTGCAGATCATATGGTTCGGCGTAGGGATACATAATTTAGTCTGGTAACTTTTCAAAGCCGTCAGCTGTCAGCTGTGAGCTGTCAGTCAGCACCAAATAAGTCATGGGGCTACTGTAGGTTAAACTAGTTTAGGCTAGGTTAGGTTAGCTTAGGTTAGTGGTTAGGAGATGAATGGTATTACAGGTTGACCCGCAATTCGTGTGGACCGGCTGATAGGTATAATTTATTCCGTAATTCGAGTACGCTTGCTGGTCTACTTACCTTCCTCGTTCCTAGATCCACAAGTAGAGAAGAAAATTTTTCGCAGTGTTGGCTTGCGGTGGAGGGGTTTAATTATTGTGGAGGTGGCAGTTAGAACTTAATATATATATATATATATATATATATATATATATATATATATATATTATCAAATAATGTGTTAAGAGAGGAGTGGGTTGGAAAGGAGGTAGGGGAAGATAGGGGGAAAGGGAGGGGGGACATAGGGGGCACGGTGGAGAAAGTGGGGGATAAAAGCTGTTATAAAATTCTTGGACCCAACATTAAAATTCTTTTGATCAGCTTATCGATGATAAAAAATATTGAAGTACGAACTTAATGGGTCTACGAAGGCTCGTATCCATTCGTTTATTTACTTCTACTACTACTATTACTACTACTACTACTACAATACTACTACTACAATAACTACTAATATTACTAATACTTCTGCTACTTTTTATTGTATCAGGAATACACATTTTTCACTAAAAATATTCTAGCTGAGCATAATGTGCTTGTCAGCTTGTGCCTCACCTTAAATGTCATACATACAACATGTAATATTATAAATATATTATTGATATATATATATATATATAATACATTCCTTTAAGTCTATTCTTATAACATTAGATAATTCTAATATTCAAGTTTCTTAAATCAATTACTAAACGATCACTTTAGGGAAAGTCTATCATTTATAACATTCATTGATTCTAAATATATTGTTAAATTTGGCTAAGAAGGAAGAAATTCTTTTTTCTCAAAAATCTCCCTCCAGTTTGCAAAAATTAATAATGTATAAACATAGTAATTTATATTTAATGAAACTATTATTGAAGATATTTGATAGCTTTGGAGATGTAAATGTTATTTTCTAGTGTTATATACTCACCTAAATTTGTACTCATAGTTAAGGAGAGTGAGGAGTGAGGGGGGGGGTAGTATAAGAGTTATTTTGTAATATGTGATGCGGAAATTTCTGATTTTATTAATTAGTTCGGCAATTATGTAAAACTTTGTCTTATATTTTTTTAATATGCTAATCATTAAATAGGCAAACTAAACTTTTAGTGCTATTTTAGTTTGTCTGTAATTAATTAATATACAATTGCACAGAAATATATAGCTTTTAGCAGAAATATGTGTACATGTGTGATAGTTGAAAGTTTTAACTATAAAAGGCATTTATTCATAGGAAGCTTATTAAATATTAATTTTCATCAAATTTGATAGTTTTTTCTGAGAAGTTAATGTTCAAAATACCAGAATAATATCGATATCTAGCTTTGTGGACCAGTCAACATGATTTATTTACTAGCATTTCTTTTTTTATGAATTGTATTTTGTTTAGGGTGATATTCCATTTTTAAAAGTTTAGCAGATGAAATTAAGATCTAGAGTTAAAATAACACATTTTGTCTACCGTAATTTTACTATTAACTCTTATTAAGGGGAACTAATCTTCAAGTTTATAGATTAACTAGAAATTATTTAATAGAAAGAGTGATTGAGTGAGTTTAACAGTGAAAGCAAAGAGGCCCCTAATAATGAGTGTGAGAGTGAGAATGTGTGTGTGAGACAAACTTCGATGGTCGCATGGTATAAGGTGCTAACTTCGCAAAAGACTAGACTGTCAATGACAGTGAGATCGGGGTTCGATTCCGATTAGATTAATTAGTATATAGGCATACAACTCGTACGGGTAGTAAGACGTGGTGCTAAAAAATGTGTGTGTGAGCGAGAATGGGTATGTGAGAGTGAGATTGGGTGTGTGAGAGCCATAATGGATGTGTGTGAGAGTGAGAATTTGTGCTTGTGAGTGAGAATGGGTATATGTGACAGTGAGAATGTGTGTGAGAGTTATATTAAAGTGAATGAAATGGTGAATGAGGCTGGATGAGAGTGATATTAATGAGAATGAAAGAGTGAATGGGTGTGTGTGAGAATGAACATGTATGAGAATGAGAATGGATGTGTGAGAGTAAGAATGGGTGTGTGATAGTGAGAATGGGTGTCTATGAGATTGATATTGAAGTGAATGAGAAGATGAATGAGGGTGAGTTAGAGTGTGACTGAAGTGAATGAGAAGTTGAATAATTGTTAGTGAGAGAGAGAGAGCTATATTCAAAATAATGAGGGGTTGAATCGGTGGGTGAGTGTTTATGCAAATAAAAATTGACATATATGAGGGTTAAAATGGGTGTGTGAAAGTGAGATTAAATTAATGAGAGGTTGAATGAGGGTGAAGGAAGTACTCAGCTCAAAGTAGTTTTACATTAAGAAAGGTTTTACAATATGGAAAATTAAAGGTAAAATGTGACAGTTATAATTATTAAGTTAAAATATTTTTTTAGGAAAAAAGACAGTTTTTAATGGTGCTTTCATCTTAAGACATATTTTTAACAATTTGGTTTTTACTGTTTCAAGCTTTTCGAGTGACACGGGATGCTTCGAAATCAATGCTTCACTGACTGAAGCGGGGGTTGGTCAGCGCTTCAAATAAAACCTGCTTCACTTCTAAGGTAAGGTCACATTATTTTATTACCAATTCTAAGTTAACATGTCGGAACCTTAAACAATGTGCCCGTATTTTCATTATTATTTTGTGTACTCTATTTCTTCTTATTTTCAAAATATAAACTAAACAAAATTAAATATGCCCCAAGCTTACTTTGACAAAAGAAAAACTAGGAAAGTATATTTTGTGAATACCGTTAGGGCTTTCATTTAAATTTACATTAGTTTGTTCTGCACTATAAAGCTACTAAATTATGAATAACTTAAAGGTTTATAAGGTTTTTGGTTTGTTCATGAGCAAATTGTTCCTTTTCCAACAATACCGTGATGTTGCAAACTGCTCAAACTGCTCACACAGGTTTTTGAAAAATTTATATTTTTGTTACTTATTTTAATGTTTAAAAATGCACAACATCATACTACCTATCCGTGTTATTCCCACTTATATATATATATATACACTAATGTGGTGTAGGATACTGTTTAAATTAGGCATCTGTGTGAGGGAGAAGTGGAAAAACATTTAGGAAGAAATATCCTCGGCTTGGATTCGAATCTTAACCTAGCCGCTACCAGAGAACAATTCTATATGAGTTTGTTTGATCAGCGTGACCATCGATGTGGGTAGTATTAAAATAAAATATGAGATAGTAATAGTTTTTAATGATGGTAATTATTTTTTTATAAATCTAATGTAATAAAAAGTTGAAAATAAAGCACAGAGACAGTATTTAAAAAACCGATTAGATATATAAATATATAGGTATACTGTATATATAGGTATACAATGTTTAATTTCTGACGGAACATGGCGGAGCGGCGTTCCGGTACCTCTATTAAGGCTAACACGAAATTTATTCAAACACAATCACATTATGATTAATTTTAAAACATTTTCTTCTGTTTTTAGAAGAAAATAATGGCTTAAAAACACGTGTTTTAAAGCTAAAATATTTTTTTTTAATTGGGGGGGGGGGGGGGGTAGACGTACCAGGGGTAGTCCGGCACCTAAAGTCTTAGAAATCAACCACTGTATGTATATATTTAACGTTAACTTTCTGAACCGGCTGTGCATATCAGAACACACCAGAATTTCCATTAGTGAGAGTGAAAGAGTTTACCAATTTTGTTGGTAAAGATATTTTAACATACCTTCTAGGGTTATATTACATGCCACTATCGAAATGGGAGTGGTGGAATTACTTTCCCTCTGAAGTAAGTTGCACTACGGGTTTTCATCGTTCAAGAAAAATCCATCGACACCGGCTGGGTTTGAACCTTGAACATAAGGTCCTGAGGTGATCACTCTACCCCAAGACCACAGAGGTCAACTATTAATAATAAGATCAAATAAGAAATCCAATAATTATTTTAAAAATTCGATGTATAATTTTTTTATAAATCTAGGATTTTTTAACCCAATAAATGTAATAAAAGTAAAAATATTACTATATTTATACTTTTATTACAATTTATTGAGTTAAAAATTCCTAGATTTATAAAAAAATTATATATTGAAGTTATTATGTTTGATAAATAAGTGAACGGGGGTAAAAATTTGTAACTGTGATTGAAATCATCAGTAATAGTTATTATTATTATTAGCACCGCGTCTTACTACCTGTTCAGGTTGTACACACTTACGCTAATGTGTAATGGTAGGGTGATTGTGAGATGAAATGGAGGACCTACAGTTTAACGTGGGATCCGAACCACGGTGGAGGCCTGGCATTCCTCACATTCACAAGTTGTGATTAATACAGGACTTGTCAGAGGTAAAGGAAGGGTTTGGCAATCAGATAAATCTGTGCTGGGACCGAGGATTGAACCCCGGACCCCAGCACAGAAGTCTGACACCTTACCCCTAGACCACCAGGTCACCGTCAGTATTAGTTATAGTTTGTGTTGACTAGCACACATTCATAAACTGTACCCTAATATTCCTTGATAATAGAGGTAACTGTGTTGATCATCCTATATTGATGAACGGTCAGCCAATGCTGCTTTATGTCACAAGTAATTGTGATGGCTAAGAAACAAACATTTATCAACGGTGATCCACTGTTTCACGATGATATGTCTTGGCAAAAAAAACTCAACCCATTATTAACAGTCAATCATTATTGCTCGATGTTACATAATTTTATGATGGCCAGCATACAGATATTGATCCATGTTTAGTCGATGTTGCTAGATGATAAATGTAACTCTGACGCCCAGCACGCAAATATTGATCAACGGTCACTTGATATTGCTCATTGCTACATGTAGCTTTAATGTCCAACACACAAATGTTGATCAATGGTAAGTTGATGTTTCTTGATATTTTATGTAACTGTGTCTGTCAGTACAGAAATATTGATTAAGAGTCAGTCATTAATTGTATATGTAATTCTGTTGGTCAGCACACAAATATTGATTATTGGTCAGACAATGTTGCTTGATTTAACACGTAGCTCTGTTGGCCAATATACAATTATTGATAAACAGTCAGTTAATGTTAATCGAATTTTGTATGCAACTTCGTTTATCAGCTCACATACATTTATCAACTACCAGTAAATTTTGCTCGCTTTTAGATGTAACTTTGTTGACCAACTCAGATACATTGATAACTTATAATAGAATACTGCTAGTTTTATGGTTCGTTTACACTATGTAACAAATTTTAAAACTTTTTGTTTCATAGCAATTTTCTACAACTTGTAGGAAAATAAAATGATAAATGTTATAAAACATTATTAAACATATCAAACTAAAATTCTGTTCAGCGTAGGAATTGTTTTCTTAAAGGCCTTTTTCCCTAGCAGAAAGCTATTATATGGTAGGATTTTGGTAGGTAAAAAGACCTTTCAGAGAGTAATTCCTACCGTGAATGGAGTATATTATAATTTGCTAAACAGTTTTGATTTTTTTTTTCAATGTTAATATAACACTCAAATGTAACAATCTACAAAATAACATTACTTTACGGGTGACCTGGTGGACTAGGGGTAAGGTGTCAGACTTCTGTGCTGAGGGTCCGGGGTTCAATCCTCGGTCCCGGCACAGATTTATCTGATTGCCAAACCCTTCCTTCACCTCTGACAAGATGTGTATTAATCACAACTTGTGAATGTGAGGAATGCCAGGCCTCTACCGTGGTTCGGATTCACGTTAAACTGTAGGTCCTCCATTTCATCTCACCCGCCTCGGTGGCGTAGTTGGCTAACGCGCCAGTCGTGTTGAGCCAGACCACCGAGGACGGGGAGATCGAGGTTCGAATCTCGGTCGGGTGAACTGGGGGTGGTTTTTCCTAAATGGTTTTCCACTCTCCCTCCACGCAAATGCGGGTTCACTTCCTCTAACTTCAACCTTCCCAATTCCTAATCCATTAGTGTAATTAGTACTTAAGCGTATAACCCGAACGGGTAGTAAGACGCGGTGCTAAATAAAAATCCATTTCAGCTCACAATCACCCTACCATTGCACATTTAGCGTAAGTGCGTATAACCCGAACGGGTAGTAAGACGCGGTGCTAATAATAATAATAATAACCTTACTTTACGACATTTTTGTTACATAAAATAAACGAACCTTTCGGTAACAGTGCTGACAAGTGCAGATGTATTAACCAACCACTATTCGATGTTAGAGTTAACTGTGTGGGCTAACACACAAAACGAGGACTTCATATGTTTTGGCCGACACACAAAACGAGGACTTCATATGTTTTGGCCAACAGACAAAAAGAGGATTTAATTCAAAGGTAGCTTCAGAATAGTTGAGCCGTCAAGACGTAACAAGACAATATTGCTAGTCACAAGGGCCGGCTTTGTGTAGTTGAATGGGTACAGACAAGCATCTCTGACTTCCCCTTGACATTTTATAAACTTCCACACAACACAGTGTGTTTAGAAAAAAATTGCTAGAAGGAAGTGTTTTTATCACAGAGTGAAGTGGGGGAGAATAAAGGTTAGTAATGGCTAATACTAGAACTATCTATTTATTTAACACCGCGTCATACTACCCGATCGGTTTGTACGCTTAAGTACTAATTCGTTAATGGGTTAGGAATTGGGAAGGTTGAATATAGAGGAATAGAACCCGCATTTGAATGGAGGGAGAGTGGAAAACCATTTAGGAAAAACCATCCCCAGTTCACCCGACCAAGATTTGAACCTCGATATCCCCGTACTCAGCAGTCGAGCTCAACTCGAATAGCGCTTTAGCCAACTACGCCACAAAGGCAGGTTAGTACTAGAACTAGTTCTAGTACGAAAGAATACCAATTTTAAAGTAAGATGTCTTAGATGTATATGTTTTAAAATTCGTAATTATTTGTTAGCACCTTCTAAAAGGTCACGACTAGCAGTGACGGTCTCGAATTGGTGCTTTGAGTGGAATGGGGGTGATTGATAGATCAGGGGTGAATTAACTGTAGCCACCCACATGAACTAAGGTTACAGACTCATCTGGTCTGGTTTGTCAGAAACGTGGTGTTTCAAGTCCAAATCCCAGCTGGGTTGATTAAAGTTTTTTTTCCTAAACGAATTCCCACTCTACATCCACATGAATTTGGGTAAATTTCCTTTCAATTATTACCTTCCTTACCCTTATTATAAATGTCAACAGTCCAAATTAAATAATTTAATGGATTCAAACTATTAATTCACAGTCTACAATATTAACTATTTTCTATAATATATTTATTTAATCTAAGCATGTTTGGGGGTGAGTGGGGTTATTACCCCTACTGCCACTCTTTCCTTTTCGTTTTGACACTTCCAACGCTTGTATTCCTTACTCACCACTTATGTTTTTTAGCTTCGATGTGTCTAGCAATAATTAAAGGTTAGGTTCTGTGCGGTTGGGTAATATTGTTATATTCAACCTCTCGTAGACAGGCTTAAAAACTAGTTATATTTATCATATTATTTCTAGTACCACGTCTTACTACCTGTTCAGGCTATACTAATGCTATGCTAATTACTCTAACGGGGTAGCGATGAGGAAGGAAGCATTTGCGTGGAATAAGAGTGGGAAATAATTTAGGAAAAACTACCGTCATAGATTCAAGCGGTATTTGAACCCTGATCTCTACGTATTCAACAGGCCATTCTAACACGTGTGATGCCTTAGACCGTTCGGCCACTGAAGTGTGTAATTGTTTATAGTTATAGATAGATAGATAAATAGTACAAACCTATTATTTTATGTATTTGTTTCAGTTACGTTAGTTAATTGATTTTCCATTGCATTTAATTATATAAAAACATCCCGCTTCGTTGGTCACATGGTTTAACGCGCAACTCTCGTGTTGGAGTAGACTGCCAAAGACGGGGAGATCGGTGCTAGATTCCGGTCGGGTGCACTGAGGGTAGTTTTTTCCTAATTGGTTTTACACTATCCTTCCACGCAAATACAGGTACACTTCCTCTAAATTTACCGCTCTTAATTCCTAGAACATTAGTGTAATTAGTACATAAGTGTACAAACCGAACGGTTACTAAGACGCGGTGCTAAAAACATTATATCAAAACACTTTCATTTGGCTGTTAGTTTACGCCTAGTGACTGACCTCCAGTAGAAGCTTGTGTTGTTTTGTAAACATCAACAAAGTGGTAACAGGAAATTGGGGAGAGATGAGCTGTTAAATAAGAATCGATAAAATTTGGAAAAGGCAATGACCGGAAATATAGCATGATTTTCATGATGTGATGTCATGATTCAAAGAAGCCGCTGTATTAGTTAACCAAAGTGTCGGAGTGGTTTGGTCGACTTGTAATGACATATTGGGTGCAAATAAGATAGTCATGTTGTTTGAGGACTAGATCTGCCCTCAAAGGGTAATCAGAGGGATTTGTTAATCGGAGAGGAAAGGTAGGCCTATATATAGGCTTCATCCTCTCTGGCACTAATTAAAATCACCTAATTCAAGATAGTTTAAATTATCTTTTTATTGAACGTCAGCCATATGTAGTGGTAAGTATGTCCTTTTATCACAAATGTTGCAGGGATATTAATTAATAGCTTAGATTTCAATTATACGCTGACCAGCCTTCGTTTAGTCAACATTACACTTATATGTGGTATAGAAGCAATTGTGATGTTAGAGTTTTAATCAAATAAAAAACAAACTTTAAAAATTTACCAAGATCTTCCTTCACCAGTAAAAATTGTTAATATCTGCTCTTGTATATATATGTAAAATAACCAATTTTTAAATGACATTAAGAGAAAGTGTATAAGCACTTGCGAGTAGGAAGAGTAAACAATCATTTCTAATATTAAATCTAATAACACATGGTCAGGTTTCAAACACAGACCTCCTATTCACCATAAAACTAGATCAAATGAGCCTGACGCTTTGTCTATGTCCCTACTGGTGTGGCTGACAGTTTCTAAAGGTAGGAGTGTCCTGTTATCGTCTTGGTATCTAGGTTTACTTTGAAATGTAGCGTTTATTAAATTTTACTATGGTGTGAAAAATCTTTTAGCTTTCATAATATCCCCATTTTAAACTAAATTATCTATTTCTTATAATCAGAATTTCTGGTTTCGCAGGCTAAATGTAAGCGTCTTTTAGTGTAGGTTGCTGGTGATTTTGAAGGTTGAGGCTTGAATCCCGGCTGAGTGTTCTGATGAGTTTTTTTTACTAAATGGTTTCCCACTCTTCTCCCACTCTAACGCGGAAACATTTCCTCTAAATTCTATTTTCCTCAATCTTACCCTCTTAGTGGAATCACATGCGTATATCCAGACGGGTAGTTAGACGTGAGCCCGCATCGGTGGTTGCATGGTCTAACTCAGTGGTTGCATGGTCTAGCTCGGTGGTTGTATGGTCTAACTCAGTGGTTCTCAAAGTGGGATGTACTGCCCCCTGAGGGGCGGTGGGATTATCTTGGGGGAGGGGGGCTAATAGAAAAAGTAATGGTGGGGCGTTGTTGCAGGGGGCAGTATTAAGACCCCCGCTAAGAAAGATTAAAGAAATAAATTGGGAAAATTGTATCACTTTATCAAGCCTATAAATCGCGTTAAGAATAATTAGACTATACACTGAGTTAGTTAATGAATTTGGTAACTAAGAGACTAACTAAATAACTAACATACTTTGTAAAATTGGTATTACTGGATAAAGTTAATTAATGTTGTTAAAATAATTAATCTAAAAAGTTGTAGTAGATTTTGTATAAACGATGCCATCAAAAGTTTGTTATAATTGTGTTTTGTTATTTTCCTCCTCAGTGGGTCATACAAACCGATACTATAAATAAAGCCTACTATGGGGTATTGTAGGGACATTAGGAATGAGTTTATGGAAATATTGGGGTGGTGGCCCCAAAAAATCTGGGGAACCACTGATTCAACGCGTTACTTTCGTGTGTTAAATTGGATTGTTGGTGACGGGAAGATCAGGGTTGTAATCCTGACAGGGTGTATTGAGGGTGACTCTCCCTGAATGTTTTCCTACTCTCCTTCCATGCAATTTCGAGAACATTTCCTTTAAAATGTTATCTTCCTTATCCCTACTCCATTAATGTGATTAATGTATGCGTGTTACTCAAATGGGTAGGCCTACTAAAATGGGGCGAGAAATAAATGATTATTAAAAATAACAATAAAATTAAGACATGCAACAAAACTTCAGAACTATTATTAGTAGGCCTATTTCCAAGATGCAAACAGAACCGGAGGAATTTGTGTATGTGTGTGTTTGTAATGCTTTATATCTACCTTATGTACTATCGTACTATTTACACCGATAGGTTAGGGATGAGGAAGGTAAAATAAAGAGGAATTTTACCGCCATTTAATCGAAAGGAGAATGATTTTTTTAAGGAAAAATAGCCTTCCATACAAAGAACTGCGGTTCAAGCCCCGATCTCCACGTTACCACAAAACCAAAGCAGACGATGGTTAAAAAATACAGGTTGTAATACATAGTCATATTTGTTAATTAATATTTAGCACCGCGTCTTACTACCCGTTCGGGTTATACGCTTAAGTACTAATTACGCTAATGGATTAGGAATTAGGAAGGTTGAATTTATAGGAAGTGAACCCGCATTTGCGTGGAGTGAGAGTGGAAAAACATTTTAGGAAAAACCACCCCCAGTTCACCCGACCGAGATTCGAACCACGATCTCCCCGTCCTCGGTGGTCGAGCTCAAGAGCTCAACACGAGTAGCACGTTAGCCAACTACGCCACCGAGGTGGGTATATTTGTTGTTAATAGGGTACTTGCTGTACATTTTACAGGCATACAATACACTTATTCACGAATTTGTTGACCTCGGTGGTATTGGTGTAAAGTGTTCTCCCCAGGACCCGATGCTAGTGGGTTCAAACCCAACCGGGGTCAACGGGTTTTTTCTTGAGCTATTAAAATCCGTAGCACAACTTCCCTCTGAGGGGAAGTAAAGCCGTTGTTCCCATGTCAATTGTGGCATGTAAAAGATCCCTGGAAGTTATGTGAGAATAGTTTTAATTACAAAATTGCAAGGTCTTTTCGCTCTCGCTCATAGAAAATTCTCATATGCTGATATAATCAGTCAGCTTAGAAAGTGAACGTTAAATACTTCAAACAAATAAAAAAAATTAATCTAACAGAGCACAGTTACCAATTATAATTATATACCGGAAATAGTTAAGAAAGTGTTCACAAAGGGCCACCCTTAGGTGTGCGCTAACGCTGAGGCTACGCAGGAGCCCCACAATTCAGGGGTCCCGCTTTTGCTTAAGATGGGGTGCTAGTGAGCGTGAGTTTAGGGAAGTAATTTTGAAGTTTTTATAACATAAACATTTTTGGCCAAAATAAATAAAATATTTCTTCTATATAAACATAGAGTTTAGTTTTCTGCACATGCTTAACTCAACAGTTCTTCAATATCTGTCAGATGTGTCCTGGAATTTAGTGACAACTTTTTCTCTTAATTTAAAAAGTTTGTCACCAAATGCCATCATGCTCATGCCAGATATTCAAGAACTCTTGAGATTAGCATATGCAGAAAACTAAACTCTATGTTTCTATAGAAGAAATATTTGATTTATTTTGTTCAAAAAATGTTTATGCTATAAAAACTGCAAAATTAGCGCACTAAATTCGCGCTCACTAGCACCCCACCTTAAGTGGCATAGGGACAAAAAAAACAGTTGGGTTGGGAAATTTTTGCTTGTATTCTCGTACAGTTGCATTACTGTATATGCGAACCCCCAGGGAGTTGTGTTCGAGCTTTGTTTGTTTTGCTTAACCTAAAACGTTTAATGTTTAGGTTCCATGGTTGTCCGTTTGTAATTTAACTATAGTAAACTTTAACATGTGTTTGTTTTAATGCTTTAAGGGGCACACGTGAATAATTCATTTATTTTGTTAGGCTCAAAATTTTACTTGGCGTGTGACGGTAATGTAATCAAGTTGTCCTCATTGTTTAATGTTTGTACATTTTAGTAATGTTTCATGAGTGCGACAAGTTTTGAAATTTAAAATTGGTAAATAATGGGTACAAACTATTGTAATTACATTGAACAATTTTTTTTTAAATAATTATTTTGGACCAGTTTCAGTAGCCGCATGGTTCATGTTGCTAATATAGCTATTAACTTGGCTGCCGAAAACGGGGCAGATCAGGGTTCAATCCTAGTTGGGTGTACTGAGGGTTTTTACTAACGATTTTCTAATACTCATCCATGCAAATATGGGTACACAATCTACTTATAAATTCAACCTTCCTAATCCCCTAACACACTAGTGTATTTAATTCATAGGCGTATAACTTATACGAGTAATAAGATGTGGTGCTAAAAAAATATTTTTGGAAAGGGAGGGAGGGGATAATTTACGCAAATAACTGGGGCCCCGCAAACGAAGTTTTCTAGAGCAACACGTCTTTAAATGGCTATCCTGCGTTCGCAATAATAACGTTTTAGATTAAACCATGATCCTCTGATCAACTAACAACTCGGGTAAGATTAATTAAAACATGAGACACCTTAGATCAGTCATCGATAGCGCGTCTGCCTTCTGAATCAAGGGTCTTATGTTCAGTTCTTGCCATTGCCTAATAATTTAAAATTGGTGAAATTGGGGATTCCCCTTTTAACAGCGACGAATCAAGAAGCTGGAGATAAGAGTGTTGTGTCTGTTCTAAAATTAAGTTAGCTCTTAAGTCATGTGTTGATATATTCAGGTAGTTCAAACTCTCCTCACAAAAAAAGAAATTGTTCAAACACTACCAAACAAGTCGAACAAACTTATTCCTATAATATTATATAAATTATACTTACTATGATCTGAATCAATGGACACGTTGATGAAGTATCAGACTCATTTAGTCTGATAACTCAGTGACGAGGGTTTCGAGTTCAAACTGGGTTTACTGAGTATTTTTCCCAAAATGGTTTCTCACTTTCCCTCCACGTAAATTCAGGTACATATAACCTATATTCTACCTCTCTCATCCCTACCATATTAGGGTGATTAAAATGCTCATAGTCTGATTGTATCGTAGGGCGGTGTTAAAATACTAGCTATCCCCACTACAGTAACAATAATATTAATAATACTTAGCACCGCGTCTTACTACCCGTTCGGTTGATACGCTTAAGTACTAATTAAGCTAATGGATTAGGAATTGGGAGGGTTGAATTTAGAGGAAGTGAACCCGCATTTGCGTGGAGGGAGAGTGGAAAACCATTTAGGAAAAACCACCCCCAGTTCACCCAACCGAGATTCGAACCTCGATCTCCCATCCTGGGCGGTCGAGCTCAACACGACTGGCGCGTTAGAAAACTACGCCACCGAGAGGGTCCCACTACAAGACACAGTGGTCTCGTATTTTATTTATGTTTGAGACTACATCTACATCCCTACGGCGCGGTAGAGAAACGTAAATTAGCTGCGGGGTGGATATGACGTAGGTACCCTACGCTCTATCGACCGCTAATTACTCCGTATTGCAGCAAGTTTGTTTACTACCTCATGCATTAATTATTGTGCCAAGGTCATAACGTGGGCTACGAAACGGTTTAATGGCCGTTGGTGTGTAAGTCTGTCCTTTTTTTTACGCGCCGTGTTTTTAGAATTCGATTGTTTGTATTTACAGTTAGAATTGTTTATCTCACATTATTTCAGTTTAAATTAATTTACTTGTGTGTGTTATTATTTTGGAGTATTTAACGCGCACTTTATGAACCGAAAGAGTATATAAAAAACACGACTTACAAAATAACTTAATTCTAGAACATACACAACTTCCAGTATATAGAAGACCGCTTCAGTGGCAGAATGGTCTAAGACGTCACTCTTGTGTTTAACTAGCCTGTTGAGGAGCGGGAGATTGAGGTTCGAATCCCGGTCGGTCTTACTGAGGGTGGTTTTTCTTAAGTTGTGTCCCACTTTTCTTTCCCGCAAATGCGGGTAGATTTCTTTAAAATGCTTCCTATCTCATCTTTACGCCAATAAAGTAATCATCTTAGCTTATATGCGTTTAGCCCGAACACTTAGACGTGGCGATAAAAAATAAAAAATATTTAGACCATAAATTATTCACTGTGAAAGGATAATCTGGATGACGCATTTTTCTACCATGCTGAAAATCGAACCCAGGACCAATAATTCAGTAGGCAGATCATTAACAATCAAGCTAAGATGTTGGGCTATTAGTTTACATAAAAACTTGTAAAATGTTATTTTATTAATAACAATATTGTTTGTTTTTGTCTTTTATAATTGAGTTAATTTGATTTGAACAAGCACATGCAGTCAGTAGTTTATTTTGGTGACCGGGAGGTCTAGGCTGGAATACAAATTTTGGTGTAAGAGGGATTTATCCTAAATGGTTTTCCACTCTCACTCAACACATATTCGGGATAATTTCCCCTAAATGCTAGCTTAATCATGTCTATCCATTAATGTGAATAGGTGGATACCCTAGGTGAATTTAATAATTATTTCATTGTGTACACCTCATATGAATGTTGGTTGTACTAAATTTCAGCCCCACACATTAATTACTTTAACTTAGCAATGTTAAGCAAAATTCATAACATGTTTGTCCCCTTGTTACTTGTGACTGTTATTATTTGAGATCATTGAATCATATTTAAATTAGGCCCCCTATATAATTACACACGTGTTAAAATTGTATAACTTTTTATTTACGAATGACCTTAAGCTCCTACTGACGCTAAGGGGCTCATGAGCCCAATATAAGAGTCCCGTGGTGCCAATTAATCCCACGTAAGGGCCTATGGGTTTATCGATAATTTGTTTTGATTGCACTACTTCTTACTACCCATCCAGACTATCTTCATATTTACAATTATGGAGAGATAAGAATAAATCAAATATAATATCATTATTTTTAAATATTACAATATTACTATTTTACATTCAGTAATTAGTTTAATTAATATATAAATCAAATCTATTTAAAATTATATACTCCATTTATTTAAAATATACGGTAATAGGAATTAAATGCGAGGGAGGTAAAATTTAGAGGATGTGTACTCAAATCAGCGTGGAGGATGGGTAACAATCACGTTTGGAAAAAAAATCTTATAACCAACTAATTTGGAGACGAGAATGATGTCTTGATCTGCGTGTCCATCTCTAAATTTGAACAAATAACAGAGAATTGGGAAAGCTAAAACGTCCTTAATAAACAATTATATAACGATAGGTAATAAACACCGTAAAAGTCCTTTTTTTTTAACTTACTCGGGGCCTTTATAAAAAAATTGTACTTTTTCTAAAAATAGTCTTCATAGATGACTTTATTAGATCTTGCTTCAGAATTCTTGAATTTAATGTTATAAAAAATAAAATAATATTTTATAAGGGAATCCATATTATTTCTCAATTTAATTTTAATGTTTTTCTCATTTACTTATTCATTGATTCTGAATAAGTGTGCCCACATCTGCATGGAAGTAGGGTGGAAGATTATTTAGGGAAAAGCGCTCTCAGTACATCAGAAAGGGATTCGAACCTCGATCTCCACGTCAAGGACAGTCGTAGTCCCTTGCGAGGATGCACCTTAGACCACATGGCCACCGAAGTGCGTCAAGGAAAGAAAATTATTATTAATATTACTATGAGTTCATACAAATGAAAACCAAATACATTCTTTGAATATCAAAGTATTTGCTCCAAGGCACTTTTCTTTGCTTGGAGTGTCTCACTTAAAAGGAAATAATACTTTCACAAAGTCAGCAATATATTCACTGACGTCTGCTGACGACTTATTTGCTTGGTCATCAGGCTCTTATACCTCCAAATAGTTTATAGATTAAAACATTAAAATGTGAGTGAACTGAAGGTGATTGGTTTGGCTTTACTAAACCGAAATGGACAATGAATGTGTTGCATGTAATGAACTGTGGTTCGAGAGTGATATTGACCCATTTAACAAGACGTAGTCAATTGAAATGTTTACAGGCCGTGGTTAAGGTTTATTGCCGCTGTGCGTCGTAGCAGGGTGGATATCGGTGTTGTAGAAAGAGTATTTGTTAAAGGGTACCACCTATTCGTAATAAAACTATCATCATACTGTGATGTTTCTTGTAGGAAAAACAGTTCTTAAACTTGAAAAACAATTAAACAATTCTCAATCATCTTAGAATGTTCTACTGTGACCTAGCTAAAAGTTGGCTTCGTTTACTCTAGGGAAGCTAGATATATGTTTATAGCCATTTATTTTAATATTAATAATGTTAATATATTAATAATTATTATATAATAATAATGTTAAACGTCGCTGAAAATGACTAATTTCTCTAATTAATAATAACCTTTACCTCAATTTTGGTGAGAGACATAATATTTTTAAATAACAAAACGTGGGATTTCTCATAGTCTGAAATACCATTCAGTGCTCTGGTAGGTGGTCTCCTTAAAAAAAATAACCTTTTCTCATTAGGTATTTTTTCTTAAACATTATCATGAAATAAAATTTTAATTCAAAATATTGTTTTATGGAATATGTTTACTATCATATGAATTATTATCAATTACCATATATAATATTTAAACAACATTTTATTTAGTGGTAAAACTTGGATTATTTGGCACCATGTTTTATTTAATCTCTAATTTAGTGAATGCTATATATTTATGATCAACTGTTACGCTATTTAATGGATATAATCTTAGTAAAATTTAAAATATAATCAATTTTTTAAGTTTAATATATTACATTATTTTTAATATATACATTATACTTGTCCAATTTGGCAGACTAACGGGGTAATTTGATGATCAAAAGTAACGGAAATAAGCGATACAATATATGATGGTGTGTAGGATTAATCTACACAGATCAAAGAGAATATATTTTTTCCTTCTTTTTTTGGTTTGCTTTGAAGTTTTTAGCAAATTCTCATCTCCTGATGCTGTGCTCAAAATAATATAAAAATTCTTAAATTATATACTATTATTTTATCAACCGTTGTTAATATATCGACAGACAGATTTTTGTCGAAAATCTCAAAGTGATATCCTTTAGGTAGCGATGTAGAGGGCGCGATAAAAGGTTAATGTCCTCGCAGTTCTTATATCAAAACCTTTTTTTAGTCAAAAATAAATCAAATATTGCATATATACAAATATAGAGTTTAATTTTCTTCACATGGCAATATCAACAATTCTTGAATATCTTACAAGGGTGTCTGGAATTTCATGAAAACATTTTCTCTTCGTTAAATATTTTGTTTGATAATGCCGCAATGACCCATGACAGATATTCAACAACTGTTGATATCACCATGTGAAGAAAATTAAACTATATAGTTGTATAGAAGCAATATTTGATTTATTTTGACCTTAAAAAGGTTCTGCTATAAAAGCAGCCAAAATACTGGTCTTTTCTCCCGTTCTCTACCTCACCTTAAACGCCCTCACAATTTCCATCCAACAATTCTTCTTTATCGATAAAAGGGGTTTTTCTCCTATTTGTATCCACCAATTAGAAGGTTGTACTGTACTTCACTAGTAATTAAATCAGAAGTAATGTATTGCATTGTATTGTACATGTAACTAATTTGGATTTCTCATCAGCATAGGAACATCAACAGGAATTGAGGACATGTGAAGGGCACAGGGGAATAAACGGTGAAGTCCAGTTTTAACTTAAATAAGTTAGTGCTGTCAGCTGTATACAATCATTAGATTATGGTTAAAGAGGTCTCTGTCGTATTTAAATACTTAAGATAAAAAATATTTGCTGGGGTACTTATGGGGTTGAAGATATAAAAGTTATCCTGAAAAATGTGATGTAATGTGATTCTACCTATTTTTCCCTTGTATCCTTTACATGCAAATATATCTTCAAAGTTTTAAAAGACACAATGTATTTATTGGAAGGTTTATAAATGGAAAACCATGTTTTGATAACTTACTTATTGCGAATGCAAGTCAAAACCCACAATCTTATCAAAAAAATTATTGTTTGCATGATTTTACAGTGTCTACAGGCGCCATAAATATAAAACTATAAATTTGACTCAGTTTTAAATATACCAAAACTGTAGTTTATTACTTTATTTACAATTTTTGTCTCCAAACATGTTTTCACTGAGGACATGACATGTTTGGCTAGACCTCAGTAAATACACGCATGCGCAAAATTAAACATAAATATTATTCCTGTCTGAATTAAGTCTTCTTTTGCTACTGAAGTAAAACATAAATTAACAATCTTTAATCCTAAGGAATAAAATATACAGAACTAAATAAAAAAGCCATCAATCAGCACTAGCAAAATTCTTCTAACTCTATTTTAGTTAACCTATTGCTCCATAATTAAAACTTTTATTGCTCTGTAAAAAAAAAAAAAGAAAAATTGTTATATCGCTGTTTTCTTTATTTGCCACACAGACTACAAATTTAAAAAGATCCAGGGCAAGCTGTAAATAAATTATATGATAGGTTGTGAAAAATGAAATGTACGCTCTAAATACCCACGTTTCCCCTTCAACCGTTCAAAGGTTCTCAGAGTTTGTTTTTTTTGACTAAAATTTATTTTCACCGCTTCATACTACCCTTCCTGGATATCCTCATTTAATTATACTAATGGGTTAGGGATGATCAAGGTTGGATTTAAATTAAATGAAAGGGTATTAATGTAATTGGGAAGGGGGAAATCACATACGGGTAGAAAAAAACTTCATTAACTTATAATGATAATAATAATAATAATAATAATATTCAGCACCGCGTCTTACTACCCGTTCGGTTTATACGCTTAAGTACTAATTAAGCTAATGGATTAGGAATTGGGAGGGTTGAATTTAGAGGAAGTGAACCCGCATTTGCGTGGAGGGAGAGTGGAAAACCATTTTAGGAAAAACCACCCCCCAGTTCACCCGACCGAGATTCGAACCTCGATCTCCCCGTCCTCGGCGGTCGAGCTCAACACGACTAGCGCGTCATTAACTTATAGAGGACTCAAATCCCCGATATTTCACGTCACCGATAAACCAGATCATATGAGAATATCGCCTTATCCGTGTATCCACCAATGCGGGTATTAAGAGTTATTCCCGTTTTGCATTTTATCGGAAGGAAATCAGAGTGATGGAAAAAGCATTTGAGCTACTTCTCTATCGTTATTTTTTCTTAAATTTTACCATGAAGTAAAGTGCTAGTTGGGATCTATTTTATTGAAGGTTCTGAAGATCAATAGCTATCATAAACTATATACTATTAATATTTTATTGGTGACCTGGTGGTCTAGGGGTAAGGTGTCAGACTTCTGTGCTGAGGGTCCGGGGTTCAAACCTCGGTCCCGGCACAGATTTATCTGATTGCCAAACCCTTCCTTCACCTCTGACAAGACGTGTATTAATCACAACTTGTGAATGTGTGGAATACTAGGCCTCCACCGTGGTTCGGATTCCACGTTAAACTGTAGGTCCTCCATTTCATCTCACAATCACCCTACCATTACACATTAGCGTAAGTGCGTATAACCCGAACGGGTAGTAAGACGCGGTGCTAATAATAATAATAATATTTTATTTATTAAATCTGGTAGTTGCTCAGTGCGCATCGGTGAGCACGCAGACTAATAGTTAAGCTCGTCCCTACCTGGCTCTCAATCAATGAGAATATCGATGGGTGTGCAAAAATGATTTTTACTTTACGATTTCCAATTCTACCTCTACGTGCACGCAGCTAAATTTCCTCTAAAACTATACCTTCATCACCCCTACTCAATTAGCGTTATAGATTGCGAATAACCCCTATATTATTATTTACACCGCGTCTTACTACCCGTTCGGGCTATACGCACTTACGCTAATGTGCAATGGTAGGGTGATTGTGAGATGAAATGGAGGACCTACAGTTTAACGTGGAATCCGAACCACGGTGGAGGGTTGGCATTCCTCACATTCACAAGTTGTGATTAATACACGTCTTGTCAGAGGTGAAGGAAGGGTTTGGCAATCAGATAAATCTGTGCCGGGACCGAGGATTGAACCCCGGACCCTCAGCACACAAGTCTGACACCTTACCCCTAGACCACCAGGTCACCTCGTAATATATCCCGTATAGATATTAAGACGAAGAACATAAAAACATCCAAAGTATGTCCTCTTGGAGCTATCTTGGCTCGTGTATCTATTCTGGTCCTACAGGATCCTTCAGTCTCGCGTGGGAGTTCCCTGATTGTCTGTTCGTCAGAGGGAAAGTGAGCTAAGGAGGAGTGGGTGGGCCATGCTGATTGTCTTCTGTTACCTACTTCGACTTCCTGGCGCCACCTGCTCTAAGCTGAGTTGAGCGTAGCTTTATCCCCTCACGCAGAATCAGGCGAGGGCCTTGTAAACACTCCTACGCCTTGTTCCATCTCACAAGGTTGAGACTTTACAATATTTAACATTCCAAGAGATTGGTTTTCTAAATTAGGTATTGTATTCTCTTTCCTTCCTAATGAAGATAAAAGTCCTTAAAACTCTATTTTGCTATCCTTTTTCTTATGTAATACTAGCAGAAGTACCCGGCGTTGCCCCAAGTAGCCACGTGATACTTTGCGTGGTTACCCCGGGCAACGTTTTACTATGCATCAAACAGACAATAAAAAAATCTCTTCATTTTATTTCTTCCAACCCAGTTTTTAATTACTTAAAAAAATAATTTAGTCAAAAATTTAAAATTCCAGCTTCTAGGTGCACATGCTTGTGCAAAAGGGGGTGCTAATTTAAAATTCCAGCTTTTAGGTGCACATGCTTGTGCAAAAGGGGGTGCTAATTTTAAATTTCAGCCCTCTATATATGGAATATAACACGCAATGCTCATTACAAATATACAAATAAACGCTTAGTTTTATTACTATAAATAAGTAGCTGAAAGCCATTTCTTGTAGGTAGGTACAGGTAAGCACTACAATGAATGGGCGAAAAAAGGGGGTGTCTATGGGTTCAACCTCCCCACTACCTCGGGAATTTTACGAAGTTTTTAATATGAATATCAGGGATGGCATTGTATTATACTTCAAATAACTTTAATAAAGATTCATTTTTCAAAAACATTCCACAGAAAAACCACTCCAAATAGTTTCTAGATACATATATTTTTTTTTTCAAATCCTGAAAACCACCACAACTAGCTTTGAAAATCATTCAATTTTCACGAATGTGTTTTGGGGGAATACCACTTTCAATCATTTCTAAAGGAATATAGTTTAAAAAAAATCCAGGTGAGGACCATTACAAATATCTTCTAAGATCTAGTGGAAGACCACTTCAAGCAGCTTCTAAAGGCATCTAATTTTTGAAAAAGAAAAAAACTGCGTAGTATTAATTTAAATCGCTTCTAGAGGCATCCAATCATCAAATATTTGCTTAAGAATGACTACTTCAAATAGCCTTTAGGAGTATCTAAATTTCGAAAATTTTTGGGGAGAGCGCTATTCTAAATAGATTCCCTTATTCGTGTTCAATGTTACCCTATGGATAGCGCATCACTGATACATCATGAGTCAAGAGTCGCATCGTTGTGTGGTATCATGGAGTATCCATTAGAAAACAGTGGAATGAAACCAGAGAAACCATTTTAACATTTGAAAATACAAACAAAAAATACAGATATAATTATTTTACATTAGTAATAAAAATCCCTCTCAATTTTGCCACTGCTAAAAAAAGAATGCATCCAACCATACTAAATTCAATTTTTTGTTTTGCAACATATATATGGCTTGAAGGTAGTCAATAATCCACCCCTTTAACAGATATATATGGCTCTAAGGCAGTCAATAATTCACCCCTGCAACATATATATGGCTTGAAGGTAGTAAATAATCCACCCACTGCAACATGTATATGGCTTAAAGGTAGTCAATGATCCACCCTTTGAATTATAAAAATGACTTGAAGATAGCCAATAACCCCCCCCCCCCCTTTTGCAACATATATATGGCTTGAAGTTAGTAAATAATCCACCCCTGTAACATTTATATGGCTTGAAGGTAGTCAATATTCCATCCCTTGCAAAATACATATGGCTTAAATATAACCAATAATCAACCCATTGCAACATATATATATATAGCTTGAAAGTAGCTAATAATACACCCCCTTCAACCCATTTATTTCTTGAAGGTAGCCAATAATACACCCTTTTGTAGCATATACATGGCTTAAAGGTGGCTCATAATGCACCTCTTGTAAGCATCACTGCTGATACACAGGCAGGATTGCAGCTACACTCTCTACACTCGGGAACCATCAAACATGGGACATATGTTTATAATATTAACCTTTTGTGTTGTTTAGAGGTCTACTATCCACACCCCAAATACTTTCCAAATAAATCGACACAGACAGTATATATGTTGCAGTGGGCGGATTATTAGCTACTTTCAGGGGGCGAATTAAGAGCCACCTTCAAGCCATCTAGATATGTGTATCTATTTATACATATATATCATAATATACACAACATATATATATATATGAGGTGGTCGGGCAATAAATCGGGCATCTAAAAATACCGGAATGACGGGTTACTATTTTTTATGCCCGTGTTTTGATCGGGCATCTCAAGAACTTGGTAAGTGTTAGCACTAACCTCTAATTCAAACTTTGAATAAATAGTGTTTAACTGATATTCATTGTTGAATTATTTCAATTCAACTAATATTAAACAAAGGTAATTTTTATTTTTTATTTATTCTTAAATGATTATGTTTGCTTTCAACAAAACTACGATAACGTTTCTCAAAGGTTACAAGTCTACAACATAGTGAAATAAAGTTTCCTAGGATTTAATTTTCTCTGTCACTGGCAACAACATAACAAATTCAACATTTCCACATTGAGATTTTTAGGCCCTATGCTTGCTAAAACTTAATTTTAATTAGTTTTATTTATATTTCTTTAATTCATTATTATTAGCCAGATTTATCAGGAGATAAATAGAAAAGTACGCATCAAATAAACATTAAATAGGAAACGGCCATTTTGCTTCAAGTAAACACGTTTTCGATTTCGATTTATGTATGTTCCAAGTTTCTTGCAGACTGTATGCTTTAAATTTTTTTAAATATTTATTTGCATTTATGCAATTAATAAAGTAAATAATACAATTTATTTAATATGTATTAAATGTGTGTACTAGACGGGGGGAGCAATTGCTCGAAGAAAATGTAGAGGAACTAGTTATGATCCGAAAAAACCTTCACGATGCAAAGCGAAATATGCTCTAGTACCGACTATAAAACATTGAGCATAAGCTAACCATTTAAAAAATAAATCAAATTAGACTGTTTTATCTTGTAATTTGAAATGTAATAGACCTGTGACAAAGTTGTCTCCATCTTTAAAAAAAATTAAATTAGACAGTTAAACCTATAATTTGAGATTGTATAGGCCTGTGACAAATTTGTTTACAAAATGAAATTCCTGCCCGAATCTGCCCGTGCCCAAGTGCAATTTTGTAATGCCCACCCGAGCCCGCCCTTTCAATATATATCTGTGTCATTTCGTAACCAAACAAAATCTAAAAACCAATTTTCAAGTATAAATTTAAATCAATCAACAAAATAAATATAGTAAAGTTATTCACTCTGGTTACTAATCAAAATGTCACTAACCAATTAAAATTAATCAATAAACGAAATGATTTCTTATAACTAAAAACAATCAATAAACAAAATATCCACTAGTAATTCGAGCTTGTCAACAAACAAAACGTCACCCTGATTTTCGAACCAATAAACGAACCAAATTTTATCTAGCAATTCGAACAAAAAAACACTATCCAATTTTTTTTATCCAGTAAACGAACAGAAATATGTTTTCTAACAATCCAAACCATTCATCAAACTAGATGTTGCCTTGCTTGTCTACCTAACTTTGCTCGAACTAGTTTGTGTCATAATTCACTGAAGGCATGTCATATTATATCCATCCAAGGTTGCAGTTTAGTGACGAAACGAAACACGTCTTCCCCTTACATAACTGATACCTCACGTACAGAATAGCTGTCAGCGGCCACTCAGTGAGAATGTCCAATATTTATTACATCCTAGACACTTACTCATCAGAAATGTCTTCCACATTCAAATTCACAAAGGGAGTTTTCACAAGTAAACACACACCAACGCGATAAAGAACACTCTAGCGGCAACATTTGACGTCCTTCACGTGGGTTATCCGAGTGCGGGAGCTACAACATATGACACATTATAGACAAGCAATGTGACAAGCTAAACAATCAATGAATACACATTTTTAAACTACTCTTAGAGCATGTATGTTTTTGTTTTTGTAAATACAATTCATTTAATTTAGAAATCGTTTCATAACTAGCAGATACGAGTCTGTTAATTTAAAATGTACTCTCAAAATATAACCGATTTGCGGCTTTAGTATATACTTTTGTGTTCTTCGTGTTTGATATTACAAACTTAGATAATAAAATCAGATGATAAATAGATAGGTATTTGTATCAGACTAAAATACGCCACTATATTTCTAGTGTTTGGAACTACCATTAGTTACAACAGATATTAATAAAAACGGTATTAATATCAGACTACAATAAATCGCTTTGTTCCTCTTGTGTGAAGCTATCAATAGGGAACACACACACACAAAAAAAAGTATCAATAGCAGAATCCAATGCTCCCTTGTTTTCTTCCTCTTTGAATTTATCACTAGCAACACTTATAAAAAAATAAATAATCAATTTCTTATATATCACAGTGTTTATCCCATTTGAAATTATACCCAGTAACAACCGTTAGATAAAAACAAATTTGCTTCGTTATCAGTGGTTTAGATACCACTTTGTTTATCCCGTTTGAAGTTATCCCTAGTAACAACCATTAGATAAAAACAAATTTGCATCGTTATCAGGGGTTTGGATACCACTTTGTTTATCCCGTTTGAAGTTATCCCTAGTACCAACCGTTAGATAAAAACAAATTTGCATCGTTATCAGGGGTTTATATACCACTTTGTTTATCCCGTTTGAAGTTATCTCTAGTAACAACCGTTAGATAAAAACAAATTTGCATCGTTATCAGGGGTTTATATACCACTTTGTTTATCCCGTTTGAAGTTATCTCTAGTAACATAACAACCGTAAGATAAAAACAAATTTGCATCGTTATCAGGGGTTTATATACCACTTTGTTTATCCCGTTTGAAGTTATCTCTAGTAACAACCGTTAGATAAAAACAAATTTGCATCGTTATCAGGGGTTTATATACCACTTTGTTTATCCCGTTTGAAGTTATCTCTAGTAACAACCGTTAGATAAAAACAAATTTGCATCGTTATCAGGGGTTTGGATACCACTTTGTTTATCCCGTTTGAAGTTATCTATAATAACAACTCTTGGATAAAATAAAGTGAACATCTTCATCTTTTTACAATATACCTTTGTGTAATTTCCATTAACTGAAGTTATAACTTTTTTAAACACTGTGTCTTACCACCCTCTCAGGCTCTTCATCTATGTACTAACTATGCTAATGTGTTTAGTGATAAGGAAGGTTTAATTTAGAGAAAGTTTACCTGGATCTGCATGGAAGGAGAGTGGAAAACTGTTTAGAGAAAACCACCCTCAGTACACCCGACCTAGATTTGAACCCCAATCCTCCCGGAACTGCTAGTCTATCCTTAAATGATTCATCCAATGATGTAGGTAAGATATCACTAGAGACAACACATCGAGAGTAACCTTGTCTAATCTTCACCACTCCAGGATAAACCAATGAAGGGCAAATGGAACTGTTACAGACCACCGAGGTTTTCTTGAACCCAACAGTGACAAAATTAGAGGACTGTTTTTTAGTTGTTTATTTCTCATCTTTGCCTCTTACTACCTGTTCAGATTACACACAGACACATATATGTTAATCACATTAAGGAGGCATGGATAAGGAAGGAAGTTCTTTAGAGATAATCTACCCGCATTTGCGTGGAAGGAAAGTGGGGAAACCATTTAGTAAAACCCGTACCTCAGTAGACCCGACCGATATTCGAACCCCAATAGTCCTGTCATCTGCAGGCCAGTCAAACACGAGAGCGATGTCTAAGATCATTCAGCCACTGGGGTGAGAAGATGGTCCCATGCCTGGAGGGTCCCAGGGACGAGAGCGATGCCTAAGATCATTCAGCCACTGGGATGAGAAGATGGTCCCATGCCTGGAGGGTCCCAGGGACGAGAGCGATGCCTAAGATCATTCAGCCACTGGGGTGAGAAGATGGTCCCATGCCTGGAGGGTCCCAGGGACGAGAGCGATGCCTAAGATCATTCAGCTACTGGGGTGAGAAGATGGTCCCATGCCTGGAGGCTCCCAGGGACGAGAGCGATGCCTAAGATCATTCAGCCACTGGGGTGAGAAGATGGTCCCATGCCTGGAGGGTCCCAGGGACGAGAGCGATGCCTAAGATCATTCAGCCACTGGGGCGAGAAGATGGTCCCACACCTGGCGGGTCCCAGGGACTAGAGCGATGCCTAAGATCATTCAGCCACTGGGGCGAGAAGATGGTCCCACGCCTGGAGGGTCCCAGGGACGAGAGCAATGCCTAATATCATCCAGCCACTGGGGCGAGAAGATGGTCCCACGCCTGGAGGGTCCCAGGGACGAGAGCGATGCCTAAGATCATTCAGCCACTGGGGTGAGAAGATGGTCCCACGCCTGGTGGGTCCCAGGGACGAGAGCGATGCCTAAGATCATCCAGCCACTGGGGCGAGAAGATGGTCCCACGCCTGGAGGGTCCCAGGGACGAGAGCGATGCCTAAGATCATTCAGCCACTGGGGTGAGAAGATGGTCCCATGCCTGGAGGGTCCCAGGGACGAGAGCGATGCCTAAGATCATTCAGCCACTGGGGTGAGAAGATGGTCTCATGCCTGGAGGGTCCCAGGGACGAGAGTGATGTCTAAGATCATTCAGCCACTGGGGCGAGAAGATGGTCCCATGCCTGGAGGGTCCCAGGGACGAGAGCGATGCCTAAGATCATTCAGCCACTGGGGCGAGAAGATGGTCCCACGCCTGGCGGGTCCCAGGGACGAGAGCGATGCCTAAGATCATTCAGCCACTGGGGCGAGAAGATGGTCCCATACCTGGCGAGAAGATGGTCCCATGCCTGGTGGGTCCCAGGGACGAGACAGTTGGTGTGATGATTCCACAAATGATCTGAAGGATGGGTGGTTTGGCATCACCCTAATTGTAATTGGCTCGTCATGAGAAGACAAGGAAGTGCCAGCTCCAGAGAGAGAGTGTTAGAAAATTGAAAACTATGATACAAAGTCTTGTAATGTATCTTCATTATTATTCATTATCAATTAATTGGTTTTCCAGTCTCTTTTGTATTATTACAGTCAACAATATAATAACTCACTCCAGTGGTCTTATGGTTCAAGGCGCCACTCTTGCAATGGAATAGACTGCCGATGATGGGGAGATCAAGGTTTGAATCTCTGTCGGGTGTACTGAGGATGGTTTTTCCGAAACGGTTTTCTCCCTCTCCTTCCAAGCAAATGCGGTGGGACTTTATATGAATATAACCTTACAAATCCCTAAATAAATTAGCGTAGTTAATATACAAGGGTTTAACTCAAACAGGTAGTAAAACGTGGTGATGAAAAAAAGTTATTAAAGGGGCAATCTACTTTAATGAAGTTATGCCACTAGACCAGTGATCTTGAGTCTTTTTCAACCCACAGCACACTGAACAAGGTGCTAAAATTTTCAAGGCACACCATTATTTTTTAAGAAGAGGTTTTATATCAATTAAAAGTATCAAAAAATGTATATAGTTAAAATTTTAATCTTTTGATATTTAAAAAAATTGTGTTAAAAACGGATTTCAATTTTTTTTCGTACCCCAATTTTCTTCTCGATTCTTTTCGACCTTCCGTCAAACTCCTGCAGCACAACTGCTGACCTCGTGGCGCATCGGTTGAAAAACGCTGCAATAGACTGATACATTTATCCGTCTGTCAATTTTTGTGGGAACAGAAGTGTTTTTTTTGGCTGTTTTTTCCATCGTATCCTACTAATCGTGTGAAATATAAGCATTTCCATCCATCTGGTCTGGTTTGCCAGTAAAAGACAGGTCAAGTCTTTTGCTCCAGTCAGGTGTACTGAAGATTTTTTTTTCTTAAGAATTTTTCACCTCCACGCCATACAAATGTCATATTCCTTTAAAATTTACATTCTTCACTCCTTGCCCATTTATGTAATTAAATATGAATATCCCGTGTGGGTGATAAGACGTGATGCAAAAAACAACAAAACGTTAAATGGTAATCAAATTATGTCCATTATGCGGAATCTACAGTAGTGTTTAATCGTCACGCACGGCAAGTCTTGTTGAAGGCAACACACGCACACAATTAAAACGCCTCCAGAGCAGTTGGTTTATAAATTATAATGTTTTGCTGATTGGTGAACGGCTCTGATAAATGTTTCATTATAAACATCATATTTTTTTTTAGACAAACTGTACACTACGTTCTACACGCCTGTGTATAGTAGGTTTTTGGTAGATAAAACCTTTTAGAAAATACAATAATATCAACCAATATAATATGTTAATGTATTATTAGTGATAGTATATAATCATTCATGATATCTATAAAAAGTGAAAGCTATAGATCACATAGCCTGACGTAAACATACGTGAATGTATATCGAGTAACATTTTAGCTTTCAGATTAGGACTCGCATATTTTCCACGTCCTGTCAGGATTGATGACGTGTAATCTTATTTTTTTCTCGTTCGGGTGGATCACGTGATTTTTTTTTATAAAAGTACTTTTTTTAACGTGACCACACAAATAACAAAGTTTTTTTACTACCTGTTTGGTTTATACGCATATGTACTGATTATGCTAGTGTGTTAGAATTTAAAGACAGTGTAGCCACATTTGTGATGAGGCAGATTTACGGAATAAAAAACACCCTGAATTCACCTGTACGGGATTCAAACCCAAATCTCACTGCGATTGGCGGTTAAGTCTATTGCGAGAGTGACGCCTTAAACCAGGGGTCTCCAAATTTTTTGCTATGCGGGCCACAAAATATATTTTACACATTTTTGCGGGCCAAAGTAACGTTCACCTGTTATTCAAGTAACATTTTTTAACCCTGATACCTTGACATGCGCAATAGATCATAAATCAATTGGTTTAACATGCAAATTACCCGCCTCGGTGGCGTAGTTGGCTAACGCGCCAGTCGTGTTGAGTCAGACCACTGAGGACGGGAGATCGAGTTCGAATCTCGTCGGGTGAACTGGGGGTTTTTCTAAATGGTTTCCACTCTCCTCACGCAAATGCGGGTTCACTTCTCTAAATTCAACTTCCCAATTCCTAATCCATTAGTGTATTAGTACTTAAGCGTATAACCGAACGGTAGTAAGACGCGGTGCTAAATAAAAAAAAAAAAAAAAAAAACATGCAAATTTAGATTCAAGTCATATGGCCAGTCACGTCTATAAAAATATTCCACTTTTCAAGGCCAGTCAGTGTTTGATAAAAGTGATTGACGTTGATTCTTCTCTGTGCGAAATGAATCAATTTATATGTAATAAATTATATTTATAATAATTAGTCAATATAATTACTTGATTTTAAATTAGGTAACATCTTTCGAAAACTTTCCTTTAATAACCCTTGCCGGGAGACTTGAAACTACCTAAAAATCGTCACAGTAAAGCCGTTCTGTTGTCGGTATAAGGAATTGCGCCTGCGCCTGAAAATTAAAGTTTGCAATTCCGACAGCACTCTGGATTGGTGTCTTGGGGGGGGGGGGTGTCCGGATGTGGCCCGCGGGCCGTATTTTAGAGACCCCTGCCTTAAACCATTTGGCCACTGGACCCAGATATCCCCCGGGTTCAAAGTCGTGCAAAGTGAGGGTTTTTTGGGCGGTTCAGTATTCCTGCCGAAACAACTCTATTATTTATTACTGAGGTATTTTTGTATTCTTCCTCAATTACTAGACTTGTAGGCCTATAGTGGTTGAGTCTTATAGAATTAATAGCACCTCCCTCTGAAATATATATTTTTTAGTTACTTCATGAGGGATTTAATGTTGAACGTACTCCTTGTTCTCTCCTGTTGGGGTTTCCCCAGGTACCCCACAGACTATATATACCCGGGGGTTTCCCCTTGTACCCCCACAGACTATATATACCCGGGGGTTTCCCCACGTACCCCTACAGACTATATATACCCGGGGGTTTCCCCACGTACCCCTACAGACTATATATACCCGGGGGTTTCCCCTCGTACCCCCACAGACTATATATACCCGGGGGTTTCCCCTCGTACCCCCACAGACTATATATACCCGGGGGTTTCCCCTCGTACCCCCACAGACTATATATACCCGGGGGTTTCCCCACGTACCCCTACAGACTATATATACCCGGGGGTTTCCCCACGTACCCCTACAGACTATATATACCCGGGGTTTCCCCTCGTACCCCCACAGACTATATATACCCGGGGGTTTCCCCACGTACCCCACAGACTATATATACCCGGGGGTTTCCCACGTACCCCTACAGACTATATATACCCGGGGGTTTCCCCTCGTACCCCCACATACTATATATACCCGGGGGTTCCCCCTCGTACCCCCACAGACTATATATACCCGGGGGTTTCCCCACGTACCCCTACAGACTATATATACCCGGGGGTTTCCCCTCGTACCCCCACAAACTATATATACCCGGGGGTTCCCCTCGTACCCCTACAGACTATATATACCCGGGGGTTCCCCCTCGTACCCCCACAGACTATATATACCCGGGGGTTCCCCCTCGTACCCCCACAGACTATATATACCCGGGGGTTCCCCCTCGTAGCCCCACAGACTATATATACCCGGGGGTTTCCCCTCGTACCCCCACAGACTATATATACCCGGGGGTTTCCCCTCGTACCCCCACAGACTATATATACCCGGGGGTTTCCCCTCGTACCCCTACAGACTATATATACCCGGGGGTTCCCCCTCGTACCCCCACAGACTATATATACCCGGGGGTTTCCCCTCGTACCCCCACAGACTATATATACCCGGGGGTTCCCCCTCGTACCCCTACAGACTATATATACCCGGGGGTTTCCCCTCGTACCCCCACAGACTATATATACCCGGGGGTTTCCCCTCGTACCCCCACAGACTATATATACCCGGGGGTTTCCCCTCGTACCTCTACAGACTATATATACCCGGGGGTTCCCCCTCGTACCCCCACAGACTATATATACCCGGGGGTTTCCCCTCGTACCCCCACAGACTATATATACCCGGGGGTTCCCCCTCGTACCCCTACAGACTATATATACCCGGGGGTTTCCCCACGTACCCCTACAGACTATATATACCCGGGGGTTTCCCCTCGTACCCCTACAGACTATATATACCCGGGGGTTCCCCCTCGTACCCCCACAGACTATATATACCCGGGGGTTTCCCCTCGTACCCCCACAGACTATATATACCGGGGTTTCCCCTCGTACCCCCACAGACTACCCCACCCCCCTTCTCCCTTTCCCAAAAACATAGATCTTGTTTTGCTCACATATTATAAAGCAAAGAATAAAACCACTTTATTTAGTTATGTAAACATATATTTGTACAAAATTAATACACAAATTACACTATGGACATACACATTTTAAAAACAATACTAAAACTCACTATGCACAAACTAAAAAAAACTTTCTAACAATCAATATATCTCAGTATATTTTCAAATAAGTTCTTTTTTTTTTTTTTTTAAACGTCACTTCAACAAAAATGTATTTAGCTTAAACTTAATATTTAATGTAAACATAAAATAACAAACTATAAAATTTAGCCCGGCGTTTCGTCTGATTGTAACCTCTGATCAAGTCAATATGAAGATATATAGTTAAACATTCTAATGGAAAATAATTTTGTTTTATGTTATAACATGTGACATATTTAACCATGAGAGATATAGTATCTATTTCGGTCGCCTTGTATGTAGACTTTTAGCCGGTCTATTAGATTAACATTAGTCAGGGTATACCGTGGATATTTTCTACAGGTCAAACCCGCAATAAGATGACGTGATGATAGTGATTACGAAGGTGAAGAGCCAGTGGAAATCTTAAACCTTAATTGCGCTTAATTAACCAAACCATGATGATAATAGGAACAGTTCACCTTTCGGAAAAAACTATAACTATGATACCACCGGGAATCGAAACTGGTACATCTAGATAAATAGTTGAGAGGCCGGTCGCTAATGAATTATATCCACATTTAGCACGATTTAAATACATTCTTTCAATGATACTGACCACCTTCAATATAGTTTAACAAAATGCCAAATTCTTATGAAAATATTAATTCACCTGTATTAAAAAAATCATTCTATTTAAATACAAATGATGATAATCAATATGTGTTAATAATGTACTATTTTATAACGATGCTCCCTCCACGCAAATTGATGTACATTTCCCTCAAGTCTACCTTTCTCATAACTACCCTACCCTATCAGGGTAGTTAAATATGGATAGAATGGATGGTTAGTAATAAGTGGTGCCGTATTTTTATGCAGGCCTATTTAACGTTGTTAATTAAATTCAATAAGAACTAAAACTTTTTTTCATAGTTGAAACCATTTTAATTTTTTTCAACCACGTATTACTTACCCGTCTGCGCTGTACGCATTTAATTATTCTAAGTAGTAAATGGCTGGCGAAGGTATAACGATCCAAAATTTATGTGGAGTGAGGGACCGGAACCATAGAGTAAATTCACCCTTAGTATACCCAGATGGGGTTCAAGACCCATAGAGTAAATTCACCCTTAGTATACCCAGATGGGGTTCAAGACCCATAGAGTAAATTTTTTTTTTTTTTTTTTTAGCACCGCGTCTTACTACCCGTTCGGGTTATACGCTTAAGTACTAATTACACTAATGGATTAGGAAAATGGGAAGGTTAACTTAGAGGAAGTGAACCCGCATTTGCGTGGAGGGAGAGTGGAAAACCATTTAGGAAAAACCACCCCCAGTTCACCCGACCGAGATTCGAACCTCGATCTCCCCGTCCTCGGTGGTCTGGCTCAACACGACTGGCGCGTTAGCCAACTACGCCACGGAGGCGGGTCATAGAGTAAATTCACCCCCTCAGTATACCCAGATGGGGTTCAAGACCCAACCTATTTGTTACACTAAGGACAGTGCTATAGGAGTCTGAAATCTATTCTGCGTGCCCATCAGTTTGGGTATAGGTATTCTGTAAAGGACAAATGTAATTCAATTATTATCAAGATGTCTATAAAAGATTTATGTTTATATTATATGATTTAAAAATTTCATCTTAACACCCATTTACATTGAGAAAGCTACCTTCCCCACTGATGTAAATGTAGCTTTTATACGGTTAAGAATACGGAAGGTAACATTTAAATGGGGTTTAATATTAATCGTGTTTTCAAATTTAGATGCCGATTGGCTTCTTAAGAAAATGTGGATTGAGCTATATATTCTATTTAAACAGTGATGATATTTAACCAACTACATATTTGGTTGAGATTGTCAAGTCACACATAGACCGGGTTGAAAGTCTGGATATCTCATTTGGGCAGATCAGTTGACATGAACATTTGTAAGACAAGGCTAAATTCCTTCTCCAAATGTCATTTTGATTAATGCAATCACTCCAATAAAATGTCTTATAAAACCACGCGCTAGTTTCAATAGATTACATCTATTATATGTACCAATTTTCCAAATTAATATAAAGTTTTTTTTATGTATAAAAGAGTATCACTTAACTAATACGTACTAAAACTATATAGGCCTACTATCCATAAAGTTACGACTAAAATATTTACTAAAGTTTGTACGAAAAAAAAATAATTCAAATTTAATCCTCATCACTTTCTGGTCCATTGCAGATATTTCTGTTTATCGCCGCTCAATGCTAGATACCTTCTCCCTGTAAAATTTTTCTTCCTTCTCAGCATATCAAAACAATCCTATTCACATAAAACCATTTCGTATGAATCTAGAACGAAGAGGCACCAAGAGCACCATAAAATCGCCCGTCGGGTGAGGACACTTCTTGTGTGCCGTTGAAATTAGGAGGTGGGCGTTTCATTTCTCTGGGAAGCAAGTAGCCGTCTTTAGGATGTTTATTGTTATCTACGGGGGAAGCGTGATCATTATAATCATCGGCGGGATAGTAAATATTAGGTTTCCTTTGACAATAATAATTATGAGCATTAGATTTAATATCGTAATCGTTATCAGATCCAACATAGTTGGGTGAATCGAGATCTTCACTTGCGAACGGTTGGTTAGGTTCATCGTCTGAGTAAATGGGGTATGTTCTGTAATAACTGTTATAAGGTTGTGGCTGATAGTCTTCATATGAATCAGATTGATAAGGAAAGCCATACGGACTATAAGAGGGCCATTCATATAAAGGCATAGCTTGAGGTTTGTAAACGGAATAGGGCCTATAGCTCGGTCTTTTCATGTAATAACGGGGGTAAGAAGCCTTGTTACTTTGGTACCAGGACGAAGACCTGCGGGGCAGGTAACTGACCTGATTCTGGTAGTAACAGGCCTGCTTGTGAAAGAGTGGCGCTGGCCTGATATATTCATAAAAAACCGAAGGATAGGTGTCCGTGTCTTTCTGGCGGTCACCTGTTTCTTTAGAGTGTCCTTTTTTATGTTTATGTTCGGAATCAGATTTGGAACATTTGGTGTGGCCGTCTTCTTTAGATGAGGATTCACATGCTAGTCCTCTTGAGGTGATGGCCGTCAAGAGGAGAAAGCAGGGTAGTAACGTCTGAAAATTAGAAATTAGCCTTTTAGAAAAAAATAAACAATTATCTTACTGATTGTTCTCTATGTGTGTGAAAAGTGGTCTCTTACCTTACGTGAAGAAATAAAAAAATTAAATAACTAGGGTTTTCAAAAACTAGGTGCTTAGAAACATATTTTGTCAAAAAAAAAAAAAAGGTAAGGCTACTGGGGAGTAGAGGAGGTTACATAATTGTGAGTTACATACTCTGTACTCATTACAAGACATTGGTAGTATAATAAAGTTTTAATAATATTTTAATAATACTAGCATGTCTGGACTACTTCAATCTGTAGCTTGGTTTGAGGAAAGATTGGCCAGTACTAATGTACCATTGCCCAGGGGACGCTCGAATGTACTGATCGTACATCTCTTCCGAAGAGGCTCATTCCATGTCCTGATAAGATGAGGGGATATACGATAGTGAATATAACGGGGTGGAAGAAGAATAAAATCTTGACCTAACGTTTGCCTAACTAACCAAACACTGGTGACCATGGGAATTATTCTCCTTTCGATTAAAATACCCTGGTACTAGACGGGGATTCGAACCCAGGACCTCTAGGTCAGTAGCCAGGGGATCTGACCACTATGCTACGAGGACCGTCACTTGACGTGTAGGCCCACATGATTGTAAATTGTTTTAGAAAGTTTTTAATTGTTAATAAGGGTTCCTTATTTATTTAATTTGACAGTTTATTTAATATTTATCTCTACTTATATTTCTTTATGGTACAGTAAAATGTGACTGGCGCTCCTGATGACACGTATTAAATAAATAACTTTTTTTATCACCATGACCTACTTTTTGTTCAGGTTACTCTCTTATATATTAATTACGATAATGATGTAGGGATGAGGAAGGTTTAGTTTAAAGAGAGTGCACCAGCATTTGCAAGAAGGGGAGAGTGGAAAATAATTTAGAAAAAAAAACACTCTTGGTATATCCAACCGGGGCTCAGACCTCAATTTACCTGTCATCAGCGGTATAGTATATTGTGAGAGTTATGCCTTAAACCATGCGGCCACCGAAGCAGATAAAGCAACTTTTACAAATATTTATTTTATATCAGAATATAACTTATAGCTTGTACGAAAATATATTAGTAATCAACTTTTTTTTTGGAACAAACTGTGATCGAAAAAGAGTTACCATAATTTTAGTCAAAAAAAAACTTGCTATCAAACTAATGCCTTCAAAGAAATTCAGTGCTTACCGCTACTAGTGGCCTTTTCACTAAAATAGTTGCTTACTCTTGTAAGTGACCACGTTATTATTCTTAGTGCTTACCCCAACTAGTGGCCGTTTCATTACCTAAGTGCTTACTCTAATTAGTGATTAGGTCATCAAATAAATAAGTGCTTAAGAACTAATAGCCAGAACTAATATTTATGCTTATTAGTGGGAATTACTCCATCTAGATATCATATTCTGAAAATTGAAAAATGACACCTGGACACGGGAATCGAACCCGGGACCTCTGGCTTACTACGCCAATGCTCTAACCACTGAGCTAGATGGAGTAATTCCCACTAATAAGCATAAATATTAGCTCTGGCTATTAATTCTTAATATGTGCAATCCCATACAATTTAATAATTGTGCAAATGGCAGCATAATGCCAACTACCGAGTCGCAGATGGCTGCGTTATTCGATGGCTCGTGATATTAATATAATCACATACTTGTAGCCGACAATTTCCGCACGTCCATCACAGACTCTGCCTTAAAATATGAGTGAAGAATAACACAGGGCACATGACGATTCCTGGAGAGCTCAGTGGTTAGAGCATTGGCGTACTAAGCCAGAGGTCCCGGGTTCGATTCCCGTGTCCAGGTGTCATTTTTCAATTTTCAGAATACAATAAGTGCTTGTCACGACTAGTATCCGCGTCTCTAAGCTAAGTGCTTGCTCTAAATAGTGTTCACGTAATAAAATAAACCAAGTGCTTACACTTACTAATATCCACGTCATCAAATAAATTGATTACATTGACTGAAGCTCAAATTCTTAACGCAACGAAGTGCATACCGTTTATTGTGACTACGTTCCTACCCCAATTAGTGATGTCATCCAATAAACTAAGTGTTTATGCCAAGTATTAATAACGTCATTATAAAACTAAGTGATACCCAGACTGCGTCGTCAAAGAAACTAAATACTTACCCCAACCAATGATTGCGCTAACAACTAAACTAAATGCTTACCCCATTTAGCATCATCATCAAATAAATTAAGAGCTAGCCCAGACTAGTAACTACCTAGTTAAATAAACTAAATGCTTACCCCGACTATTTAGTGCGTTATCAAATAAACTAATTGCTTACCTCAACCAGTGACATCATCAAGTAAACTAAGTGCTTACCCCGACTAGTGACATCATCAAGTAAACTAAGTGCTTACCCCGACTAGTGACATCATCAAATAAACTAAGTGCTTACCCCGACTAGTGACATCATCAAGTAAACTAAGTGCTTACCCCGACTAGTGACATCATCAAGTAAACTAAGTGCTTACCCCGACCAGTGACATCATCAAGTAAACTAAGTGCTTACCCCGACCAGTGACATCATCAAGTAAACTAAGTGCTTACCCCGACTAGTGACAACATCAAGTAAACTAAGTGCTTACCCCGAATAGTGACAGCATCAAGTAAACTAAGTGCTTACCCCGACTAGTGACATCATCAAGTAAACTAAGTGCTTACCCCGACTAGTGACATCATCAAGTAAACTACGTGCTTACCCCGACTAGTGACAGCATCAAGTAAACTAAGTGCTTACCCCGACTAGTGACATCATCAAGTAAACTAAGTGCTTACCCCGACTAGTGGCTGTTTCATCTTGTTGAATTGTCTTGCTCTCCCGACGATTGTTTGTGCTCATACTTGGAGTAGGAGACCTTTTATACTCTAATGCGTGCTCCCCGACAAAAGCGCGGCACAGCTGTTGCGCAAACTCAGAGAGATAGCAACCAAGATCCAAGATTGCCAACTTGGGAATCAAACAATAATTATCAAATAAGTGTAACATTAAAATGCATTAAGGGTTTGGTAAAATAAAAACTTGCCTTTATTTTCTCCTTGTCGATTACGTCCAACAATCTATTTAAAAAAATGTATTTTTTTTTCCACACAGTATATTTTTTGACCATATAAAAAAACTAATCTTTATTTTTAGTACCACGTCTTACTAACCCGCTAACCAATTTTATTCAAATAAATTAAGGTGAATTTTAGTGTGATTGTTTTAAAAGTAGCTAATTAAATTTAGGATAATATACATTACATCTTACATCCTAAATGTTTAAAAATTGATTTTTAAGAATGTTAACCATATACGCATATGTACTAGAGATGCTAATGGGGTATCCCAATCTACCTCCACTTAAATGTGGATAGTCTATTCTCGATTATAATTTCCTAATCCCAAACCAACTGGCACAAATTTGTTTTTCAGTCGGTTTCACGACCCGTTAAATTTATACACATATTATATATTAATTACCAGGGCCTGGATTTTGATGACGTGTATTTTTTTTAAATTCTGTCTGTACATCACAGTCAATGATATTGGGAACATAAATTAGGCCTATGTTCATGATCCCTCGGTTGTGTAAACGTTTCATATAGATAATTTTTGAAAATTTTGGTTTCTTACATAATATTTTCTTGGTTAGCATAATCTTTAGGCATTTTTAAAAAACAATTTTAGGACTTATTTTTGAATAAGTATATTCTTTGTGCTATCATCATTTTATAAATACAGAAATACTCAAACATAATTTTATCAACAGACAGTTTGTCGGAATGAGATTAATATTTACACAATAAACCTTGTACCCTTTTTATTTTAATGGTTGTATGGAGGACTAAATTAAGCTGGAAAGGGTTTCTTGGAAGGGTAGTTCATCCAGAGTGGTGGTAACTGACAGATAGGAAAACTTACCAGATATACTCTCATTTATCTAACATTATATTGAAAAACAAACTTATGAAAATAATCATTAGGGTGGTTATTTTTGTGGAAGCGTCGTTTTTAATTCACTTAAAAATGTTTTACAAACGTGAGCTTCTATAAGGTTCCTACCTTCTATTCGTATTTATAAAGATGGCTAACTCAACAAAATGAACGAGGCTGTTGTCATACAAACCATATTTGTTTCTGTTCATGTGCAAGTGTTTACAAAATAAAGATGTTTTAATTTGAAATTCTTTTTCTTTCTCTAAGTTAAAAGAAAAAAGTGTTTATTTTAATATTTATAGTGGCCAGCTATAAGAAGAAACAAATGTAAATATAAAACTTTCTCATTTGTTATTACGTTTACTATAATATATTTTTTTGCCACAGTCACGAAATAAAAAACAAGATGTTTTTACTAATAATTTTTGTTTTTTTAATTTAATAATAATAATAATAATAATAATATTTAGCACCACGTCTTACTACCCGTTCGGGTTATACGCTTAAGTACTAATTACGCTAATGGATTAGGAAGTGGGAAGGTTGAATTTAGAGGAAGTGAACTCGAATTTGCGTGGAGGGAGAGTGGAAAACCATTTAGGAAAAACCACCCCTAGTTCATCCGACCGAGATTCGAACCTCGATCTCCCCGTCCTCGGCGGTCGAGCTCAACACGACTAGCGCGTTAGCCAACTACGCCACTGAGGCGTTTTTTTTAATTAGTTACGATAAAGCCAAACATAAAGTTATCTTTAAAGAAGTATTATTATAGATGTTTGATAACAACTTTGATGGACAATATAGTATTACTAATAAAATAACAATTATTTCTATATAGGTTAACATTGTCAATCTAGGTGATCTAGACATAAAGTTCTCACGTCAGGATCCAATATTCATGAGTTCAAACCCAGCCGAGGTCAACGGATTATTCACTAATGGTAAACAAATCCGTAGTACAACCTCCTTCTAGTTGAAAGCCATCAGTTTCATGTCGATTCTGGCATGTAAAATAAACCTGGAAGTTAAGTGAAAATACCTTTCCGACAAAATTGGTAGGCCCTTTCAAGCTCGATCATAGAAATTTAGTGTGTAAAGCAACGGGGAACCACCACACTTTCTAAACGCCCTTAGTACATGAGATTTATACCAGATGGTGCAGGCAACACTAATCAGCTAAAGGGCTGAGTGCGTGCCCAGCTCCGGCTCACATAAAACCAACATTCGGTTTGTTGACTTAGAAGAAGAAGAAGAAGTTAGTTAACATTAGAGACTTGAAACCAATGTCTGCAATAAAGAGTATTTTTCTGGCTGTCATCTACCTCCTCTCGTTCGCTAGTTGTATTATTTCTGGAGCAGATAACATTTTATTATTTTTATTATTATTATTATTATTATTATTATTATTATATATTATTAGCACCGCGTCTTACTACCCGTTCGGGTTATACGCAGATAACATGTTAATAAATGTTCTATTTATAAGAACATGGTAGTAAAGGCTTTTCATAGAATATTTGTATTTCATAGTTTCCTTTGTAAAGTGCGCGTTTGTGTTAGTCATGTGCATTCACTACGGAAGTGTTTTTCAATTATTATATTTTCTACTTGTGAATGTGAGAAATGCCAAGCCTCCGCCGTGGTTCGGATTCCACGTTAAACTGTTGGTCCTCCATTTCATCTCACAATCACCCTACCATTACACATTAGCGTAAGTGCGTACAACCCGAACGGATAGTAAGACGCGGTGCTAATAATAATAATAATAATAATAATAATAATAATAATAATATTTTTTTTTTGAAATTTTTAAGTTAATTTAAGATTCTTTAAGTAAATTTAAAGGTCGCTACAAAATATTTCTTTGTGACGTATGGAGTGAGAGTGAGAAACCATTTAGGAAAAAAACCCTCAGTAGACCACCCAACTGAGATTAGAACCCTAGTCTCCCCATCATTCAGTCTAATACGGGAGTGACACCTTAGACCATTCGTCCACTGAAGTGGGCTTAAACACCTTTGATAATATTTACAAAAGTGAAAGCTTCAGGTCACATTACAGTTTTAGTATATTTGTAATTATAATATAGGGTTATTCTTACCAGAATTCTACTATATATATATATATATATATATATATATACTATTTTCTTAGCACCGATTATTACTACCCGCTCTGGCTATACGTTTATGTACTGACTAAGCTAATGGTTTTAAAGATGATGAATGTTATAATTATATTTCTAGGAAGTTTACCTGCATTTGCGTGGAGGGAGAGTGGAAAAACCACCCTCAGTGCACCCGACCAAGATTTGAACCTTGATCTCTCCGTCATCGTCTACTAGAGTTAATCATACGCCTATAGTCTATACTGACCTCCCCACGAGATGCTATCTATCGATGTACGTGACTTTCAAAGATAAGTCCAGGCCCAATCAATCGATAGAAACGAATAATATTTTTTATTTTATCACGTTCTAATTCTCATTTCATCATACTCCCCCTCACCTGGTGGGGTATGTAGTTTGGGCAATGACTCACGCGGTTAAGTCAGGAGACATGACGCCTTTCTTTGAGTTGTTTACCAACAAGACGTGAATAAATCGTAAACTTAGTCAACACAATTGAATCACAGGCACAGTGAAACGTTAGTCTAAAAACAAAACAATCGTACAATCGTATATACTGTACTTTCCCATAGTCTATTAGAGTTTGAACCAGAATTTTCCAAAATCGATTGTCAGTAAACCACCCCTAATATTTTTATCAATTTTTTTTTAGAAAAACAAATACATACAAATATAAGGTACAATCCATATACTCATTTTTAATATTTTGAATACAATCATAAAAGCTATTTTTCAATAGTTTCAGATTTTCAAAAATTATAAATAAAAAATCACCCTTAAATTAATGATTCTCCTAAAACATGTATTGTGTTCTGTGTATCATTTAAGAAATTTTCCAGCCCAAACATAGATTTCTAACCAAAGTTTTACTCACTTTCGAAATACTTTACATTTTCAAAACATAGCCATCAGTAAATTACCCTTAGCTTTAGAACTATAATCATAATCATGATTTAGCCTTAAATGTTAAATTTGAACGAAATCCCTAAAATTATGTCAGCTGTAGCTCTAGGCACAGACAAACCTGCACAACAAATTTTTTGGATTTTGTTTCACATAATAATACAAGATACATCATAATCTAGAGGTAGAAAATGTTAACGATTAAAATACATTCTCTATATTATGGATGAAAAAGAATAAAAAACTAAGACAAAGTAGTTGATTAGAATTAATATTTGTTCACACCTCTTCTTACTACCTGTTTGGAATGTCCTTATTTTTACACTAAGGGATTAAGGATGAGTACAGTATAGTTCAGAATAAATGTACCTCCATTTAAGTAGAGGGAGGGTAGAAAATCACTTTTAGAATATCTTAGTACACATCCCCATTAATGGTAAACCAGAATAAACAAGAATGATGCCTTAGCCCGTGTGCTCAAAAATACGGGTCATTTTATATTGAAGCTACTTAATTTTATTAATATATTATTAAAATGCTGCCTGTAGGGGAAACTGGGGCTGGTCGTTAGAAAAAAATTATTTCACATTTAAAAAAATACTGAACCTAATTTGATTTAATCTATAAATATCAGGAGTTAAAAAACCTAATTGTGTAATTGGTAGTCAAATAAAATTAATATAATTTTATTTGTAACAATGTACCCCGTGAAGGGGTAATTTGCTACATTGGCTTACAACATGTATTTCAAGTAACTTTTTAAGACTAAAAAGATTAGCTAAAACCATTTATAATAGTAATATGAAGTTAATTACAAAATATACTTTTTCACGACGTTTCACTTTCCGTCCAAGCTAAACCCATTACAATACAAAAAATGAGCTGTGATGAGGAAGGTAGGACTTCATAGGAAACGTACTCACACTTGCCTGAAGGAAAAGAGGAGAATCATCTAGGAAAAAACACAACTTTGGTGTGGTGTGGCATGAACAGAGTTTGAAAACAATCATATCTTAAATTGTATTTTTTTAAATCATATTTTTATTTTTTATCTCTATCAAACTTTAGCTGTCTTTTCTTCTCTTCTTCACTAACTAAACATAATATTTCTGATGTGTCAGCCAGAATATCTGAACGAAGCGCTTTGCAACGTTAGGAGTATATTATTATATGGACTTATCTCACTTATATAACCAATAAGAGATTGGGACTAAACAGATAAATATTTAAATTAATTAAATAAACTTGGGATGGGATTTTTTTTTACCATTATAACACTTTCTCTTTAAATAAGAAGTTTAAAAATTAACAATATATTCTTTACTTTAATTTATTTCATAATTCAAGTAATAGGCTAATGCAATACACTTTTAATAGGATAAATTAAATAAACTTTCCAAATTAATGAGAGATAAATAATTTAAAATTTTTAAAAACTACACTTTATATTTCTCACCCCATATTTAGAGTAATTCCTTAGCAAAAAAAAACAGACTTTTCTTCCTGAGCTTGACAGACAGCTCTGTACATTTTCTTTTTAAGGAAGTTCGAAGTTGATTAAGGTCATTCGCAAAAAAACTGTCATTTTAAGAAAGAAAAAAAGTTAGAATACAAGAAGTTATAGACAAATTAAGATCCAAGATTTTTGAATTTTAAATTAGGAAAGTTATAGACCTACGTGTGTCACCATTTGTATATTATTGCTTAGAGATGAAAAATTAGTGAACGTTCTAGGTATCATTTCTCTCTCTTATTCTAAAATTGTTTTGGATTTGAATGTTACGGTAATTGTAGCCACCATTCAAGTACATATTTTTCAATACTCAAGGAATACTAAAGTTAAATTATGTAAGACAGATTTATTAAAGTTTGTGTTTTGTTGCATTAAAAAACGTTATATAAAGTTAAATAAACTTAACTAGATTTAAGTTAGGTGAAGTATGTTTTTTTTATACGATCAGGTTTGAATAATATGTTCCACACAAAGAGTCGGTTTATTTCTGAATATGATACGCATCGTTAGGCACGCGGACTAAATGTAACATTTTTCTAGTCTGGTTTAGCAGTGACGGAGAAGTCGGAGTCATAAATTGTTGCTCACTTACTAAATAGTTTTAAACTCTCCCTACACGCACAAAGTGGGTTTGATTTACTTTCATCAACCTCGGTGGTTTGGAGGTAAAGTGCTCACCTCTGTTGTTCGTAGGTTCAAACCCAGATGGGGTCGATGGAGTTTTATTAAGTGATAAAAATCCGTAGCACAACTTCCTTCGGAGGGAAATATAGCCGTCAATCCCATATCGACTGTGGAATATAAAAGAACTCTGTAAAGTATGTGAAAATACCTTTCTCAGTAAAATTTGTAGGCTCTTTCACTCTTGCTCATAAAGATTATTGTGGTCTGATATAATCAGTCAGTCCAGAAAGTGCTCGTTAAATACCTCTAATTAAAATACTCCAAATTCTACCTCCCTCATACCTTGTCGCACGTTATGCAAAACACAAATGCTATCTATGTAGGAGTTAGCTTAGCTCTGACATGGACATTCAGTATTCTATTCAACGAACTTGCCTGGTAATGAACACGTGCCCTTAAATGAAATACTATTGTGGCCAGGATGGAATCCAATATACACGGTAATCAAACTTGGTACCTATAACAAAGCCAACTCTGGTCAACCGATTGTCCACAAAGCTTTATGTCAACATCACACACGACGATATATGTCCACTTACTTCTGTTACTATTTAGCAAATATCAACAGTCCTTTCACTAAACAAACCAAGCACTTACTGAAGGGGGGGATTTAAGGGGTTTGTAAGGCCATACCTCTGAAATATTAACCCATAATAACCTGCTTTGGTGGCCGTATGGTATGGTATAAGCCGCTACTCGTGCAATAAACTATACTGCCAATAACGGGAGATTGAGGGTACTTTTCCAAAAACTTTTTTCCACTCTACCTTTACACATATGCGGGTAAACTTCCTCTATAGATATAACCTTCTTCATACCTAAAGCCATTAGCGTAATTAGTAAATAAGTGTATAACCCGGACAGAAAGTAGGACGCGGTAATAAGACAAACTAATAATAAATTTAACTAAAATTAAAATCAACCTTTTTGATATATGAAATAAAAATAAAATATGATACAATTAGGACGTAAATCAAAATCATCTGAATTATAAGCACGTATCCTAATTATATTAATGTTTTAATTATAAGGAAGTTTGAAATAGGCATTGTACCCATATTTTCGTAGAGAGATAGTGAAAAACCCTTTTAGGGAAAACCATCATCATTAAAACCGACCATGATTCGAACCCTTTTCTCTCCGTTATAGTCAATATAATCTATTGTGAGAGTGACGCCTTAGACCAAACTGTCACTGAAGTGGGTAGTTAGAAAGTAGTGCGAGGTGTTATAAAAAATAAAAAAAATATTCAAATAATACTACACTATAATATAAACCCTTTGCTAATTGAAAACACCGACAGAATAATGTGGATGCTTACGTCATCATTTTCGATTTTAATAAAAAAAAACTTTTAATCAAGAGAATGGAACAAAATTGCTAGAGATATTTCACGGTAGTTTATTAAAAATATATACAATCTACTGCATATAAAATAAACTTGATCAAAGTCAAAATCAAAGATACACCAACTGATTGGAGAGAAGTCACGATTCAGACAAGCACGTGGCTACTCTCCTCTTCTCTTAACATTCTACCATATAAATAAACACCATATGTAAAGAAAATATTACCCACAGAAGAAGGGTTGCAACGGGCGTGGTTGAGTTCCTCCACGAGACATAATCCCCTAGCAGAGCTCCTCCACTAGGGGTGGAGGGTGGGTTCCTCCACGCTAACTCAAGGAAGGGATTATAATTAGTTCTAGTACAAATCTAACTTTAAAAAAGCCTTTCCATAGTTTATATATAGATTATAATAATGATTACTAACCAATCCAAGCTAACTTCCACGCGTGAATGAATACTTGGTTCATAATAGGAAGATAGTTTTAAAAATAAGTCTTAAAAATCGTTATGACACAAACCTACTTTCCATTATTTATATGTATAATTATTAATCTAATCTAACCTAACTTAATCTTACCTTTCATATGTTAATGAATGTTGTTCTTATTGAATTTTTAACATTCTGTAAGTAGTTCCCTCTGTTCCTGTGGACTAGCATGCGAAAAGGGGGGGGGGGCGGTAGTTCTGTGCCCACTATCTTCATAAAACTGGTGGAACTAGGCTATTGCACTCGTACTACTTACAATCCCTTCATTGAAATGTCGCGGAGGAACTAGGATGACTTCCCTTCCTTGAGGTGTCATGGAGGAACTAGTCTATTGCTAACGGATTAAATTGATCCATGGAGGACCTCGACACCTAATGTTGTAAATCTCCATCTTAAGCTTATATATAAATTATTAACAATTTGAAACCATCATTGATAAAAAAAAGTACTCCCAACTACACCTGGTCTTAGCATGACCTATTCTCTACTACAGGAACGAAGCAGAACGTAGACTTGCTGCAGATAATATTAGATTTATAACAAGTGCGGAAATTTATGCCAAATTATATATTAATAAAGGGTATAAAACAATCTTATAAACTTTATGATATTGTGTATTATGGCTTCAAAAATAATTTTCAAAAATAAGTTTTGGGTAAAACTCCACTTAAGAATTTTTTTCTCATAAAAACAAACACATAATCTTGTAGATCACAATAATCACTCTTTATAATTGTATAAGTTTTAAACAAAATTGTTCAAATATTTTATTATTAATTTTAAATATAAACTATTTGTAAACTAACCTAAAATTATTTATTTGTAAATAAACCTATTATTATTTATCATGAAAAACTTATCCCAGACTGAATTCAATCTTCAAGGTCAATGTTCAAAAAATTCGAATTTTCTACAATTCTTCGCAAGTAAACTACCCTTAAATTAATTTATTTTAGATAAATAAAGATTAATTGATTTTATATTCATATTATCTTTAGTAAGGAGAAATTGATTGAGGATATTGTGTAAGGAACGAGCTTGTGAGAATATTAGATAAGTTGAAAATAGGTTAATGTGAAACCGTTTATAAGTTAAAAATTATTATAGAAATTTAATAGAAATTTGAAGTTAAATATTAAAAATATAGTTAGGATCACCACATACAATAATTGAGAAAGAGACAATTACAGTAATCCTATTAATACAAAATAGGCCTTAATATTAGATTAGAAATTGAAATATAATGATTAGATGAAACACTTGGTTAAAATATATGATAAAATTATTGACATAAGCTATGTTAAATTACGGTTTTGAGTATAAAATAAGAAGTTAATTGATTAATTGATTTGTTAATGTAAAACAATCCCCCGATACAAATGTTGAAATAAATCGTTAGAACCATATTTAAAAAATCAATTTTACAAATATCATTCACTATTTAACTACTATTAAATGATTTATTTTAAGGAAAAAAATTATGTAACAATTTATAGTACAATAATCTTTGCAGATACCTATTTTGAGCCAGTTATCTAAGGCTATATTTTTAAATATTCAATTAAAAAAACAGTCATCAACAAACTACCCATAGACGAATTTCCCCCTAATAAACAAGTATAAATCTTTATTTGTCATGTTTTCAGCTACACATTCTAAGCAAAATTGTTATAACCATTTTCCAAAAACATGAATTTTCAAAAAATACTTATCAGTGAATTACACTTTATTGAATGTTTACCCAAAGCCGGGTATACAGGGCTATTTTTCATGCCAAATACTCTCAGAATATTCATTAGTAACCAAATCGTAAGGAACAATTTTTTTAAAATAATTCCAGTTTTTGAAAAATCAGTTATCAGTAAACTACCCACATATGATATTCAGTCCAAAAACCCTAATACATTATTATTTGTCATACCATACAATCTCCAGATATACATTTTGAATAATATCGTTATTGCTACTTTCGAAATATTTAGAAATGTCAGAAATTTCCCCTCAGTAAACTACTCTTCAACGAATTTTTTACTAAAAAACAAATACCCATTGCCATTTTCCAGGTACAAATTCTAAATATTCATTTTAAACAAAATCGTTAGAGCAATTTTCGAAAATTTTTGAGATCAAAGATTTTTTCATCAACAATCTACCCTTAATTGAACGGCTAGGATTTAAAAAAAACTGTTTTTGATATAGCCCTATAAAATGTAAATATCAAGTTTGAACAAAATCCATCCAACACTTTTGGATCAGTGGCCAGAGACAGACCGACATGGGGACATACAGAATGGTAAAATCAAATTTTCAAATAAAACATAGAAGTTCGTTATAATCTCGAAATCGATTTTTTTCACGATTACAGTACTTTCTCTTGATAACATAAAGTAAAGTGAAGGATGACTATAAGGAATAATTTAAATAGAGCCAATAATGAATTTCATACACCAATATCAATACAAATAGAAGAAACACAAGATTATGATGCGCTAATAGGTGTTGAAAATAATTAACACACGCAGAAATTGCCGTAGTTATCAACAATGTTTAGTGATTTATTAATATGGAGATCTACTAACTTTCTCTTTCACATGATACCACATTACCCAGTTATTTTATGACAATTTTGAAAATAAATCAGGACAGATCGATCAGTCTTACCCCTATTTTCAAGCCATTAGTACATACTACACATTTATTAATTTTATTAAAATTGATTAGTATTAAAATTTCTTAGAAATAGCTATCTTTTTCATGACTTTTTACCGATGTATTATTTTATATTTTGACAACATATCTTTTAGTCTTTAGGTCGCAAATAAATGGGACTGCAACTATCGTTGTGGGGTATATTTAGTGAGCTAATTGTCAGAGTTGGTCAAGTCCAAAACCAGACTTTTTACTTTTTATTTTCTATTCTGCATTTTACTATCCATAAGGGCTATCTACATTTAACTACACTTATTTGGTAGGTATGAGTAAGATAGAATATGAGTAAGTTTATTCGTATTTGCGTAGAGGGGGATTGAGAATAATTTTATGAAAAACATCCTATCTCCGAAATACCCAACATCAGAAAACAAGACTTAGTGAGTTGTAAGTTACATTCCTAATTCCCACCCCATTAGTGAAAATATAATAATAGTCTGGACGGGTATTAAGACTCGGTGCAAGTAAAAAAAACTATATTTGAATTGTGTTTTTCCACAAGTGGATGACACCTCAGTTCGATTGCTTTGCTGTATTTATTTATCGATGTTCAGAGTTCACAAAAATTACTCGAGGTTTCTTTTAGAAACCTGTTTTTTTTTAACCCCAACTCATTTTTTCTTGAAGATAATTTAATGTTCTTCGAAGTATTTTCAGAAAAGATGGCGTCTTAGAATGAAATATAAGACGCCAGTAATTGAAGGAAGCAACCTGAGAACTTTTTTTCTGTTTTAATCCCGGATTCAGTGAAAAAAACTCAAATAGACTGTTGAATGTTATTTTTACTCTAATATTATTTGATATGTACTAAATAGTTTAAAGCCATGCATCAAATTAAAAATATTTTATTGATAAGCGTGTGGATTTTATCGAAGGGTTAAAATGTTTGTAAAATTAGTTGTCCTCAAATCATATGTTAATGAAGAGAAACTTTATTGTATAGTTGGAAATGTATTACAAGGCTTATGATAAAATATTCCAAAGAAGAGTTTTACCACTGGGGGGTGGGGGGATAAATCACAGACCAATGTACCCTTCATCTAACCGAAATGTAGTAAGCTTACCTTGCATGGTTCCAGTATGATATAGCGTATAAGTTAGGGCCATATAATATAATATATCAGGGTAGACGGAGTGTAGGCTACGTTTACTTGGAAAGGTTGAAGTTTTACCTCAACTGATCTCACTACGGATATATCTTAAAATGAGAATTTCTGTTAACCGATCAGTGAAAAAACCTGATGTTTGAAGTTTTTTCTAAAGAGAAACTTATTTTAGGTCAAATTTAAAAAATATTTTATTATTAGCGTGTGGATTTTATCGAACGTTAAGTTTGTAAATTAGTGTCACTCTACTCTAATGTGTAATGAAGAGAATTATTGTGAAGTGAAATGGATTACCTTAATTCAGTTTACACGTGGGAATCAACAGTACCTCACTGGTAGTAGCCTTGCATTTCACATATAACAAGTTAGGGATTAAATAATATGTCAGGGTAAGAAGGGTTTTTGGAAATCAGTACTATCTGTCGTCTGGATTTAAAGGATTGAACCGGACCAAAAGAAGTCCTGACAGCTTTCTAACCAACTAGGTCCCCAATATAAATAAAGAATCGCTTCAGTATAAACATCGACTTTAGTTTTACTTCACATGGTGAAATCAACAGTTGTTAAATATCTGTCATAATCATAGTGGCATCAGATGACAAACATTTTAAATAAACAATATTTGATTTAACCCTAAAACTAAAGTACTTTAATAAAGGGCTAAAAGATTAAAAAAAATCAAAATCGGCTCTAATGATTTTGATTAAAATTAATATCTAGTCGTTGATTAAGATCCTAAATAAAGGCTATTTTCATTTTCCCATGTAATATGAATTTAGGGTACTTTACAAAAGCGGAAATTTCCGTATCTCCTAACTATTTGACATAATAGATAACTTGGCATTGCAAAATTGTAGTACAATTAAAAATAAAAACTTTCATTCAAAATATATCTTTATAAAACCAATAGTTTCTTAAATATTGTCATATATATTATTTCAATTTTGTGAGATTTAGTTGTACAGAGGTACTACTGAAGTTTTGATGCAATAATTCTCTAATGGTTAGAGTAAGTATATAAGCAAGTCTCTAAAAAGGTTTTTTTCTTTAACCTGTTAGGGGAAGTGTTTGTACAGCATGATATCTCTCCATCATTTTAGATTCAATATTCAATATTTAACTATTTTGTTGGTCAAAATTTATAAATGAGGAATTTAATAGCATTGTGAGGACCTGAAGATGTGAAACCCTAATAAAATGTCAAAAAACTTTAAACGGAATTCAAAATTTTAACACTAAGTATTGACCCTTGTGGACCAACATTAATCTTTTTTATGGTCCAACTATACAAGTGAGGACTTTAATTTTTTTTAATAAAATTGTAAAATTTAAAACCGGGAGTCAAAAAATGTTTTACGTAAGTATAGCAAATTTGTGCTTGAATTTTGCTAGTGTGTATATATTTCGTTTTCACATTTATTAAGAGTTTTGAGTAAATATCTCTATTTTTAAACAATGACGCGAGCAAGTCCGTGCGGAGTTCCCGTATCATAAATTTATTACCTCATCTTACGAACCTGTATAGGTTATACACATTTGCGTGCGATAGCCTTTTAAAATAAAGAAATTCAACTGCATTGCTAGTCACGTGGGTTAAGGGGTTAACCTTGTTTACAGGTAAACTAGGAGGTTGGGGTTTGAATTCTAACCAAATCTACTGAGGGTTTAAATGTTTTTTCGACACCTCCTACATGCAAATTATGGTACATTTTCTATAAATTCCAACTCATTATTCCCTTGCTCCTAAAATAAACTCATTAATAGGCTTGGTTTTTAATGTTACATTTAAAAAACATATATTATATATTTGTATCCTATGTTTTTTATTTATTTCATTTATTTGATTTATATAACGTGCACTTTCTGAACCAAATGATCATATTAGCACCACGACTTATTAATTCACTTAAATTTAGAACAGACACAATATACACCTCCAGACGTTAATTTATTACTGTTTAAAGGGTAAACCCACATTTCACTAAAGGTAAATTTTTCTGCCATGCGGTTAATCAAATCCGAGACCCTTAGCTCAGTCAACAGACACGCTACCGACAGAACTAAGGTATCGGACTATATTATTTTATGAATCTAGATGCTGGCTTGCTACAGTTGTGTGGACTATTTACCAGCACTTTAATCACTTAATTTTTTTTTAACTTGATGGTGTTAATATATTATCATTACCCCCTCGGTGGCGTAGTTGGCTAGCACGCCAGTCGTCTTGAGCCAGACCACCGAGGACGGTAGATCGAGGTTCGAATCTCGGTTCGGTGAACTGGGGTGGTTTTTCCTCAATGGTTTTCCACTCTCCCTCCACGAAAATGCGGGCTCACTTCCTCTAAATTCACCCTTCCAATTCCTAATCCATTAGTGTAATTAGTACTTAAGCGTATAACCCGAACGGGTAGTAAGACGTGGTGCTAATAAAATTAATTATTTATAATAATTAAATAAATAAATTATTATTATTATTATTATATTAATTATTATTATTATTATTATTATTATTATTACATGTAATTTATTTTCAGTGGTGTGTCAACACACAAAAAGCATTCTTCAGATAAAGACAAATAAGACGAACCCTATTAGAAGATAAGCACGTTTAATTGTCTTCCCGGCGAGCGCTATCTCAAATAATGAAATAACGAGTAATTTTAAAGGATTGCTAGAATCTAAGAGACTCACGTAGTTGATGAAACTGAATGTAAAACAGCCTCGTGTGAGTCATTCCGTCCTTTCTGACTTGGAGCAATGTGTCAGTTTGAGGTGATATATTTAACATAATCCCTCGAACAACAATACTATGCGTCAGTTGGTTGCCCGAGATCAGGCACAAATATTCCTTTCGAGGGACTCCCCTACCGGATCGTTGCAGCTGTCCAGAAATCTTACTCTATTAAAGACATGGCTTGTTATTTCAAAATACGGCTAAGGCCAAATTGGTGGTTTAAAAATAATCCTTAACCTGCTTCGATGGCCCTATGATCTAGGGCATCTTTTTTGTATTGGACTAGACCAAGGCCGTAGCCAGGGAGAGGTTTTGGGGGTTCAAACCCCCCCTGAAATTTTATGAACAAAATATATATGGCTTTATTTATGGTTCAAAAAATATTAAAATTAAGATACAAGTACTAATTAGGGGGCTTTGTTGCCAATAAAAAACACTTCAGATAGCTTCTAGAACTGTTTATCATCTAGAATTTTTTCTAGATTCAGGAAATTGGGGGATGTGCCCACCAAACCCCCCCCCCCCCCCCCCGAAATTATTGGCTAGCTACGGCCTTGGACTAGATTGCCGATTACAAGAAATTAGGGTTCGAATACGGGTTGAATATACTGAGGTGTTTTTTAAAAATTGTTTTCCACTCTCTCACCACGTAAATTCTGGTACACTCCCTCTAAATTCAACCTTTCTCATACTTACCCATTTGAGCAATTATTATATACGCGTATAACTTGAACAGGTGAAGGTTGTGATAGAAAAATCCTAGCAGTCTTTCTGTGAAATTCATTTATACAAGTCCAAGATGAGATAAGGTAATAACAGAAACTGAATTTAAAAGGGTAACTCTATCTAGAAAGAATATTAAACACTTTATTTCCTAGAGGAGGTAATATTTAACGGAATTTAATGGCTAATGATAGTCTACTATAGAAAATGCCATAAGAATGAAGAAATAAGAAAATTTCAGATCTACGTGTGATAAATTAATTACTCCTCATTCAATTTGATGGATACGTTAGGATTAAATTCTTAATCTATTTCTCGAATAATATCCCGCTATTATGGTATTTAGAACCATATATAATATATATAATTTTTAGTTTTATAATTTTAAATAAACGACTTTCACGTGCAAACCCGCACTATGAGATCACGGTAAAAATTAGAGAGATTGATCCAGCCTTCCGTAAACAAACAACGCCATCAGTCTCGACATAAGAGGTAAAAATAAATTAAGATTATTTTAGTAGTTAGAAGCTTCATAGCTACCATTCTGAGAAGAAGAAAAAAAAATTGGCATGTGAATGTAACAAGTGAGGCATTTAGGTTGAGACACCAGAATATTCTGAAAACAAAGAATTTTAGAAAAAAAGTTTCTAACAAAAGTTTTTTAGGTGGAAATTGAAAATCACTAGCTATTTTTGATTTGATGAACGTCCTCAAGGTTATTTCAAGCTTTTTTTTTTAACTAAAACCTATACATTTTTTAACAGAATCTTATTCTAAACTAAAAAAAACTTTTGCCTACAGTTTTACTTTCTCGCCATCTTACAGGTAGAGAAAGTATTGTGATCATCAAAAAATCAAACTCGAGATTTTGATGAATTTCGACGTTTCATGACCCCCCCAATCCGAAAAAGTTGTTTTTGAATTTCCATCTGTCTGTACCTCGGAGTAGACCCCAAACTATTTAACTAATCGGGCTAAAATTTGGTATCTAGGATTTTCATAGGGTTGCCCTGAGAAGTTTTTTTGAAATTGATATCTAACCCTAAAATTAAGGGTAGTTTACTGAAGGGCGAAAAGAAATAATATCGATTTTATAAAAACCAGCTCTACGATTTTGATTAAATTTAATTTCTTAACATTCATCAATATTACAGACCAAATGGCAATTTTTCGTCAAAATTACTTTAAGGATTCTGGTAAACTCTATTTTTTTAATCATATCTCCGTAACTCTTTGAGATATGAAATTACTTATCATTGAAAATATGTAGGGCTATTAATATTATTAGCACCGCGTCTTACTACCCGTTCGGGCTATAAGCACTTACACGCCAATGTGTAATGGTAGGGTCATTGTGAGATAAAATGAATGACCTACAGTTTAACATGGGATCCAAACCACGGTGGAAGTCTGGAATTCCACACATACACATTCACAAGTTACGATTAATACACGTCTTGTCAGAGGTGAAGGAAGGTTTTGGCAATCAGTGCCGGGACCGAGGATTGAACCCCGGACCTCCAGCACAGAAGTCTGACACCTTACCCTTGACCACCAGGTTACCTGTCTATTAATAATAAAAATATTTTATTTGAAACATATTCTTGTAACCCATAATTTTCAAGCTATACGCATTTATATTTTTTGCAATTCCGTCTTTCTGTATGTCTGTCTAACCCTAAAATTAAGAGTAGTTTACAGAAGGGCGAGAAGAGAAAAGAACTTTTTCTTAAAACCGGCTCTAACAATTTTGATTAAAATTCGTATCTAGGCGTTTATTAAGATTATAAGCAAAATTGCTATTTTCTATTTCCCATGAAAATGATTTTTAGGGTACTTTACAGAAGTGGAAATTTCCGTATCTCCGCAACTATTTGAGATACTAAATAACTTATCATTGCAAAATTGTAGCACTATTACAAATAAAAAACTTTTATTTGAAATATATTTTTATAAAATAAATAGTTTCTGAGATATATCTTCCAAAATTTGTTACTAAATAAAAATATGTCAGAAAAAAAGTATGTTTTTTTGTGTAGAATAAAAGGCCTTTATAAAAAATTTAGGATTTCATTAAAAGAAAATAAAGTTGACCTTGAAGTCCACCAAACTTTTTTCCTCTAAAAAAAAAAAAAAAGAACTTTTGTTCGAAACAACATTTTTCTAAAATGCTTCATATTTGGAATATTCTGGTGTCTCAACTTAAATGCCTCACCGAGTATGGGCCCTGGAATCTCTCTCAGATAAACACGTATCTACTGCTACCCTCATGCTTGGTTGCTCTATGAATAGAGGGGGGCAATGACCAGGTTAGTAGAAGTGTGATGTAAGGTTGTGACTGGCATTAGGTCTCAATAAGAAGCTTGTGGCTTGATTCAGGCTTAATATGGCAGGTGAGTAGCTACGCTCCAACATGAGGGCGCATCAACAGAATTAGCAAGGGGGATCAAATTATGAGAAAGGTCAGATATGTATTTCTGGGGCTCCCCGCACAGGGGTACTACGTGGTAGTTCAAGTTAACCCTTCATGAATAGTAGATTAATTTTGTTTAGCCATTCAAATGTTATGTAATTCCATTCGTTTCGGTTTAATGGTTCTGTTTGTAACGTTTACCATTATGATATAGTCTAATGAACCATAGGTGATATGTTTACAAAAGAGATATTTAAAAATGGTGATTATTTTAACAACAGAACAATGAAAATGATATGTAATTAATCAGTTTCCATAATAAAAAAAAAGGGTTTAAACAATTTGTTTTACATAGTATTAAAGCTTACTGGAGCTTAAATAGCCTTATAAATATAGAAATTTTTTAAAATATCCATGTGTTTTCAAAACTAATTATTAATAGACAGCACCACTGAAACTATAGTCACTTCAATTTTATTAGAGATAGATCATGGAATTTAATATAATACTCAAAATTATAAGTTTTTTAAACAGGAAAAATGTGGTTATTAAGTAAAAATATGTAAAATTAAATGTTTTATAATGTAGTCCTATTTTAATCGTGTTACAAGTATACCATACCATATCAGGCCATTCGCATATTTACATTGATGTGGTAGGTATGGATGAGGAAGTTAGAATTTAGAGAAAGTGCATGCATTTTTGTGAAAGAATGAGAAAACATTTAAGAAAAAAGCCTCAGTACAATATCCTAGGACTATAACCCTTAGGGGGCAGCCAGACTGAGCGAGCGAGCGACTAAAATATAAAATAGAACACATTGGTCGTAATGAGAGGTGGCCAGACTGGAGCGCGCACGCTTGAAAGATAGAACTGGTTCTATTTTTCAAGCGCGCGCGCTCGACCCGGTACAGTCTAGTTTACAGGCGCTAGGCAATATTATTGTGTGTTGGTTTATTGAGTGCTAGGAAAACTTCTCATTTTGACATTTTTATTAATATCGATAGGTTTAGCACACTTGCTACTAACGGCCTAATTTAATTGGTAAGATCATAAATCATACCTATATGTATATATATATATGTAAAACTGATATGTTAAAATACTTCAATATTATCAAAGTTGGCCTTTACAAATAAGAATCACAATTAGCGTGGAGAGAGGATGAGAAAACAACAACAATAAATCACTTGTTAAAAAACCCCTCAGTTCACTCAGCCAAGATTCGGAGCCTCCTCGTCAACAACTATCGAGAGCTATCTGCTAATCACGCGCTCGCCAGTCTGGCCACCCAGTCGCTTGTCAGTCTGGTCGAACCCTAATACTGTTTGCATCAACAAGTCAGACAAGACGAGACTATAAAGTATCGGTGGTCTCATCGTTTGAGGGAATCTACTTGGACTCAACTTCTGTGGTCAAGTCCTGGTTGGTTGTAATGATGGTATTATTTCTTAAATATTTTCTCACCTTATCTTCACACAAATGCGGGTTCATTTCCTATAATTTAAACCTTACTCATCTCTACTATACAAATGTAAATATGAATATAGCATGAACAAAAAAAAAAAGAAACAATGCTTTTGTCTGCGTGCCCATCGGTGTATATTAAGCGTCACTCCCTATTTTGGAAATAGTTCTTTGTTTCACCATTTGAGGTTGATACTCCCCTTTAAAAAATTTTGATTTTATAAATATTCATATTTTATGAAACCATATCAGCAAAGATTCTCTACTCTGGGGATTTTATTATGTTTTTAATATTGTTTAAGGCCCTAATTACCTCATTGTGTTGACAGACCTATAAACCCTAATAATAATAAATATTAGCATTGAAAATATCCGATCACACATGGGCAATTTTTTCTTTTTTTTTTTAAATTTTGAAGAATTTATTTTACATTTAACTGAATGTAGGCCTATGTAAACACAATTTGGTTAAACCTTATAGCCAGATTATTTTATATATAATAGCCTACCCAAAGACTTAAGTTTACTTTCAGATATATAGAAATTATTCTGATCGAGAAAACTTTAAACCTCGAAATTATGATAAAATTTGAAACTTTATTTGGTTCCGGACTCACAAATGAGAGTTTTCTAATTATTTATGTTCCTCTGTCTGTACGTTGGGATACAGGTGGATCTATTCGATGGATTTTATTCAAATTTGATATTTAAATGTTATATGGTAATAATAAGATTTTAATTGATTTTGATTCAAGCTACAAAATTAGAGGTATTTTATAGCTAAGTGATTTTAAAAAATCTAAATTTTTAAGAAAATGGCTTTAGCAAATTTATAACTCACCATCAGATTGAACTACATTTATTAATTCTAGAAAATAGACCTTTTAGTCAGTAGGATATGTCAATAACATTTTAAAATGACAGCTGGGACCCTTTTAAGAGTAAACCTTTAAAACAAAATATAGAGTTAATCAATTATTCATTAAAGTTTGTTTGACTTATGTTTTTTCCTCGAAGAACAGGGGCAAATGGAAGGAATGTAGTGCGGCAAATATAATATGAGAAATATGTTACAAATATTGGCTAGGATTAAGGTTAACTGATTTATTAAAAACAAATATTAGTATTATATCCCCCTCTAAACCGTCCAGCCCCCTCTCCCCCATTCCCCTTCACTGTTCTCCCAATGCCAATGGTTCACACAGTAGAAGATATGTTTTTATTCCAACCAAGCACGTACGACGTTATATGCATACTAGTATATCCGAGTGGACGCGAGCTGCGCATGTTAAGTAGACCTGCCCGCATTGCAATAATACTGGAGAGTTCAGTGAACTCTGCTACGAAAGAATTGAACGACATTTGTTTTTATATATCACGATGTTTTTTTATATCGGCTGTGGGAGTCACGCCCTGAGCGTGGGCATGGTGTGACGTCTGATTTCCTTAGCACCAACTCCTCCACTGCTCTACGTAGTTTCGTCTCTTATTATCTATGATTCTCAAATTGAATTCTCTACTTCCCGATAACGCCTATTCAATTCAACTGTTTCATGACTCTTTGATTCATAATATTGAACAATATATTAGTTTTATATAAAACACGCCTCATCAAAAGAAAGTTATGTTCATACATCCATTAGAAGCTTGTCGTCCGTAATAAGTTATTTTAATTATAATAATTCAACTTTTTGTAAGTAAGTTTTTTTAGTACTGCGTCTTACTACCCGTTCGGGTTATACGCCTATGTACAAATTACACTAATCAACTAGGGATTAGGAAGATTTAATTAAAAGAAAATACACATGAATCAATTTGCATGTAAGTAGAGTGGAAACCCATTTAGGAAAACCTCCCTTAATACACTCGACCAGGATCGAACACCGATCTCCCCATCCTCGGCAGTCTAGTCTAACACGAGAGCAGTACGTTAGACCACGCGGCCACCGAAGAGGGTTGTAAAGAAGTTAATTAACTAATTTAAGAGTGCATCTTTGAGACGCGTTGCAGACGTCCAATTATCACGTGTTATATAAGAAGGAATTTTTTATTTCAAAATATGTTTCACGTCCAAATTTAGATTAAAAGTAGCAACATATCTCCCTCTAGAATTATTTACCTTACATTTTAAGTTTTATTATTTAAAATCAAATTCAAAAGGACGTATTTCATTTTCAAAGACATTTAACATGAAATGTCTTAGTTTGGAGATCAAAATAAATAGTTAGTATCATAGATCTAGCCTTTTTCAAACAACCGTGTTCTAACAGGGTCACAGCAGAACATTTTTAAATGATAGAGAGTTGTTTTAGAGGATTCTTTGAATCCAAAGAAATCAAATAGTAATTTTATTGGTTCCAAAATGATTTCATCTAAACTTGATCGGCCAACTCTGCCTGACATTGAGCTCAACTCTGAACCTAAATCCATCTCAGCTACCGTAAGTAACTTAGGCCTTACTATAAGTGAAAACCTGACTTGGACTGACCATGTGACTGCTAAATGTAAAAAGACTTTTACTACAATACATACTTTAAAGAGACTCAAGCGATTCTTACCAGTACATATCAAGGCCTTGGTGGTTCAGGCAATTGTTCTTCCCCATTTTTTATTACTGTGAAGTTGTGTTTATTGACTAAATTCTCATTTACTGCTGTACAAAATAATTATGACTGGCTTACCCAGCTACCTGGCCTCTCGATTTCAATTTCTACAAATACAGGGTGGTCCCTGCACTCGCTATCAGTCAGCTAACTTGCTCTGTATTCCGAGATGCAAAACTAATTTTTATATAAAATCTCTCAAAGTCTCATCTGCCTTAACCTGGAACAAGTCACCTGTAGACTTCACAAATGTGAATGGGCCATCTGATTTTAGAAACAAACTCACCAATCACTATATCTAAAGCGTGTGAGCTGCGGTGTAATCCATGTGTGTGCGAGTGTTTGGTGTAAGAATGTTTACTAATTTTATTTTATTTTATTTTATCTCTCTATTTCCAATACTGATCTATAAATACTGTGTTCCATGTTGATTACTGTTTTGGTTGCTGGTTTTTTACGTGTTTATCTCATTGCAACATTTTATATGTTTTATGTTAATGTGTGTGTTTTCCTTAAATACTTGTCTCCTGTGCTTTATTTAATTATAATAATTGATAAATGTAGTGTAATGTTAGCTTAAGACATGGTTAAATGTAAGAGAAGGCTTATGCCTTAATTTCGCCATGTAAATAAAAACAATAATAATAATAATAATAAACCAGAATGGTGTTTACTCCTAGTTCCCAAAATGCGGATGTTAGGTAATCGATTCCTATAAAATATTTATCTAGATTAAATGATGAATAGTTTTCAGTACAACCCATTTTTATCAAAATAATTTAAATGTGCCTTAATTAGTTTTTATCGGTACAAATATTGCAAATCTAGAGGAATTTTTTCCTCCTCAATGATTACGCAAAAATTATATTTAAAATAAAACTTTTTAAAAATTAATTTTAAAAAGTAAAATTTACTTTAAAAACTACAGGAATTATATTTGTAAATTTAACTAAACAATATAATCTCTTTAAGACGTTCCCCTTTATTCCACACTCCACACAAACATTACAAGTATAAAAACTGGTATTTCTTAATAATAGTAGTATTTATATTATTGAAACCCTCACCGATTAGCTCACAGGCAGTAAGATGTGTTGCGGTTTTAAAAAATAATGAAAGCATTTTTATCTTTGGTTCGGAACACATGGAAATTATTTACCGATTTCAAACCCTCATATACGTACAGGTTTGATTACAAAACTGGCCAACTTACAATGGGTTAAAAGTTCATTAACTTTTCAGCTGGATTGTATCGATCCAACAGTGTATGAAAATAAATGTATACAGTCAGATGTAACACGATCTAACAAATATACTGTGTATGTGTGTGTGTGTGTGTGTGTGTGTGTGTGTGTGTCCCTCAGAATCTCCTAGATGAGCTGGAAAAGCTGAAACTGTGCATACTTATAGTATAGACCACGGGCAGAACTTAAAAAAGCCAGATTTTAGAGTTGTTTTTATTATTTAATACAAATAGAATGATTTAATATAGTTCACTCTAACTTCATCCACTCTTACTTAAAAACTGACAGAAATAATATTTTTTTTCAAACAAATCTAAACCTTCCACTAGCTTATCAATTGAAGGCTAGGTTTTGTTAAGTTGGTTAGTATTATAATGAACCTTACGTAGACGGAACTAAAAACTATTCAAATATAGAGACCAAGAATAACAAGTCTCAGTAGGCCATCGGGTGCACGCCATTAATATAAACATTGGCAGCTGGCTATGCAACCAGAGTGTCGACAAAGTTATGCGGGCTTGCCTATGTCGAGGAGACTTCAAACGAGTTTAGTGGGACATAATACAAACACTTCTTGTTTGCGTCAGAGAGCCGTTGGAAACATCCGGTTAAGAGATAATATTGGTTTGCTGGCTTGACTTTCCGTTCGGCTGCACCCCGCTCTCCACAGAAATATTATTTCTGCTTTCACCTTCTTTTTTTTTTTTTTTTTTTTTACAGACCGGTTCCTATCTTACTGGATTTTTTTTTTTAGCCCGTTTCATTTGTAGGAGTAAAAATAACAAATGTGACACCCGCGTCAGTTGAAAACAAAATGTCAGGTTCATCTAGTCTGCATTATCAGTGAACGAGGAGGTCGGGGTTTAAATCATAGCCTAGATTACTAAGGGTGTTATTTCCTTAAATGATTTCCCACGAAGGATATTTTTTAGCCCACGTCTTACTACCCGTTTGGGCTATACGCATATGTACTAATTAAACCAATGTATAAGGGATTATTAAGGTTAAATTTAAAGAAATTTTGCCGGAATTTGCGAGGAGGGAGAGTGGGAAACCATTTTAGAATAAAACACCATCTCATTACACCCAACCGAGATCGGAACCTTGATCTTCCCTTCATCGGCAGTACAGTCCATCTCTAGACTGATGCCTTAAGACCACGCGGCCACCGAAGCAGGCTTCCCACTATCCCTTCATGCAATTGAGGGTGCATTTTCTATGAATCTACCTTGCTCATTCCTTTAAAATTAACGTTATAAAATTGTGGATTGCCCAGATCCAAGATAGGATGCTGTGAATAAAAACAAGATGACGTAAGGACCAAGTATTTTTTGTGAGCATCCGCCACATTATCTTTTACTAACAAACGGATCCAGACTAATCTTGGAACAAGCATAGGCCCCTGCTAATACAACATAAGATAAATAATAAACACTAATTAAATAAGGGATAACTAATCAAACAAATAAAGATAAATCAAAATTAAAATTTGTAGAAAGATAAGGTAACCAACCCACTTTGGTGACAGCGTGGTCTAAGGGGCGGCTAGACTGAGCGAGCGACTAAAATATAAAATAGAACACATTGGTTGTAATGAGAGGTGGCCAGACTGGAGCGAGTGACTAAAATATAAATAGAACACATTGGTTGTAATGAGAGGTGGCCAGACTGGAGCGAGCGACTAAAATATAAATAGAACACATTGGTTGTAATGAAAGGTGGCCAGACTGAGCGAGCGACTAAAATATAAAATAGAACACATTGGTTGTAATGAGAGGTGGCCAGACTGGAGCGAGTGACTAAAATATAAATAGAACACATTGGTTGTAATGAGAGGTGGCCAGACTGGAGCGAGCGACTAAAATATAAATAGAACACATTGGTTGTAATGAAAGGTGGCCAGACTGAACGAGCGACTAAAATATAAAATAGAACACATTGGTTGTAATGAGAGGTGGCCAGACTGGAGCGCGCTCGATCCGGTACAGTCTAGTTTACAGGCGCTAGGCAATATTATTGTATGTTGGTTCATTGAGTGGTAGGAAAACTTCTCATTTTGACATTTTTATTACTATCGATAGGTTTAGCACACTTGCTACTAACGGCCTAATTTAATTGGTAAGATCATAAACCATACCTATATGTATATATATGTAAAACTTATATGTTAAAATACTTCAATATTATCAAAGTAGGCCTTTACAAATAAGAATCACCATTAGCATGGAGAGAGGATGAGAAAACCACAACAATAAATCACTTGTTAAAACCCCCCTCAGTTCACTGAGCCAAGATTCGTAGCCTCCTCGTCAACAACTAACGAGAGCTATCTGCTAATCACGCGCTCGCCAGTTTGGCCAACCAGTCGTTTGCGCGCTCGCTCGCACGCTTGTCAGTCTGGCCTAACCCTAACACGCTACTCTCACAATAGACTAACCTGCCGATGATGAAAAAAAAGCCTTTTGTTATGTTCGCCATGTTTAGCCACCGTGAGTAAACATTTAGTCTGTTCACATTTCAACTACGCTACTGGGGTAAAGATGACGAAGATATAGATACAAATAAATGTAACAGCATTTTCTTGGCGAAAGCGTGGGGAACAATTTAGGAAAAAATCATCCTCATCACATCAAAACGGTCTTAAAGCCCTGATCTCCCTTTCACCAGTAAACCAAACTATATGAGCCTGACACTTAGACTACAGGTTCACCGATGCAGGTAGTAGAATTATCATTATTACGACCAACTAATGATTTCGATAGTGCGTTAGGAATGAGATAAGGTTGTATTTAGAACAAATGTACCAGCATTTGTGGGGAGGGAGAGGGAAAAACTATTTTGGAAAAAAAAATCACCCTCATAAAATCCGAAAACCGGGATTTGAACCTCGATTTCCCTGTCACAGACAGTCTAGTCCGACACGAGAGTGGTGCCTTAGACAATACGGACACCAAAGTAGGTAGGACAAAGTTACTTGACTGGTCGATAAATAGTGCTTATTTTATTTCAGGTTAGAAAGCTGCAATCGGGTTACATCAGAAATGTAGCCGATCTTTATGCGCAAATTCCAGAAGTAGCCTATCCACACACAAAAAAATGAGTAAAATGGAGCCGTATGAATAAAACCAAAATTTTAAAATTACATGAAGAAAAAGATGACACAGCTAACATTCGGCGAGGTGGAAGAATGGTTGGATTCTCACCCTGAACTTTGTCAGGACTACTTCCTGCGGAAGACAGAATTGGCCGCGATCAACACTTGGCTTGTGGCACACGGGTTCCTCACCATCAACGATTACGTCTCGTACAGTAGCAGGAGGGGCTCTGTATCCTCGGCCGGGGGTAGTGGTAACACGAGTCCTAACGGGAACTACCTGTTCGCGGCTGAGGACGCCGTTCAGCCTCAACTCAGCCCCGCTGCGGTGATAACGCCGACAGTGGTTCTCAACGGACATCACAAGCGCTCAAACTCCAAGAGGTGTCTGAGGCATGACTTCGCCCGATGTAAGAGCAGGAGCGTGTTCCGGACACATGAAGTGGATGGAGCTTGCGCTAGCAAGGAGCATCCTGGGACGTCCTCGAGCAGAAGATCCTCCCTCAAGGACATGAGAAAGTAAGTTTGACAAAGGGCACTTCAAAGTTATGTGTTTTGATTCTTACTGGTTAACGGATGTTAAAGGGATTTTATAGAAACTGTATACACCTTTTCATGGAGGGAATATGGGGAAACCAATTAGGAAATATTACCCTCAGTACACATGGTAGGGATTCGAACTCAAATCTTCCAGTCGCCAGCAGATCTGATTAGACAAGTTTGATGCTTAGTCCACGTACCCATCTATGCGCGTGATTCGTATCAAAACTAACTGTAAAAACAGAATATGTTACTTTTTCTTATATCCGTTAAATACTTTTCTCCAAAGTATTTCACTGGTAATAAGATATTCATTAAATATCTTTGGTTACGGTCGGAAAAATTTATAATCTAACACCCTATCTTACTGTCCGTTCAATATATCCACATTTAATTACATTAATGGGGTGGGTATTATGAAGGTCGAATGTGGAGGAAATGTATTAGCATTAACGTGTAGAGAGAATGGGAAAATATTTAAGAAAAAAAAAAGCTACACACAATTAGGTTTCAAACAAAATATTTTGTCACATTTAAGAAAAACTTTAACTTTTTTCATCGTGTCCATCAATGAGGATAATTATGGTTAAAATTATCAAAGATGTTTCCAAACAAGCTCTAGATAATTTTTCTTTCTGTTTTTTTTTTTTTTTGCTCACAAAGGTATACTTCTCTCCCACCCAACTCGATCAACATGCTGTCGCTGTTGATAGAATCCAAGATCCGTCTTCCCCAGTGCGCCCCTGCCCCTAACCGTTCCACCAAGAGGGACCAGCTGCGGACCCAGGGGGAGAGAGATTTCTTCCTAGGGATAGTCCGGGACGTCGCCACCGACCTGGACCTCAAGTCCTTGTCCCACAAGACTGTAGATAACCTCGCTGTGCTTCTGGATGCTGACGGGGCCTCACTGTTCCTGGTGGACGGTCCCAGAGGAGGCAGGCAAACGCTGGTCTCAAAGGTGAAACAATTATTTTGATTCTCCTCTTAGTGTTTTTTCAAAAAAATATGTCAAGTATCACTCAAAGCCCCCTTATTGTTTGTTAATTAATATTGTTATTATAATGTTTCACTGTCGATTGCCATTAAGGGTGAATCCGGACAACTGGGTGCCAGTGTAAAAATGTAGTGATTGGTTTTTACGTAAATATTAATTTTTGGAGCTATTTAAAAATTTGTTTGTATTTATAAAGTTAGCATGGACTTAAAATGTGTGTTTTAATTGTAATAAACAACTAAAATTAGGTTAGGTTAGCTTAGGTTAAGTATTTCTCTTGTTTTTATTATGTGTTTAATTTAAAAAATATATTAAAATATCAAGTAGCCTAACTTTATAAATACTAACAAATTAATGTTCCTCTGTTATGATTTTTTTTTAATTACTCCAAAAATGAATATTTACGTTAAAAAAATCATTAAGTTTTTAAATTGGCTCCAAGTTGTCTTGACGCCCAGTCTTGCCAGCTCCCAGTTGGCCGCACCTGGTTGGTGGCACCCAGATGACGGCACCCAGTTGTCCTAGACCTCATTAAGGGTGCTACATGGGAGAACACTGAGAAGTGCTGTAGAAGTTTAGCAACCTCGGATCTTTAATAAAGTGGTTTGATATTTTTAATAAGTTATTGTTTTTAACAAAATGTATAGAATTAAATAGCCAAAGCTATTATTTATGCATTTCGTGAGGATTACTCCTACTAGATAACATATTCTGAAAATTGAAAAATAACACCTGGACACGGGAATCGAACCCGGGACCTTTGGCTTAGTGTCCAGGTGTCATTTTTCAATTTTCAGAATATGATATCTAATTGAAGTAGTTACCATTAATATAGCTCTGGCTATTTACTCTTATATTTAGAGAATTAATAACCTTTCATTTAAAGATTTTAAAATAATTTATAAACAGGTGAAATTAACCTAATTTTCAAGGAGGCCTAATGTGAAATGTCGTTTATCTACACCAAAGTAAATGGCTTAAACATAAATCTAGCCCTCTTTAAATCAATACAATCATATTTTAACACAGTCATAACATAGCAGTCTCAGATAATTTAAGATTAGTTTAATCATAAGTTTAAGAGCTTCCATTCATATAAGAAATACTGCTAAGCTATGAGAATTTTCTTAAGTAGGTAGCGCCGTTATCTACATAAATGATGATGATATTATTATTATTATTATTATTATTATTATTATTATTATTATTATTATTTTACAACCTCTGAAATTTACTAAACATCTTTTGAAAACATTAAAAATTAAAATAACTCATAATTATTCATTCCATATTTTAATATTTTAAAGATTTTATTTAATTTTTATCTTCTCTTGACACCGTGGAGAGAAAGTATTGTGATCGTCAAAAAAATCGAACTCGAGATTTTGTTAAATGTCGACGTTTCATAACCCCCTGAAACAAAACAAAAAGTAGTTTTCGAAATGCTGCTTGTCTGTTTGTCCATCTGTCTGTCTGAACCTCAAGCTAGAACCGAAACCTTTTCACCAATTGGGCAAAAAATTGGTATCTGGGCTTTTCATAAGTTACCCCCTACGTGATTTTCGCATTAGACATCTTACCCTAAGTTTAAGAGTAGTTTACTGAAGGGTGAAAAGAGAAAAATTCCATTTTCTCGAAATTCGCTGGTACGATTTGTATTAGATTTTATATTTAGACACAACTTATCATTATAAATAAGATGGTAACTCTCATTTTCTTATGAAAATGACTTTGAGGGTATTTTACATGGTAAATATTTTCCAATTTTCATAATTTGTACGCAACTATTTGAGATAAGAAATAAATTGTCATTGTAAAGATGTATTATTAAAAAAAGATAAATGATTTAATTTGAAATATACTTTTATAAAGCCAAATAATTCTGATCTATAAGCAAATATATGCTTTTTAATTCAGGTCTTTGAAAATAAATTTGATTCTTATGCTCTTTGACGGACAAAGATATTTCTCTTTTCTGTAACAGTGTTCCTGGTTCCTAATATCATAGATTAAGTAACAATGTATATTATTTCATTTATAATTTTTGGTGTAATGTTTCTACTATAATGTATAGACTTATTATTTCGTTTCACAAATCTTATAAGTTTTTAGTACATTTTAAGATAAAGGCGAGAAAAATTCGTTTCGATGCAACATACCATTTATTTAAAATTATTTTTAAATTCATTTTATAGTGTGTCACTTTCATATCCATACTAATTAAAGCTATAAAATAAATATATGTTTGTAGTTTGTTAACTAAGTAATTATGTTGTATGTATATTTAATCAAAGTTCAAAGACGTGATGTTAAAATTATTTCCTTGATAAAACTAATTAGCATCCATGTTGTTTAGGAACCAATGGTTTAATTAAAGTCACGAAATAGCATGTATTTCTGTTTTTATTTTTAAAATGATCCAATACATATACACTGTACGCAGATGTATGATAAGTGATAATCGTATCTACTAAGTGAACATTTGAATTCTGCTTGATTTTTGGTCTTCACTGTGGAACATGAACATGTGAACATTGTTATCTCATATGTTTTAAAGTTATCCTAGATCCCGTAAAAAAAACTCCATGATGTGAGCTCGCAATCGAGCTATATCGACCGAGTGGTCGACGCTGTTAGTGATTATAGTGCCAAAATTTGTGGATAGAGGGTGTTATGTGTTTATATAATATTTAGCACCACGTCTTACTACCCGTTCGGGTTATACGCTTAAGTACTAACTACGCTAATGGATTAGGAATTGGTAGGGTTGAATTTAGAGTAAGTGAACCCGCATTTGCGTGGAGGGAGAGTGGAAAACCATTTAGGAAAAACCACCCCCAGTTCACCCGTACCGAGATTTGAACCTTGATCTCCCCGTCCTCGGTGGTCGAGCTCGCGTTAGCCAACTACGCCACCGAGGCGGTAGGGTGTTATGTGGTCAGCAATACAAATCCTCCGGCCGTTAATCTCAGTTTTCTAGACAGGAGCTGCTATATAATTATTCAAGTAATTCCTCATTTGTCCTCACAAGGATGAATTTGACCTCGTTCCTTACCCATTGTTTCATGGGAAGATTCTGAACGCACTGGGGATCAAACCCCGGGACTTATAGATCTTATGTTGCCAGGAATCTGACCACTAGACCACAGAGTCGGTCTCCCATACAAATAGTTCATTTAATTACGTACTTGGTGATTTGAATACGTTAAGATCAGGGTGCAATGAAACCGTCTGAGCCATGGGTGCAACAAGGGTATAGCTTTGAAAGTAGGGGTGGTAAAAATCCGGTACCAACCGATAAGATATGAAGGAAAAGCTGATTTCCTCTGGAAGTAGTAATTTTAAGAATATTTTTAGTGCCAAAGCGCGAATATTATACTAAAAATATAGCATAATTATTTGTTGGGGGCCACTGGCGGGATAAGAGTTAAGTACCCAGACTCTTTCATTATTTTTTCTCATACTATTAATATAAATAGGATTTTAGATGCCAATAATCAAATATATTTTTTTTTCATAATATTTATAAACATGGTGCTATATTTTACAATTTATATAGATTTGGGTTAGAGAGGAGACAGGTACTCTATAGAAACCCTCAACACCCTTCATATGATACCCTGTCAAGTGTAAATATAATATACTTTTAATTAGCCGGGTTTTATCTCCCATCTCCACAAATTAACACTTCCTTGACAAACAAATACTGTGTATTTAAAATATAAAATATTAACTATTCGGAATATTTGTCGGACTAGAAGGTCAAAATACAGCCTTAGAACTTCACAATTTACTCGGAGGAGTAACTTTACAGCTACATAAAAGATAAAAAATGTAATACAAGTTTCTAGAAAAAATGAATGGATAACATACAGATTAATAATCGAGAGATTAATGGGATCGCCTCAGTAAGCGAGAATATGCCATGTAGAAGTTCAGCTCTAATGTGATATTTAATTCAAACGCTGCTTAATTTTAAAAATATATGGTTCACACCAAAATAAAGTTGAAATATTCCAACAGGGCTCTTGTAACATTACTCATTTTAATCGATTTCTTAAGCATATTTGCAGAGCTATGAGATTAGACTTAACGGAAAAGGACCCCTAGATTCACCTTCCTCTAACAACTACAGTATTTTATGTTAGGCTCACAACATAAAATTTTAAGATATTTGAGAACTAGCAGCGAGCTTTTCTCTTTACCTTGAGATAAGAAGTTTTGTAATTGTATTCTTCTTCTTTCTTAGTGACATGATAAAGAGTGGTTGTAGTTGAAGGGTGAAAATAAGTATAAGCCTAGAGAGAATGGAGAAGTATCTATAAAAACTACACAGATCATTGTACTTTAAGCCGTGTGGCCTGATAACGATTAAAACTTTCTTCATGATGGAAGGAAATGCCTTAATACATAAAAAATATTTAGGCTTATTCCACCAACATAAAGCTTGTGGTTTCTATGTCGAGCAGGTGTTTGACATCCACAGTGGCGTGAGCAAGTTCCTGTTGCCAGGGAGCGCCGTCGCCGGCTATGGAGATAATGAAGTTCAGGTTCCGTGGGGCGCTGGCATTTGGGTCACGTGGCTGAAACCGGGGAGACTGTAAACCTACAAACTGCCTGTGAGGTTAGAGAGAGATGTATTTGCTATCATCATCGACAAACACATTATTTTGTTATTATATTGAACTATTCTGGCCCAACATACGGTTTTTTAACAGCCCTTGTGTTTTTTTTAATCTCATCTCACTACCTATATAGACCATCTCCACTTATTAAACTAACGAGGTAAGGATGATGAAGGTAAAATGTATAGGAAAACGGGCGTATTTACGTGGAGGTAGAGTGCGAAACCACTTTGGAAAAGTAGTTCTTAGCATACTTGGCGGTAATTTGAACCCAAACCTCCTCGTCACAGGCAACCCAGACTAAATGAGTATGACATTTAATCCGCATGTCCACCGATGTAGGATTAAACACATCACTAAACATTATCTACATGTATCAATGTAAAATAGTTTTGCTCATATCTAACCTTTTTCCTATTTAATTATTCTCTTTATTTTTTAATGTGCCTCTCTTGTCTGTGTTTGTATTATATTTGGAACTAGAGCCTATAAAATATCTTTTTATTTAACTTTGAGTGGAGATGAGTAGCTACCAGAGAAATTTTGCCTTTGTTTTTTATTTTTATTCAATAGTAATTGGTTTCTTTTTTGTTAAAAATATTTGGTACAGTAGTGTCTAAGAGTTAAGAATAGTGTTTTCCTTTCAAGTGGTAGCACAACCATTAGTTGTTGTTTTTCGTGGAGTCACGAGAAAATTTTGTAGTCGTGACAATTTTCAACCTCAAAATTATTATATAGCTTGAAGTCTTAAGTGACCCCAAAATAAAAATAGGTGGATTTTTACTAGTCGATCTGGCGTTTTGTATGACTATACTTGGGGCTAAAACTTTTTTTTAAGCGCATTTCATCTTTGATTGAGAGAGTTATACTATATCGCTCGGTTGCCTGTGTGTGTAGAGTATTAGCCGCTCTGCTGCAAAAAAGTTGTCAAAGGTTCATCTCTAGAGGCTGTCTACACGTCGTACTCGCAATGAGATGTTGTAATGATAGTGATTATGATGAGTGGAGCAGGGTTGGGCTTAAACCCAACTTAAACCCAATTATCCAAACTCTAGTGACTGTTGGGATAATTTCCCTTTCGTAAACAAATATCCATGGTACCAGCCGGAAATCATACCGGGAACCCCTAGGTTTGTAGCCAAGTACACTGACCATTATGCCATGGAGCTGGTTAGGGCTACAACATAAACGGTTCGATTTATTTCGTTAAAACTTGGTATTTAGATGTTTTACCTCAAAGCGAAACCATTATTTTAAACTTAACTTTAAAATTTGCTGACTTATTTTTGAAAATTCCATTTCCAGAAAATTAATTCAGTGATTTTGTATATAATATAAACATGGACATTATTTTACACTAGTTGGAGGCCTGTCTACGACAGGTTGATTATAATATTAACCAACCTAACAAAACCTAACCTTAGAATACATGTAATGCAATGTAATTATAAGTCTATAAGCCTAAATTAAATAAGCATGTTTAACGTTACCTGTGAAGGTTTTTATTGCCAAATAAACCCTTTTTTATTTACTAATATGATTACGAAAAAACAAACAAAACTATTAAAACCAGTCACTGTGCTATAATCTGCATTTTTCTTTGGATATTATATTAGAAGTTCTAGTCTAGTTTTTCCTTGATTTTTAAGTGCAAATAATATGCAAACGAATTAAAATAATTAAATGAATAAAGTTTATATTTTTAATATTTTTTGTATTATATCAGTTTTCAAGATTTCAAGTTTTGGCCACCTCTTGAGTGGTTCCTTTACAATTTCACTAAATTTCAGCTTTGTAGCTCATTGAAATCAAGGTACATAAAAAAGCTCTACATCGACATACATCTGCTTAGAATACATACATCAAGTACATACATACACATAACATACTATATACATACATACATACAGTACATAATCAATACATACAGTAAATACTTATACATATCATATATACATACATACATATTCAACATACAATACATACTTATACAGTACATACATCAGTACATCAGTACATACATATATCATACATACATAGTATTTTATTAATATAGATGATAATAGCACTATTTTTTTCTATCACTCTTTTGATCGTAGTTTATTATAAATCTACTATTGAAAATAAATCCAGCTATAAAAATTGCACTAAAAAGTACCTATCTACAATTGTGCTTATTCATTTTAATTTTTACCACGTCTAATACCCGTTCACTCAAGCTATTACCCCCAATACAAACACCGTGCTGCTGTGTATGAATGTCAGTATTATTGTTGTAGGACCCTAGGTTTGACGATGAAGTGGACAGAATCACAGGTTACCACACAGACACCCTGCTCTGCATGCCCATCAGAAACGCTTACGAAGAAGTCATAGCAGTGGCTCAAGTGATCAACAAAAACCCGGACATAGACAACGGACAGTTTACTAACAATGACGAAAAGGTATAAAATACTACCTGCATAATCGGTGAATGTCCATAATATACACTAATATTCGTCAGTTTAAGTAATAAAGCTGATTTACTAACTAAATTCTTCCAACCACGATCGCTAGTGTCTTACAAACCTAGTAAACATTTATCTAACCTTCTCTAAACTTATTTTAACTTTTTCCACTCCCAACCAACATGTGACCTCTAAAGGAAAGGGCAAATAAACCCTCTCACCCCTTTCTTTGTTCACCACCAAACTAATATCATCGTTCACCAAACTAACAGCATCGTTATGGTTATTTACAGTAGAGCGGTAAGTTTTGGAAGTAGTTTTCAATTTTAACTAACTGTTTTGACTTATTTTCTAATTAGTGGTATGTTCTTTAATATAATACATTCAACGTAGTATTTGTTATATTCAAGCTTTAAATGTGATTTTAATATTTGCTTTTGTAGATCAATTTAATATCATTATAAAGGATAATGTAAAGTTTAAAATTGTGTTAACTTAAATATGAATAAAATGTATTTATTATATATTTATAGATGCTAACTAAGAATTAAATAATGAGCTACAGTTGAATATTGTTATGTTTAATTACCAACATTAACGTAAATATATTTAATGTATCTATATTTGAGTGGGGGAAATATTAGGAAAAATATGCTCAGTAAATCCAGGACAGGAATCGAACACGTATCTAACCATCACTAGATGAGTCTGGCTTTTATCCTTCATGCCCACCGGTAGGGATAATTTAATCAAGATGATACAAAAACATATAAATTCATTTTAAAACTTAAAATACTTAATAAATAAAACAGTAACGATATTACAATGCTATACTTCCCTTTCTCCTAATTATTGTATCTCTAAATTCCCCTCTTCCTCCTTTGATGCAATAATCTCCACGGCATTGTTGAACCTTTGAACTGTAATTTATTAATTCTATAAACAATTATATTACGTCGCAGTGAGTTTGTAACAAAGCTTGTGCATTCTGAGTTGAATGTTTCCTTGTTTCAGCTGTTCGAGACTTACCTCCAATTTGTTGGTATCGCCATCACAAACGCTCAAATCATGGAGGCATCCAGACAAGAATATGATAGAAACAGGGTGAGCAAGAACCACGCAGTTTATTTACCCTCTAATGTCTCTGTAACGAGTGTGGGAACTCACACGATATAAATAAAATACATACTTTACGACAAGGCCGAGCCAGGGAGGGTTTTGGGGGTTCAAACCCCCCGCGAAATTAAAAAAGTACTTCAGAGAGCTTCTAGAGGTGTTAAATATTTCGAAATTTTCCTAGCCTTCGGCATTTTGGGGGTTATTTTACCATAAAAAAAAAACTTCACAGAGCTTCAAAAAGTGTTTAATATCTAGAAATTTTCCAAGCCTTCGGCAGTTAGTGAGTTATTTTACCATGAAAAAAAAACCACTTCAGAGAGCTTCTAGAATTGTTTATCATTTATAATTTTTTTTCTAGCTTCCAGCAATTGGGGGATGTGCCCACCAAACCCCCCCCTGAAATTATTGGCTGGCTACGGCCTTGCTTTACGATCGTTTGTGATTGTGTGCTATCGTTCTGAACCACGGTGGTGGGCTAACTGCTCAACTTATTCTTCCATGATATTTATATTTTATTTCTTTTCACTAAAGTGAGCATTCTACTTTTTTTTTTGCTTACCATATTATAATAATCGTCCAGGATGTCCGTAAATATTTAAACTAATACTTTAATGTGAAGGAAGGTACAATTTAAAGAAAATATGTTCACATTTATGGGGAAGAAAAACGTAAAATCCTGTTGAAAAAAAAATTAGTATACCAAGCTGGGACTCGAATATCAACCTTAACGTCACTGACCAACCAGAATAGACATCACCGATGCCTTAGTCTGTTTTCCCAATATGTGTTTCGCATTTAATTTTAACGCCGTTTAAATACCCACTAACTAAAGGATTAAAACACCCGCAACGGTAAGCACGTGAATTAAATGTCAAATTCATCTACTCCGACTTGCCGTCCACTCAGAGTTCTGGATTTGAACAAGGCCGTAGCCAACCAATAATTTCAGGGGGGGTTTGGTGGGCCCATCCCCCAATTGATGGAGGCCAGAAAAAATTCTAAATAATAAACACCTCTGGAAGCTCTCTGAAGTGCTTTTTATAGTAACACAGCCACCTAATTTGTACTTGTACCTTAATTTTGATATTGGTTGAACCATAAATAAAGCCATATATATTTTGTTCATAAAATTTCGGGGGGGAGGGGGTTGAACCCCGAAACCCCCCCTCCCCCCCGACTACGGCCTTGGATTTGAATACCTATTGAGTGGTGTACTAATAGTGTTTTTACTAAATAATTTTCCTCACTCTCCCTTGTAGAAAATGCAGCTAAATTATATATAAATTCTATTTTCCTCATCCCTCATTAATGCAATAGAACTTGAATATCCTGGATGAGTGGTGAACAAACAGCTATACTCCATTCACGGTAGGAATTACTCTCTGAAAGGTCTTTTTTCCTACCAATATCCTACTATATAATAGCTTTCTGTTAGGGAAAAAGGCCTTTCAGAAAACAATTCCTACGCGGAACAGACTTTTAGTTTGACAACTTTATTAACTTTATGAAAAAATATTATTTTTATGGATGCAGAATCTTCTGGAAGTGGTCCACGACCTGTTCGAAGAACAGACCTCTCTTGAGAAGGTAATACTGAAGATAATGCAGAGGGCACAGAGGCTGCTCAAGTGCGAGCGAGCAGCGGTGCTGCTCTTGGAAGAGAACGTGGAATCTGTCAAGTTCTCAAAGTTATTCGAGCTGACGTGTCCGAACAGCTCGGGCACTGCGCACAGATGGGAGCGTGCGTCTCAACAGGCGTGGTAAACAAGGTTTATATTATACCTGCATGTTTGCTGTTAAGAAAGGTTCATAATTAGTCCTACCAACTAGGGCATGGCCACAGACAAAGTATCCCACAGTCTTGAGTCCTCTAACACAAGGATCACTACGTGCAGTCCCAAGTGACAACATCTTTATCAAGCAGGCATTTTTAAAAACATTTCACTGAAGAGAGGGTTTTACACGAGAAAAGATCAAAATGGTCTTCTAGTGTCGATAAACTAGCTTTCACAAAGCTAAGTTCAGGTAGTGTGGCCTCACCCCTCTTTCCCATAAACCAATGTACCAAATGAGCTTACTCAGACTGCAAATTACAAATAAAACTTAGATTACGATCGTCCTTTTTTTTTTTAGTCAAGTGAATATTTGCAAGTTGTCTTGTTGTAAACAAACTTCAAAAACTGTCGACTAGTTACTTGTCTGAAAAAGGCTTGTTTAATAATAGGGTGATTTGTAGGGGAGGGTGGGAAATCTGTTGCCTGATCTATTGTGTTCGGATCACCATCACATTACAACGAACAATTTGAAAGCGAGTTGTTGCACTTGTAAGTGCTGTTCTCTCTTGAGGACTGCAACTATCGCTCCTCGGTGCCCGAGGACTCAACCTGGTCTAGGGAGCGCAGCTAAACTCCCGTAAAGCTGAGTGTCTAGTATATACCTTGTCTGTGAGCATGGCGCATATATGGAACTGTTCGTTTCAGTACGAGTGATAAGCAAGGTTCATATATCTGTAGGTATCATAAGTAAGGTCAATTTATCCAAAGACAAGTTTAATGTAACTGTAGGCGAGGTATGCAAAGTACATCTAAGGCTAATACTCTAATAAAACAGGCTATGTAGTTAAATACTAATTGGCTATAAAAATTAATCAATTTATAAACACTAATTTTATTTGAGTAAGGCCTATAAGTCTACTAAAATTTTCAATAATAATGTTGATAGGAAAAAATAGATCTACACAATTGTGAGCCTTGAAACAAACAGTAAAATTAAATATGTCGTGATAAAATTATTAATACGAATAATTATTTGGACGTTTACAGTTAATTTTGTAAAGCTATAATATTTTATTTCTCAGAAGTCACAGCATAAATTGTTTTTATCATCTTATAAACAGGACCTGGGCTTTAACGACCTAAAAATAATTTTAATAAAATTACTTACAATTTAAAAAAATACCTAAGGATTTAAACAAAAACTCGTAATGAATGTACACGAATAAATAAAAACATATACTTTACAAACGGAAATTAAATTAAATGTATGCAATTAAAAGGCTTTAACAATTAAACTCTGGAATTCTGCTAAATATAACATTTATTTACAAATACCTGCCTAAAGCGATCCCCTTCCAACGAAATCTTTTCCAGCTTGGTTGTAGTGTCTTAATTGGAATGTGTATTTTCCATCATACAAGCAAAGAGGATACAAAGCTCATGGCCTACATTAACTTCTCATTACGGCAGCTTTGTGATTAAAAATAAATTATGGTTGGGTATTTCGCATTTATAAAATATCTATAATGTTAAAAAAATATACTTATTCAACATAAATGCCTAAAAATCACTCATAAATCCCAAAAATGACCCAATAAGGACGCAAACCAAGCCATAAAAAAATACCTAAAATCCAAAATAATAAAAAATTACCCATAAAAAATGTTTTAAAAACCATAGAATCAAGAACATAATGTATGTACACATAATCATTGTCTGTGCTGCACCAAAAATAAGATGATATGTTATCAAAATTTGGGTCCTGCTTATAATTATCTGAAATAAGTGTTATTTTATTTGCATGCACGCAATAATATTACGGGCACATTCATATTTACTACCAGGACGCTAGTACGCTTAGTGTAGTGGGTGGACGTACTAAGTGGGTACTGCCTAACGACAGCGTTTTGGTAATAAAATAAATCAATTTTGGATAATTTATATATATAGCTAGACTCTTCATACCAGTGTCTTTTTCTGAAATATGGCTGTACCATAAAACATAATAAACCCGACACCGTTAATTAACTATTATTATTATTATTATTATTATTATTATTATTATTATTATTATTATTTTATTATTATTATATTATTATTAGCACCGCGTCTTACTACCCGTTCGGGTTGTACGCACTTACGCTAATGTGCAATGGTAGGGTGATTGTGAGATGAAATGAAGGACCTACAATTTAACGTGGAATCCGAACCACGGTGGAGGCCTGGCATTCCTCACATTCACAAGTTGTGATTAATACACATCTTGTCAGAGGTGAAGGAAGGGTTTGGCAATCAGATAAATCTGTGCCGGAACCGAGGATTGAGCCCCGGACCCTCGGCACAAAAGTCTGACACCTTACCCCTAGACCACCAGGTCACCGTTAATTAACTGTATGATTGTGGGAATCAGTATCACTGCTAAATATAGCCATGTTCTGGCTGTGTGGATCTTCTAGAGCTTTGACTACCAATAGCTGATCGTCGAATGTTCTGTTCACAGTCCTCGTCAGCCCGTAGAAGGAAGCAACGTGTCACGGTACATGCTAGAACTGGCTGAGAGAGTGGCTGCCTCCGGTGAGGTGATCAATGTCGCGGAATGTCTCGAGGTGGAGAAGGGATGTGGTGGAAACATCCGGTCACTCCTTGCTATGCCCATTAGGAACAGGCATTACCAGACCATAGGTGAGAACCTCGATACATCCACCATGTCACTCCTTGCTATGCCCATTAGGAACAGGCATTACCAGACCATAGGTGAGAACCTCGATACATCCATCATGTCACTCCTTGCTATGCCCATTAGGAACAGGCATTACCAGACCATAGGTGAGAACATCGATACATCCATCATGTCACTTCTTGCTATGCCCATTAGGAACAGGCATTACCAGACCATAGGTGAGAACCTCGATACATCCACCATGTCACTCCTTGCATTGCCCATTAGGAACAGGCATTACCAGACCATAGGTGAGAACCTCGATACATCCATCATGTCACTCCTTGCTATGCCCATTAGGAACAGGCATTACCAGACCATAGGTGAGAACATCGATACATCCATTATGTCACTCCTTGCTATGCCCATTAGGAACAGGCATTACCAGACCATAGGTGAGAACATCGATACATCCATCATGTCACCCCTTGCTATGCCCATTAGGAACAGGCATTACCAGACCATAGGTGAGAACCTCGATACATCCACCATGTCACTCCTTGCTATGCCCATTAGGAACAGGCATTACCAGACCATAGGTGAGAACCTCGATACATCCATCATGTCACTCCTTGCATTGCCCATTAGGAACAGGCATTACCAGACCATAGGTGAGAACCTCGATACATCCATCATGTCACTCCTTGCATTGCCCGTTAGGAACAGGCATTACCAGACCATAGGTGAGAACCTCGATACATCCATCATGTCACTCCTTGCTATGCCCATTAGGAACAGGCATTACCAGACCATAGGTGAGAACCTCGATACATCCATCATGTCACTCCTTGCATTGCCCATTAGGAACAGGCATTACCAGACCATAGGTGAGAACATCGATACATCCACCATGTCACTCCTTGCATTGCCCATTAGGAACAGGCATTACCAGACCATAGGTGAGAACATCGATACATCCACCATGTCACTCCTTGCATTGCCCATTAGGAACAGGCATTACCAGACCATAGGTGAGAGCATCGATACATCCATCATGTCACTCCTTGCATTGCCCATTAGGAACAGGCATTACCAGACCATAGGTGAGAACCTCGATACATCCACCATGTCACTCCTTGCATTGCCCATTAGGAACAGGCATTACCAGACCATAGGTGAGAACATCGATACATCCACCATGTCACTCCTTGCATTGCCCATTAGGAACAGGCATTACCAGACCATAGGTGAGAACCTCGATACATCCACCATGTCACTCCTTGCATTGCCCATTAGGAACAGGCATTACCAGACCATAGGTGAGAACCTCGATACATCCACCATGTCACTCCTTACTATGCCCATTAGGAACAGGCATTACCAGACCATAGGTGAGAACATCGATACATCCATCATGTCACTCCTTGCTATGCCCATTAGGAACAGGCATTACCAGACCATAGGTGAGAACCTCGATACATCCACATGTCACTCCTTGCTATGCCCATTAGGAACAGGCATTACCAGACCATAGGTGAGAACATCGATACATCCACCATGTCACTCCTTGCTATGCCCATTAGGAACAGGCATTACCAGACCATAGGTGAGAACCTCGATACATCCACCATGTCACTCCTTGCATTGCCCATTAGGAACAGGCATTACCAGACCATAGGTGAGAGCCATCGATACATCCACATGTCACTCCTTGCATTGCCCATTAGGAACAGGCATTACCAGACCATAGGTGAGAACATCGATACATCCACCATGTCACTCCTTGCAATTTCCTTTAAGGTGGGTGTGTAGGGAACGCGAGAAAAGTCAGCTTTTTTGGCAGTATTATAGCAAGATACTATTTGTCCAAAATAATTAAAATAATTCTACAATATAAACCTGGTTCAATTTTGTTCATATTTTAATCTCAACATTTGTTTGCGGACATGATTAGGAAGTGCGCATCGTAGGTGCCGCAGATGCCATGTCACCCCCATTAGCCACAAAAAAAAATAATAGAAAAACAGGAAAGTTTGAACTGACCAAAGACTTCAGTACCTAACTTTTCTTATAAATTGCGTCGATGGATATTCCAAGTGTATCGGTCAGTGAAGGCCAGAGATCCTGTCACAAAACCTCCTGGTCTCATTCATCGAACAAAGGCTGGTTGTGGATACAGAAGTGGAATACATTATTGATTGTAGGTCATTGTAGGTAATTGTTAATGTATATTATTCAAAGAATAATATTGTAAAATAAAACATTGATTATTTGTAATTTAGTAAAATTGACTTTAAGAAATCAAACAGATTGGAGGGGTGTGGGGCAAGGCCGTATCCAGGGGGAGGTTTTAGGGGTTCAAACCCCCTCTAAATTTTATTAACAAAATATATATGGTATTATTTATGGTTCAAACAATATCAAAATCAAGATACAAATACAAATTAGGAGCTTGTTAACATAAAAAGCACTTCAGAGAGCTTCTAGAGGTGATAAATATCTAGAAGTTTTCCTAGCATTCGGCATTTTGGGGTTATTTTACGATAAAAAACACTTCACAAAGCTTAAAAAAGTGTTTAATAATTAGAAATTTTCCAAGACAAAACAAAAAAAACCACTTCAGAGAGCTTCTAGAACAGTTTATCATTTAGAATTTTTTCTAGCTTCCAGAAATTGGGGGAATGTCGCCCCCCCTCCCCCTCCCGAAATTATTGACTTGCTACGGCCTTGGTGTGGGGTGTGCGTCAATCCCAACTCCCATCTTCCAACTGGCATCCCCAACAGAAACACCTTGCTCAACCTATGGGCATTAGATGAGATTCCTTTTAAATGAAAAGAAAAAGTTGTCATTCAATTCCAGGACACCTTGACATGTATTCAAGAGATTTTGAGGTCACCGTCGTGAAGAAAATTAAACTCTTATGTTTCTACTAGAGAGTTGTTTGATTTATTTTGACCGAAAAAGTTTTGATATAAAAAAGGTTGTTTTTATACTTTTAATTTAAAAAGTTTCTCATCAAATGAAAATATGCTCATGACAGATATTAAAAAAATTGTTTAAAATAACATGGGAAGAAAATTAAACTGGATGTTTTTACTGGAGCATTATTTGATTTATTTTGGCAAAAAAAAAGTGTTGGTATAAAAACTTCAAAAACACTGGCATTTTCTCGCGTTTACTACACTCCATGGTGGAGTGAGGGAATGGAAAAACCAAATTGAAAAATCAAATCCAGGAAAGTTTTAAAGATTAGCCAGCCAAGTTTCAAACCTAGGCATCCAATTCACCGTCAATCCAGCCTGTTGGGAGCCCAATGTTTTAAGGATCGTGTGATCATCGAGACGGATTATTTTGAACGGAAACTTGATGATAGCAAATAATATATTCAAAAGTGAGTTTTCAAAGGAGGGGTATACGATATGTTAGGTATGAATGTTTGCATTAAAAAAAGAATCTTTTAAAAGAATATTAATGAAACATTTAACTCTTATGGGGAGATTTTTGCAAATTACATTTCTAAAATACTTATATACGGCTTTTTTTTAAATGTATTTAAATAAACTCTAAAGAAGTAACTGTACAAATATAACTTCAACCTCATTAAATTAATTTCTACTATAAACATAGAGTTAGATTTAATGTGCTTATATCAAAATAAATACAGACAGTGTAAACATTTGAAACTACATTTTGTGAAACTTGATAGCATTCCTCTCTGATTATCAAATAAATATTTGCGTTATGTTCAGTTTCATCCGAATTTATTATAACAACAGAAATTAGAGCAGAACTCTCATTATAAAGGAATATCTTAGTACAGAAATATTTACGTTAAGAGTTGATTCCTGTATAAAAAGGAGATTATAACTTCGTGGAGGAATGTTATAAGAATGTTTACAGGCACACTTTGAGACGCCAGGTGAATTGTAAGGGTCGATGACGTCAGCATTTACTGCGCGTCATAAAAACAAAGGAACAATGATTAGTCTATTTATCATTCGGTGACGCTTATTCAAACTGATTGAAGCAAGCACACTTTGTTACACTTTTTAAACACAAACTTAAATTCTTAATAAATATAATACAACATATATCTACATATATGTACATATCTATCTATATTAATAGGATGAAGAGTTAAGTTTGCCTGTCTGTCATGAGCATTGCACTTTATCTACCGCATGGAGAGGTCTGAAATTTTAAATTTTTGGTTAAATTTTTAAGATGTATTAAAAAATGGGTTGAAATAAATAAAATAAAGATTTTTTTTTTGTCTGTCCATCTGTTTGAAGAAAAAAAATTAGCCTGGGGCGGGTAAGCTTGTATCGTGAGTTACATTTTGGTTAAAAATTTATTTTAAAACCTTTTAAATTCATTGGCGGTGTTTTGTTTGAATTTTTAAGCTACGTTGACTTTATACTAAGTGAACCCTGAGCATACACTACGTTTACTGGGAACGTTTATTTACGTTAAATTTAGGTTTGTCGTTATCAATACTTATATATATATATATATAAATTTCAATATTCTTAAAATCACTAAATATTGGGTTAAAATCACTATGTATGATAACCAGTCCATGGTGTGGTTGTCAGTGTACTTGGCTACGAACCTAGGGGTTCCGGGCTCAGTTCCTGGCTGGTTGGTACCTTGGGTATTTTTTCACGACGGTCACAAGGGTTTGGTTAATTTAATTAGGCTTAAGCTAGGTTTAAGTTTTTCCACTGGTTCCACATCCTCATATAGTCGGGAAATGGAAGCAGTCTCCCTGGAAAGGATGTACGACTTGTACATTCGGGCGTATATTCAAGGTTGTTACAGTTTGTGTTGTATTTCAGGTGTCGCTACAATAATCAATAAAATAAATGGTCTGCCATTCGATGAAAACGATGAACAACTATTTGAGGTAAGTTAAAACTTGGTACTTACTTGTATAATTAACTTTAAAAAAATGCACTCATACTGTAATTTCTTCAACAAAGAACTATGTTTTATTTTAAAATATGTGTGATATAGAGCTATGGTCCTCAAAGGATGAACCGATAGTCTAGATAGTCGTTAGATTACCAAAAAAAGATTCCAATGACCTATATATTTAGATGTATGGTATTTTTTGAGAATTCAAATTTAATATTTATACTTGTTTCTATCATATGCGACCGAAAACCTCTGTGGTCTAGTGGTCAGAGTTCCTGGCTTCAGATCCAGAGATCCCGGGTTTGATTCCTGGCGCTTACAGAATATTTATGTGAAGCAATGGGTCTGAACGGAGTCAAATTCAGCCTCGTGAGGACAAATGAGGAGATACTTGAATAAAAAAAGTAGCAGCTCCGTATAAAAAACTGAGATTGATGTCCGCAGGGTTCGTTGTGCTGATTACATGACACCCTCTATTCGCAAATGTTTGTACTATCATCGCTAACAGCGGCGGCCGCTCGATTGGTATAGTTCCATCTCGAGCTCAAGCCATGGAGTTTTTTTCTATCTTAAACAGATGTTAAACTAAATTGAGCACAATGGTTTAAACATTTATTTTGGTTTACATCAAATTCGACTATTAACTCTTTTTATTTTTAGTTCAGGGTACTGACTGGTAAACCCAATGGGAAGAGACCTAGACGCAAATCGAAGGGTAACTTTAGAATGGACCTGAAAGAGACAGGATGTAGTAAGGTGGACTGGATAGAACTAGCTAAGGATAAGGATAGGTAGCTTACTTTTTTTAAGTGCGGTAATGAAGTTTCGAGTTTCAAACGCTATGCATCAAGTAAGTGGTATAAAAACTAGAGAGATTTTTTATTTTTTATTTGTAAGTGTTAAAGCCCCAAACAGTGATGACAATTTCAAATTAGAAAAACAAAATAACTTTATGACACGAAATAATTTCAATTTTTCTAGCTCGTCTAAATAATATTACAAATTACTGTATTAATATTATATATCTAAAAAGTTGTATCATAGTGGAACCAAGTGTAAGCAAAGTGTATAATTATGTAGTTTATTATTTATTTGTTTAAATTACCTTTGGAGGAATGTATGTACATATAACAGTTCTATTACACCTTCCAACATGAAATAATACCCGCATTATTTTTTATTTAAGTATTTACTTTCTGAACTAACTGATTCTATCAGCTTAATCACTCCAATTGTTTTACTGAGAGATAACTCTACCCTTATTAAGTGATTTCATAAAATTTAAATTATAACTCTCTATTTTTACTTATCATCATCGTTTAAGTAATTTTATACTTTTGAAATATACCTTTCCCTATTTTATTAGTCAACGTCTAAACTCACATTTTCTGTTTATTATGTTTTAATTCATCTGTCCTATTTGTGAAGTATTTTAGCATGGGGATAGCGACAGGGAAATTTGAAGATAAATAAGCTTTTTATTTCAAGGGTAATAATTTACTGACCCGCCGCGGTGGCGTAGTTGGCTAACGCGCCAGTCGTGTTGAGTTAGACCACCGAGGACGGGGAGATCGAGGTTCGAATCTCGGTCGGGTGAACTGGGGGTGGTTTTTCCTAAATGATTTTCCATTCTCCCTCCACGCAAATGCGGGTTCACTTCCTCTAAATTCAACCTTCCCATTTCCTAATCCATTAGTGTAATTAGTACTTAAGCGTATAACCCGAACGGGTAGTAAGACGCGGTGCTAAAATTAAATTAAAAATTAAATTAAATTAAAATAATTACTGAAAATATTAACACGCGGCTATTATTGTGTTTTTATATTTTCCCTCGAATCAAATGCTGATGTAATCCTTTTCACTAAGTACTAAGCAAGAATTTACTATGCAGGCATTCAGTATATTCTGCGGGCTGGGGATCCACAATACACTGATGTATAGTGAGGTCGAGAAAGCCATGGCGAGACAGAAGGGGGCTTTGGAGGTGAGTACAAGGTTATCATTTATCAAATGAATTCAAATATTCGCACTATATTGAATATGATTGTTATTAAGTTCTTTTAATAATTTTAATAGTAACTCGGATGATTTTGTCTTTCATTTATTGTTGAAAACACCCACCTCTAGAGGCGCGGTATAACGCGGCATTCTAGTGTTAGACTGGATTGTCGGTGACGGAGAGATTGGGATTTAAATCTCATCTGGGTGTAGTGAGGGTAGTTTTGCCTAAATGATTTCTTAATCTTCTTCCCCGAAAAGGGGAGTATATTTCCTCTAAAATTCGTCTTCACTATCCCTATTTATTTACACTCTATACATTTCTGTTCATGACTGGTCTTACAATTTGAGAGTTATTTACGCTAATGTTATTCTAGATATTGTAAGAGATTTATTTTTGTAGTTTTAATGGACATTTGATGGCCAATTTCAAATATTTTAGCTGTTCAGAAAATTATTCTTTCAACTTTTAAAGAAAATATTCACCGATTTTTAAAGCTTTAAATTCTGACGGTACAGCATTCCAGAAAGTTATATGATTTTTCAAAGTTCTTAGTTCGATGTTTGAGTACTTTTAGAGTAGCTGTTTCGTGTTTCATATTTTATGTATAGAAAATATTTTGGTCACGTCTGAGAAGAGATAAGACGAGATTTTGATTTTATAATTTTAAAAAGCCATTAGCTAAAACTCAAAACACGGGCGGTTTTATTTATTGAGCCACTTTAAGTAAATTAAGCAATGGCTAATCTGATCTTTTTTTTAGGTTAAAAATAAATCTTAGACAAGTGGTTTGGAATTTTTTGGATTTTCTTTTTTAAGCTTTTTACTTTTGCCAAAGAGAAATTCTGAGGATCAGTCAAGGTTTGACAGGATCTATGGTTCACATATGGTTGATTTGGCGTCATTTGGTAGCATCCCATCAGCTTAATTAATGTATGCTTACAACCCAAACGGGAACTAAGACAAGGCACAAAATAAAATTACGATTGTTTCAAGTAAAAAGTTCTTAACTTGAAAGACATCCATTGGCATAAACATTTCATTTGTCGTTAAAAAAACAATGGTTTGGTAATACTAGACATACCGAGATTTCAACAATTCTGTAAATAAAATAGGCGTGGACAGATAATAGTAAAATATTTTGTTTAGTTCTGATTTAAATATTCAAGGCCACTTCGAGAAGAGGTGTTTTTAGGGTTTAGCCCCCACTTCACAGGAAGTATTGATGATGTATTTTTAAATCTACCTCAATACCTAGCTTATTGTAGGCTTATCAAATGGATAAAGTTTGTTAAAGGATTTTAGAAGGAAGAGAAGTTTAAAAAAATTGCGATAAAAATTGATAACATTTTAGTATATTATTATAATATAAATTTTGATATTTTCTATCAAAATTAATAGTTGCACATTTAACGCATTAATATATAAAAATTTGTCTAGTAGCCTTTATAACTCTCGGTATGGTTTCTTGATTTCTTAACAGGACTGTACAAACTTAAATATGTTTAAAAAAAATTAAATTACTCCATGAGAACTGCATAGTTTAAAAAATTCCTTACTACATTATGTTGGAGGACCCTATTAACCGTGAGCCACCATGAATATAAAACACAAACACAAAAAAAACCTCTCACACCAACCCCACCTCCACCACACACACACCACACACACAAATTATTATGTATATATTTTGGGTACAACCCTGTAAATTAAAAAAGGTTTAATTTATTTTACCCTTTAAATCAAGAGTATTTGTTTATTTTTTAAGTAATACAATTTTAATAACTATATTGATTCAACTTGTTTAAGAGTGTTGTTTGTTTTTTACAGGTGCTATCATATCATGCAACCGCATCCAACAAAGAAGTGGAAGCTCTTTTGGTAAGGTTTATATTGGTGTATTATTAAATATGTTTGATTTTTCGTTCAAAAAGAAGCCCCTACATAATGTTTTGGACCTTGGAGGAACCTTAACACACTGGTTGCACCCAGCCTATATCGAGGCCCAACTTCCCCATCACCGGCAAACCAAACAAGACGAGACTGACGCCTTTTAACAATGCGCCTACTGGTATGAGTAGTAAGAAAGATAATATCTCGTTTTGACCTCTATATAACCGTTATAACTTCCTTCTGAGGAGAAGGAAATCAGTCGATCCCTATGTCGATTGTAGCATGTATAATAGCCCTGGAAAATATGTGAAAATACCTTTCCAGCAAAATTGGTAGGCCCTTTCACGCTTGCTCATAGAAATGCAGTGTGGAAGGCAACGGGGAACTACCACACTTCCTGAACTCCCTAATACATGGGATTTCTACGATGGTGCAAGCAGTACTAGCCAGACGAAGGGATGAGTTCGTGCCCAGCTCCTGATGGAGAGAAATCACATCAAACAACCTTCGGATTGTTGACTTAAAAAGAAGAAATAACGGATATAGCCTGTGAAAAACTATAGACGTGGATTCCACAAATAATGTTTCAATTATTTAACAAATTGTGAGGCGTCAAATTGAGCAAAAATGATTATTCTAATTCTTATAAGATTTCACTGGTATATAGTTTCGAGATGATGGTAGATTATGTTGTTTATTTGCACCACGTACTTCTTCCCGTCCTGACTATCCGCATGTAATTACAGTAAGAGTGTAAAACGTGCAATGGTAGAATTATAGCAGAAATGTACCTGCGATTGCGTAAAGAAATTGCGGAAAAACCACTTAGAAAACACCGCCTTCAGTACGGTGGACTCAACTCAACGTTTAGTCCAATTACTGTTCACTAAGGCGAATGATAATTATGTTATTGGAATAAATTATTTTGATTGTTTTTTCTTCTGTGGTATTTCAGTTTTTTAACTGTCCCCCCCCCCTCTTAGTAATAGTTTGGTTTATGCCCATATGTTAATTGCGCCAGTGGGGAAGGTGAAATAAATCTATAATTTTAGAGGAAATGATTGGCATTTTAATGTAGGGAGAGGGAGAAAGCATCGAGGGAAAACCTCTTTCATTACAACCGGCTGGGACTCGAACCCCAACATCCCCATCACTTGCAAACCAGACTAAATGAACTTGAAATTCACACCACGTTCCTGATGATGAGGCTTATTTCCTCTTTATGTTTCGGTGAGGGAAAATAATGAATGATTTTTATTTAGTTATTACAATCTTTAAGATTCGGTGAAGACCATCTTCATATTAAAGGACTTTTTACTTCCCTGTGCAAATTATGGTATTATTTTTGTTGACACTAGTTTTATTAGTCATTTATTTTGTTTCATTATTCAGGTTACTTAGCGAGAATTCAGTTTACATTGTTTCAAATATAAATAACATAGTTGTCTAACTTATTTAAATAATTCCACATACACCCAAAATTTAGAATTAATATATTTTGTTTGTTTTAAAAAGCAGCATCTCCAACACATTTTTACTACTCACGTCCTACTTTAATCAACGACTTTAGCGCTCAGCCAAACGTAGTGGCCATACTAAGAACTAACCAGCACTCCGAG